>CAWUFW010006888.1:600000-927500 GCA_963921515.1 Calotriton arnoldi
TATGGTATGGGTTCATCTTTAAGATCATTACAGTGCTTTGTTACATGATCAGTTGCCATAAAACAGTCATGAGGTCCTCCCTCCTCACTGGCGGTTATCAGAGACACCAGGTTTAGGTGGGGCATTGAACTACGTTGATGTAGGAGACTGACAACAGCAAAATTCTGTATCAGGACAACCTGGCAGTGGAAAGGCGCTGAGTCTTGGTGTTGAGAACAGAGTGGAGAACATCGACAATCAGGGATGGACTGGCCGTAGCGGGCACCGGGCATTTCCCCGGTGGGCCGCCAGGGTGGGGGCCGGGTTTGTTACCAGGGGCCAGCAATATCGGCCCCCTGTAACAAAATCGGCCGAAACCGGCCGTAGCAAACAGCTCGGCCGCACCCCCTCCTCCCCCCAGGGGGGGCAGCCGAGCAGTTTGCCAGGGCAGGTTTCGGTTCCCAGTCCGGCCTTGTCGACAATCAGGGTGGAACTCAATTCAATATTTTCAGATGCTTCAACAAGATGGGCAGCAGTGGCTATTAAGAAGAGGCATGAATGGAGCCCCTCCAGGTCCTAAAGCAGTAGACTAGCCGGCTACAAGCTTTTTCTGGTCCCCATGATCTTCTACACTACCTAAGGACAAATCCATCACGTTTATGACAAAATACAGAGTAAGTGTTTTTGCATAATCACGGAGCCTGAGAGGATGCGCAGAGGCAAGAGCTTGCTTTATCTGTACAAAGGCATGTTCGGCCTCTCAAGACCTTAGAGAGGTTCAAGGGTATCCTTTTTGGCATAATTTATCAAGGGATTTGCCATAGTGGCATATCCAAAATGCATTGTCTGCAAAACCTGGCCACACCCATAAAAGTTCATACCTGGGAGATGGTTACTATAAGGGCAACTTGCGATTGGCTTCCAACCGTTTTAATGATAAGTGACCATTTCCAGTGGAAATCTCATTGTCAGCATGGTAAGGAGGCCTCACTGTTTTTATGGATGTACTAGACTCCACACACATGTGACTTTAGAAGTGCTGTCAATTTTAGCGCCCTTCTCATTCCATCAAGGTATCTGTTCCATCGGAAAGTTCAGTGGACCATATTTATCACAGTATTGTGTTGCTCTTGTGCCACCTTGGTTGATGCAATCCTTAAGTCAGATCTACCAAGCCACTTAATGCCACCTTGTGTGGCCCTGTGTGGCTTGGTATTTCTGGAGTAGCGCAAGGCATCATAGGTACCTGCCTTGCGTTACTCTACGCCAGGAAGACGTTACATGGATGGAGAGAGGGTGTTCACACTCATCCATTCATGTATTTTGGCACATTCCCAGATTTACCAAGACAAGTAAACCTGGGATTGCATCAAAACTGTGGTGCAACAGGGAGAAATATCTTTATTTCTCCTTTTTGTTTCCTCTGCAGCACACCTAGAAAGAGGAAAAAGACTCTAAGGATTGTTTTTGTGCAGGAAGGTGTCCCTGCAAGGGTGCCTGCCTGTGCCCTTGACAGCACATAGTGCGCCAGCGCCGTGAGACAACAGCAATGCTCCATATATTAATAAATAGTGCACTTTCCTGCCCTCTCCATTTGATGCAGCCTAGCTCAGCAAGCTGTCTTGTTGCGTTGTGCTTGTGAAAGATTAATAAATCTGGCGTAATGACTTCCCAATTAACGATGGCAGAGGAGTGCTTCCAGGTTTTTTGTTTTTTATTAAACAACTTTATTGGCATTTTGTAAAAGCATTATACATATATCATTATTGTCAGGAATGTTATCAATGACGTCATAACCAGAGGGAATGTTCACAGTTATCATGTATACATTTTTACCATATTTGAAAAACAATTACTTGTTTTCCTAACACTCTCAATTATAGTCTGTCCCTCGGGCCCCTTTTTCTTTTTAATTTTCTTTTCTGCTTTCCAATTATACCATATGCCAACATTTCTCCCTAACTCCCTCCGCCCCCCCCCATCGGACAACTAAATTACCTTATAAAACTCAGTAATGTGCGGTCTGCTCCTACATTTAGATTATAGTTATTCAGAACATGTCAGGGGGTACACTCGACCCTTCTCTTACTGTTCTTCTGTTGGGGACTGCAGTTCGGTTATCATCACCGACCACGCCAGTAGATCCTCCTCTAATTTATTGTCTTTGCGGACTTGTTTCATTCTTACTCTCTCAGCTGTTGCCCACTCGCACATATCTTTTACCCATCTATCACAATTCGGGGAGGTCGATTTACGCCACTCAATCGCAATGCGTCTTTCTGCTATTATCAACCCCAGCATCACAAACGTCCTACTGAGCTTCTTATTTTTTGGTGATGAGAGAAGACCCAGTAGGATCGACTTCATCTCCCTGGGTATAGCCCATCCCGAGGCCTTTCTAAGACATTGCAATACCTTGTCCCAAAATTCTTCCACCCTCGGACACGTCCACACCACGTGCATAAAATCCACCTCTGCCTCCTGACATCTGGTACACCTACTGGATCGGTCTGCGTATATCTTACTCAGAACTTTTGGGGTGAGATAGGCTTGGTGTATAAAGTTGTATTGTATTAATTTAAAACGTGCATTTGAGCACCCCTGCTTCACTGTTTCGTGTACTCTGCTCCACTCTTTCTCTGTCAGTGGGGACTCCATCGCCTCCTCCCTCCTGCGGTGTATGGGGAGTGGGCTCCAAGGGAGATCCTCGCATATCGCCTTATTTAAGTGTGTTATCAAATGTCTTCCTTGGGACATATATAGCATCACTTGTAATGTTTTGGTTACCATTCCGGGAATGCCAGCCATAATTCGCTAGCCACACTGGAAAGTTTTGCGTACTGAAGATACTGCACTCTACCCAGTGCAAAGGCTGCCGCCGCATCCTCCCTCTTTATGAACTGACCATTCTGATATAGATCACCCATTGTCAGGCATCCCCCCGTTTTCCACTTATGAATCAACATTGATTCTGCAATCTTAGCGAACGGTGGAACCACCCACAGGGGCGTGTCTGATGCATAAGGTGCATGTCTCACCATCTTTCTAACTCTGGCCTCCCAGACCTCGGCTACGTGTCTAATAATGTACGAAGTATCTCTGGGTATCCCCCTTCCCCTCTTCAATAATTCTGGTAGGGAACCTCCCTCATAGGACCCCTCGAGAAGCCTTTTTTCCCAGTTGTCTTGTTCATCTAGCCAATGTATTGCGTGCTGTAGCTGCGCTGCCATATAGTAATATTCTATATATGGGACCTCTACTCCCCCCAATGGCCAGGGTCTTTGCAGTGTAGAGTAGCTAATCTGTTTGCATCTAGGACCCCACAAAAGATCGGTCACCAAGGTGTCCAGTGTTCTAAAATAGCTGGTCGGGATCTTGTAGAACGAATTGTGTAGTATGTACAGGCATCGCAGGAGAATGACCATTTTAGTGATCGTAACCCTGCCCATAAGGGACCAGGGCAGGTCCCTCCAAAAGCGTACAGAGCCCTTGATCCCCTCCACGACCCTTCCTATATTGAGTTCCAGAGATCTTTCAGGTGTTTTTACTAATTTAATTCCCAGGTATCTGGGAGCCGTCGTGGTTCATTGCATCCCCAGGCCGGTTGGTCTGCTAATCTCCCAATAGGTATCAATTTAGACTTAGTTTGATTCATGCGGAGACCCGAAGCCTCACCGAACTCCGCAAGGATCTTCAATAGCAGAGGAACCGACCTTCCAGGTTGTTTACAATATAGCAGTGTGTCATTGGCATACATGGAGACCACATGTTCCGTGCCCCCCACTGTAATCCCCCAGTCTTTTAGCCGGCTCCTAAGTGCTACCGCCAATGGCTCCATTGCCATTGCAAATAGGAGGGGAGACAGGGGACAGCCCTGCCTGGTCCCCCTTTCCAATAGTAATGCCCTGGAAATTCTACCCCCTGTCTTAATCCTGGCTCAGGGTGACGTGTATAACAATGTAACCCAATTAAGAAAGCTTGCACCCACTCCCATTTTTTGTAAGGTAGCCCGTACATATGGCCAGGCCCCCGAATCAAATGCTTGTTCAATATACAATAGGGCTACAGCATGGTCTTCCGTCAATACACTCGGATCATGCCACACCTACGCCAGCCGTCGTAGATTGAACATGGTGCTACGGCGTGGGATAAATCCTGCTTGGTCTGGGTGGATCAGATAAGTCATGTGAGGAAGAAGTCTATCCGCCAGAATGCCGCTCAGAATCTTTACACCAATATTGAGCAGCGAAATCGGCCTGTATGAGTTCGGTACTTGTGGGCCCCTATCTTGTTTGGGGATCATTATCACCAGAGCCCCCTGCATGGAATCTGGCAAAACATGCCGCTGTGGGGCTTCATTGTATACCTCCAGTAACCGATCCACCAGTTGTGGTGCAAATTGTTGGTAAAATTCGTCTGGGAAACCATCGTTCCCAGGTGACTTCCCTGCCTTTAGTCGTTTAATATCCCCCAGCACCTCCTCTTTCGTGATTGACGCCCCTATGCTTTCCTCCACCTCCTGATCCAATTGGGGTATTTCCACTGCAGCCAGAAACTCCGTTATGATCGACCCTCAAGCCCCTCCCCGCCACTGTATACCTTGTATATATGAGTAACGAATACTTCCATGATACCCGTCTGGACTAATTTCCCGTCCCAGTTCTGTAATTGCAGTATTGGCCCCGTGGGTGTTTCCCTCCTCAGCAGCCTGGCCAACATGGCTCCAGATTTATCTCCCTCTCTATGGAGTCTTTGCCTATATACCGTATAGTCATATTTTTCTAGGTGTTTCCATGCCTCCAGTAATTCAATTTAGGCCTCACACCACTCCCCCCTCCTCTGTGGGGACCTGGGCAGCAACGCTTCTAGTTTGGTCAGCCTGCGCTCCTGTACTGCGATATCCCTCTCTGGTTGTTGCCTAACCCCGTACGTTGTATGTATGCAAACTCCCCTGAGCACTGCCTTCATGGCATCCCATTCATGGGCTCTATGCGAGGCTGACCCCCAATTTTTCTCAAAGTATTTAGTGAGTGCAGTCGAGACCGCAGTCGCAAAAGGGGGGTCCAGCAATGCCTCCGCTCGGAGCCGCCACATAGGGATAGCTGATCTGGGTCTATGGCCCTCAAAGCTGACCAGAATCGGTGAGTGGTCGGATATATACTGGACTTGATATGTTATCCCCTGAACCTCTTGAGCTAGGTCCGAGGTTAGGAGGCAGTAGTCTAAACGGCTAAATGTATTAGCTGCCGGGGTGTGGCACGAAAATGCCTTCTGTCCTGGATTGCGTTCCCTCCATATATTCATGAGTTGCAATTCCCTCATTATGTCAGTCAGGGTGTCTGTCATGTGTGGTTTGGTACCTAAACGTGGAGGCTTCCGATCTAGATTCCCATTTAGAACACAATTCAAATCCCCCATCATCAACGTTGATTCTGCTAGATATGGTGCAGCGGATGTCATAACAGAAGGGAAGATGTGCAGGCAATCAATCTTGGGGGCGTAAACATTAATTACACACTTTTCCCTCCCCTCTATCGAGCCATGAAGGATCACGTACCTCCCATCTGGGTCCACCACGTGGTGTAAATATTTAAAAGGAACTCCCGGGGCCACCCATATAAGAGCACCTCTAGCAAATCCTGAATAGGACGTAGCATACATTTGTCCTCGCCATCTCTGCTTAATACATGGGATCGAGTCCCCCCACACATGACTCTCCTGTAGGCGCGCAATGGACACCTTGTACCTTTTTAAATATGCATATACTCTCCTTCATTTCTCAAAGGCTGCCAACCCCCAGACATTCCAAGTAAGTATCTTAAAAGCTGTGTTTGCCATATTCAAGAAATTACGATACCCACTCTTCCCCCACCTCCCGGCACCGCTCCCCTGCCAACTGCCATATGAGTTGGTCCTCCAACATATTCAGTTTCAGCAGACCCCCAATTTCTTGTAGTGCATCCGATGTATCCCAACATAAGAACCTGAATGAACACCCAACTCCCTCCACCCCTTGGGCAACCCGGCAGCACCCCCTCCCTCCACTCCTGCTGAGGCAGGGCCTGCCTTAGCCGGCCCATACCTCCCCTATGGAAACTTACAATTAAACAATAACTATGACTCCAGTAACAGTCTGGTTCAAACCAGCATTGTGTGCTGCTATGTAGCCTAGAAGCCGATAATCCGCTTCCTCTACGACTCCAAGCAACCAAGCGGCCAACCGGACGCGAGGACTAGCCTCCAGCTCCCAGAACGTGGCTCAGGCCCTTCAGGGCGCGTGGAGGACCCCCCGCCAGCAATAATCAAACAGTTTAATAACACATTTCCCTACATTATACAAACTACTTATATTCCACATCATAAGCACCCAGCCGTTACTTCATAACCATAGATGGTACAGACCCCTTTCAGCTTGCTGACTCATTTGACAACAGGGAGTCCGGCACTACATTTTGGGAGCCATCTACTGAGACCGGCACCGGTTCTGCCTGCAATGTCCCATCTGGGTGTACCCGGATCCTGCCCGGGCTGTCATCTCGATCTACCTGTGTCTTCCCGGCCAGTTGAGACCTCATGCCCGCTCTCCCTCCTCGGCCCCAGGACCCACCAGTGCCCGTCTGTAGCGCCAAACAAGAGTCCGACAGGCCCGTCTCATCCATCCATGACGTTGCCTCATCCGCCGACTGAAAGAACAGGGCTTTTCCTTTATGTTCCACCCTTAGTTTGGCAGGATACAACAAGCTATATTTCAGTCCCGACTCCCGGAGTCGCCTCTTCACTACCATAAAAGATCGTCTTTGCTCCTGTACTCACTGAGTATAATCTGGAAAGATTGTAATAGAGTGACCCTGATAGGTTATCTGGCCCTTCGCCCTGGTGCTTTGAAGTATAATATCCTGATCCCTATAGTTAAAAAATCGTGCAATGATGGCTCTTGGGGGGGGCCCCTGGTCACGGCTGCGGACACAGTGCTCTGTGAGCCCTTTCAATATTGAAGAATTTGGATAGTCTTGTGGGGGCCAGTTCTTGCACAATCCAACTTTCCAAAAAGAGGTCGGCGGAAGGGCCCTCTGCCTTTTCGGGGAAGCCAACAAATCTCAGATTGTACCTTCTTGATCTACCTTCCTCATCCTCCGCTCGATCATCTAGCTGTATCACTCTTTGCTGGAGTTTCACCACAGTGTCTCTAAGAGAGCAGACCTCCTGTTTCATAGTCTACAATTTGCTCTGTGGCTGTAACTCTATCTGAAACCTTATGTAAATCGGCTCTCAGAAGGTTCATATCTATTGCCACCGCGTCGATCCTGTGCACCATATCCTCCCTCGAGGAATGGATTGCCGCCATTATATCTGCCAGCATAGGGTTTGTGTCCGCCAATCCCTGCGCATCCTCCCGCTGGTCAGTCTGATGCACTGCTGCCCCAGCCGTCTCTACTGGGCACAGCTGCGCGTAATTAGAGATTTTAATGGACTGTACTTTTGCGGCCTTATCTTTCACCATCTTGAGCTCCTCGTGGGATCAGGCGCACTCTCCCGGGTCAGCCCGCCAAGTCGCCATTAATCTCCTTCCCCCACGATTAGCGGGCTTCCTTTGTGTCTGCCGTACCAGTTACCAGTGTTAGGGCGCCCCAGAGATCTGTCCGGTTACCCCTCCTTCATGGTGCGCAAGAATCGGGCACCTGGGGGCACACACTCGTAGCCCAGCACTCCAACACACCTCCTTCAGGACCGTCACCAGCTGGCTGACTGTACTGAACTTCAGAGTCCGCACCCTCTGATCCTTCCCTGCCACCTCAGTCAGGCCATAAACAACACATGCATTGGCCGGTTTCTCCAGCACAGCACCTTCCCCATATAAGTCGATTTCTTTGGGGGTCCAAGCCTGCCCCCGGTATCCTTCGTTCCTGCAAGCCACTTATATTCCATCAGTCAGCCTCTGGGACCTGGCACCACCTCCCTCCAGGTGACCGGGGTGCAGTTTTGCGGCTCTTCTGCCTGCCGCCGCCAACTGTGCTTAATAGAAAGGGGGGGTGTTGACAACCCCCAAGCCACTCGCCCCCTGGAAACGGATCGTGGCCCTGGGCCCCGCAGCCCTGCTACACGCTGGATGGGGCCGCAACGTCCCGGGTGCCCCACCCCCACCAGGCACTCCCTCGTTAACTTCCACTCCCAGGACCGACCTCCTCAAATGTACGTCCCGGGGTCGTTGCTCCGAGGGGAGGCACAGCGCACCAGTCCCGTTGCACAGCTCTGCTCTTCTTATCTAGGTCTCTGCTCGTCGCGCAAAGGCGAGAGCCGAGACCTGGGCCTCTTTTCCTCTGTCGGGCGCAGAGACAAGATGGCGCCCATCGTTCTCGGGGAGCCTTCGTGTTGGGATTTTCAGCCGTTTTGGGTGCCTCCTGATGGCAGATTTGCCCAGAATTTATGCCGCGGGCAGGATCCGAGCTCCCCTACCCTTCGGGGGCACAGTGTTCACGAGAGTGTCCAGGATAATGCCGAGTTTTCGCCGTGCCGGCGGGAGTTCCGACGAAACACAGCTACTCCGCCATGCGTCCTTGCTACACCCCCACTTCCAGGTTAAGTTGAGAAGAGGTGATATTTAATCTAGCCTAACTAAAAACACTTTGCCCGCCAACTGTGTGTTTTGTTGGGTTTCTTTACTCTTGTACCAGTTCGCAACCGGCCTTCCCTTTGCAAGCACATTTTGGTTGCTCCCTTCAGTTTCCCTCTGGTAATATCGTGGGTAATGTCTGCAGTTCTTCGCTCCAGCTTACTACCGCTATGAACCTCCTCCTGGATTCCCACTGCTACCATCTTCCCCTCTCCACTGAGTCTGGTGCTGCAGTGTTTACTCACACTTGAGTGACACCTTACCCTTAGCCTATAGTGGTGAATACAATCAACTAACTTGTCACATACCCAGAATAATGTTTTCCAATTAATGTCCACACATAACAATTTACTGCATCTGGCATAGGAGGTGGACACTACAGCGCAAGGGTCGCAGTCCTAAGAAGTTGGAAAGGCAATTCCAATGTGTGAGGATTGTGGTGCATTATATGGTGTGGTTGTACAACCTCACCGCGTAGTACGCTCACTAAACCATCTTGGGTCCTGTCAGTCTCGTTTGAAAAACCTCTAGCTCAAGCTGGGTAGCTGTGGCTTCGAGTGGCAAGGCTTAAACAAAGGAACTAAGTTAAGCATTTAGACGCACCAAACAACAGAATAAAAATAAATTGGACACCGTTTTATGAAAATAGATTATATTTTTATGAATTTTAGATGTTTAAGTAAAATGTAAATCTTATCTTTATAGTCCAACGCACGAACAAGCTTTGGTAACTCTGAAGTTTGAAAGCTTTCTAAACTTTTTAAAGAATTGAATTTGACTACTCTGGCCCTTACTGGGTGACCAATTCTGACAGAGAGAAGGTAAGGGGTGCCAATAAGGAGTAGATGGACAGTTACCTGGTCATCAAAGCAGTCTCAAGTGCAGTACCACACTTTATGCAAGGGCTGCCACAGATTTCAATTGAGTTGTCCTTATGCTTAGGATACAGGATGCTGGGGATGATGAAAGATGCTCTGGGTGCTGTGTGGTTAATGGGGGTCATCCTAGCGTTATTCCTTGGTCCACAGTTGAGGTGTGGTGACTTTGGCCTCAAGGGTCGATTTCCCTTGAAGTCCTCTTTGGTCCAGCAGAAGTCCAGTTATGACTGGGCTACTGGTCTCCGGTCACAGCGGGCCCAGCGTTTTCTTTTGGTGAGGACTAGTGTCCGTCTTTGGTGACCAATCTGCACTCTGCACTCTGATGGCTCTCCCGTGTCTGACAGACTTAGGTGAAACTTTTGAGCATGGAGGAGTGGTCTTCTTGGCTGCACGTAAGCAGTCAGCGGCAATTCGATGAAAGGAGCCACTGACTGGCCACAACAGGCTACTTCAGCTTTTATTGCCCAGGTTCTTGGAGTTCACCATTTTGGTCTGGAGTTCTGGAGCAATCTTTCCTTGAGCCGGGAACCACAGACACAGTCCTCTCTTTGCTAGCCCAGATGTAGGTCATCGGTTGGTGCAGAATCTCTTGCCAGGTCCAGGGCTCAGCAGGGCAGTCCTTCTTCAGTCCTCTCTCCAGTGCAGATGTGATCTGAGGTTCAGGATGCCAGAGGTGCCATATTTATACCCAGAAAGTGCGCTGTGCTGTTGAAGCAGACACTAGCCACTGGGCTACCAGGTTTCCTTACACCTTATGATGACTTCTGGCTATGTGTGGCATATTAGCCATTCCAAAGTGCACTATTCTGCCACTCTGAAGATGTCTGAACCCCTCTCTTGGAGTGAGGAACTTGGTAGCCCACCCTAGAGGTGTGACTACCTGTGGGCTACATGCCCATGTGAAAAACAATTTAGGAACTGATTTCCCCTCTCTGTTCCCGCTGCCTGCCCGTCTACCTGAACAAAGGGGTAGACCTTCTTGAGGTGGTTGCCATTTGGCCAGGAAAGACTGCTTCTCCTGTGATAACTCGCCTTTTCAGCTAACACCCGGCAAGGGGGAGGTAACATCCGCGAATGGCAGGTCTCTATAATTCCTGTACTTGGGAGTTGTTTACAGTCTTCCACAGGAGGGCAGAAGGCTGTATGGTGGCCAGCATCTATAAATAGCCATCAGAGAAACTGGGAACAGAGTGGCCGATTCCTAAAATTTGCTTTTTTTAAATTCGACTTGGCCATCAAGTCGAGTTTAATGCCACGATTACATTGATACCTTGAAGTATGCATTTTAGTAATCCCATTTAGAAGTTACCAGGATTGAGATGTCAGCTGTAACTGTGCACTTGCCAATGGGGCTACTAGCCTTTCCATAGTAAAAAAGACAGTTTTTTCCTGTTAAGACATATTAAATTACTTGTCCAACTTGGCAATATACAGCTTCCTGCCTTAGGGCTCGATAGGCCTTCCTTAGGGGAAATTTCTATATATCATTAAGGGAAGTGTGTGCTTTGTTCTTGGTTTAAATGGCAAAGCCGTACTCTGCAGTGGCAGGCTGAGAGCCATGTTGCACTTTGTCACACTAAGGGTGGCAAAATCAGTGCTGCAGCCCTGGGTGGACACTTTTATTTCCAGGTCCTGGTTACCCTTGGTACCTTATACTATGAACTTATAGGTAATTAGCCTATGCCAACTGGGGGTAGCCAATTCAAAATGTACTTTGTAAAGGGTTAGAACATTGGCACTGAAGTCTGTTTTGCAGGCCTCAGTGCACTTTCAGAGTCAATAAACAGCAGCACCATTCCAAAACTTTGGGAGTGATCATACAAAAAAAAAGAATTTCCTTCCAAATGTTTTTCCCTTCCCTTATCCTTCTTCCCTGCTTCTCTCGGAGACTTGCATGCAGTGTTTGTTCTATTGAATACCTGCAGTCAGACCCATGACGAGGAACAAGTTCAGCATCCATACCCCAGAGATCCACGTTGGAGAGGGATATAATGTGCCATCTTGCATCAACACACACCGCCACATGCATCTATGCACCCTAACCCTGGGCGTAGCATCAGTATATAAAGGGGTAGCTGAGAGCATGGGATTAGTTCTGAATTTACATCTGAGGGAAGGGTATGTTGTTTCAACCTCACTTTCTGACACTTACTAGAGGGGAGAGTCATCATCATGTACATTAAAGAGACATACAGAGGCAGCGTAAATGAAGGAGTTCTCTACACTAACATTGCAGAAACAGAATGACAATAGCCACACCCCTGAGAAAGGATACCGTAGCAGGACAAGAGCAGTAATACTACCAGGATGATGTACAGACATATTGTGACAGTAGCAGTACTGCCTGCACAAGGTGTGCAGAAAGACGACAGCAGTGCTACACCCAACTGACGAACAGAAAGAGTGTGACAGCAGCGGTACTACCTACACAATGTTGTGGGACAGCAGCAGTGTAACCTATATAAGGGAGACAGAAAGGCTGCAGCAGTGCTACATGCAAATGATGCACAGAAATATTGTGAAAACAACAGTACTGCCTGCACAAGGTGTACAGATGGACTGCAGCACAGCTGCATGCAACTGGCGTACAGAAATAGTGTCCAGAAATACAGGAATAATGTGACAGCAGCAATACTACCAGCTTAAGGTGTACAGAAAGACGACGGCAGTGATAACTGCAACTAACATACGTGTGGCAGCAGCAGTACTCTATGAGTATGCAACATGAGCTGCATTATCTGCACCAGGTGTACAGAAAGACTCACGGGAGATTCATCTCCACCCTCTATAAGGACTCATTGTGTGAGCAAATATTCACTCACAGTCAATCACTCTGCAGCCCAGAGGGATAACTAACTCTCTCCAGTATGAATGACTCACTATCCTGCCTCAAGGACTCACTCTTTCCAGCTCTTAGGATTCACATTCATAAAACCCATGGACTCACTCTCTCCAGCCTCAAGGACTCACTCACTCCATCTCCAGTGCAGTACTCTCTTCAGCTCCAAGGACTCACTTATGTCAACCCCCAAGAGTTCACTCTCATCAGCCTCAAGGACCCACTCTTTCCAGCCTCAATGAATAACTTTCAACAATGCTAAGTACTCACTCTTATCAGTTATGAGGGATGACTTTCCTCAGCCCCGAGGACACCCTCTTCCCAGCACTATGTTTCACTCTCGTCAGCCCCAGGAACTCAATTTCTTGCCTCAAGTTCTCGCTCTTTCAATGGTAAAGTACTCACTCTGATCAGTTTCAAAAAAGCTTTCTCTGCAGCCTCAATAAATCAATCTCAGGAGCCAAAGCGACTCATTTTCATCACCCCAAGGACTTACTTTCCATCCTTAAGGACTCATGCTTTGGCTTCAGGGATGCGCTGTCCAACCTCAAGGACTAACTCTCTCGAGGCCTAAGAGCTCACTCTCTTTGGCCCAAAGGACTCACTTTCTCCAGCCCCAATGGTTTACTCTCTCCAGCCTCAAGGATTCACTCTTTTCAGCCCCAATGACTCACTCTCTCCATATCCAAGGACTCAATCTCTTCAGCTTCAAGGACTCTGTCTCATATGCCCCTCAGGCTGACTCTCAAGCCCTAAGGACTCACTCTCATCACCCCTAAAAATTCTCTCTCACCAGTCTCTCCAGCCCAAATGTCACTCTCTCCAGTCCAAAGGTCTCACTCTCATCGCCCCCATGGACTCACTGTGTAGACTTACAAAATCACTCTCTGACCTCAAGGATGCACTCTGCAGCCCCAAGGACTGACTCTCTCCAGCTTTGAGAACTCACTCTTCCCCCATCCTGACACAGCTCCATGTTCTGCCCCTGCCTCCCCACACCATCTTCAGTCCCAGCTGAATTATTTACAGAGCCATCACAGCAGCACCCATGTTTATACTGCAGACAAGCCGATATCATCACTGGTGACTCAGTACAACCGCAGCCAGCGCACCACGAAACTGCAAATTAGGAAGTGTAAAAAACAAAAGGCAGCAGACCTTTTCCATCGAGGCACCCAGGATTCAGAACAACCTCCCCGGATCCATCAGGACTGCCCCAGCGCTGCTCCAGTTTAGGAAGAGTTGAAAACTCACCTCTTTGAAGAACACAACATCACAATCCATTCCCAGCCACACACCAGCGACCTCGCCTATCGCTTGTTGACTTTATGCTTGTCTTTGACCATGTACAGCGCTCCGATGGGGTTTGGCTAGGTTCACACTATAGAAATACCACATACATACTCTCTCTAACCCACAGTACTCACTCTCTCCACCCACAGTACTCACTCTCTCCACCCTCATGCATTTAGAGTGTTTTATGGCCTCTGCTCACATGGTTTGTCCTACAATTTCTGGACTGAGGAGTTTTCTCGTCTCCCCTCCGCCTCCCTTGTCTGTTCTCCTGACCCCAACACCTAAACTACTTCCCCAGTCCTTAATTATCCTTCTCTCCTGCCTTTATCTTTACAAACTTGTCTCTAAAGCTGGGTACAAGATTGAGTTTATTTTATTTTTCATTTTACAAATGGCCGAGGCTTCCGTCCCTACAGATGCCGGGACAGCAGAGACTTTACACATCCATTGAGCCTGAACCTATCTGCAGAGATCTGTGCAGATTGAAAAGTATACACAAAATATGACACCTCTGCACTGTTTAAACCAATAACAAGTATATACAGACCATCATTTATACAGATTTGCAAAAAGCATAATTTTTTTTAAAAAGTCATGAGCCTGTGAGGTAAAATAAGCACATAGCAAACATAGCAGTGGGCCACACTTTGGGCAAATGTAAGGTTTTTAGTGGGGTACAACATGTTGGGCACAGTTCTGATATTCTGCATTAGTGGGACGCCACAAGTTGGACACAGTTCTGATATTCCAGATAAATAAGACACCAAATCCTGGGCACAAGCCTGATAACCAATAGTTGTGGGATAACACTTATTAGGCGAAAATCTAATATTTAGCATTGTTAAATGTGGAGTACATCGAAAGCGGATTCAGGTAAACATTATTTTTGGTAAAGAAATCATGGCCTTATGTATTAAAACATTTTCAAACTAAAACAAGCTCCTTCTTGCAGAGTGTATGACATATTTACCTTTTTATCATTCAGCGCACAATTTATTGTTATCAAAATAAGAGAAATATCACGATCATGGGACAGGAATTCATAAGAGTGTTCCATTGTTGTGTTTACTAGACCTATTTTTTGGGTTTGAAAGTAAACTATTCAGAGAGGGTAGGATGGATTGCTAAGGGAGGTAGGGGTCAGGGGCTCCACTAGCTGTCCAGAATGAACAATGCTGCTCTGAAACTGGTTGGTGCCTGTTGAAGTAACACTTTATATTCTTTACACATTTAAGACTTTGGGGGTAACCAATGCACAGCGATGAGAAGTGGGTACTGCATGATATGCTCGATAAAACGGGTACCACTGAGTTGAGTAACAATAACACTTTGCACCCACAGGGCAAGAGGCAGTACAACTTGTGTGTGCACTAACACACCTGGACAACATTGTTTTACACATTTGTTGCAGTACTGCCCCCTCCCGTCAGACTAGTGTATTGGCGTCTACAGAATCCGCCATTCTATGTCCTCGAATAGTTGTGTTTCACCCAGTCACCGCCACAGTACCGCGCATCAATCCACCCAGTTTTCCCATCTCACCCACAATTCCTTTCATCCCGCCCACCTTCCTGCCCTATGTGTAGCCTCATCCCCCACCTTGTCTTTTTTATTCCACATTTCTTCAATTTTATTTACATTTTTTGCACATGCCCAATCAATTTCTACAAAAGTCCATTAATCGGTCTCATTTTTGTTTATGCCGCAGACTTCTCTTCCATTTTGTGACTAATCCGCCCTCCTCCGCTATACCACCTGTCTTAACCATGTCCAATGCTTCCACCCATCTCCAGTTATCACTGCTTCCCCCTCTTCTGATTGGTCTGCCCTCCCTAGCTACGACCCATCTTTTGACAAGCTGTAATGCTTTCACGTACCCCTGAGGTGGCAGTTTTCCCCTCCTCTGATTGGTCTACCTTCCCTAGCGATGACTCATTATGTGATGAGCTGTAGTGTTTTCATGTACCCCAGGTAGCACTGTCTTCCCCTCTTCTGATTGGCCTACTCTCCTGAGTGATGCACCTCTTCTATTTTTATATTAATTCACCCACCTGCCTCCCCTTTAATCCTCCCTTTTCTTCTCATGTCTCTGTCCATCTTGTGGCCCTACCTCACCTTCCTACCCGTTCCGTCTAAAGTAGCACTTTCTTTACTCCATCTTCAGCACCTGGTGCCTGGCTCCTCCTACATTTTACGGTTGCTTTAAGTTCCTACCCGCTCTACCTCAGTCTCCAAATTCCTCTTCTCTGTTTCTTCCTTTCATCTTTGCTCATCTCACTTCGTGCTTCTTATTATTGTAATTGGTTGCCTCTTCCTCATCCTCCGCCCCCTTTGACTCTCTTACGTACTTCTCTCATTTTCTTTTACGGGCATTCCTTCAGTCGCTTATATTTTTTCTGACCACGGAATTTTACATTGTCTTCTTGTTTATCAACTTAATCTATTCATTTGTTGATTGACTGATTTTTAACACTGTAAAGCTCTATGGACAAAACATTTTCAATAAAATACAGTAGTAATAAAAAACAAATGTGACCAGGAGGGCTTGGAGCCTGTCTAAGGCTCATTAATATGTTTTGTGGTCCCAGACAAACCCCACAAGTCCTAGCAAACCTTCCTGGATTGAGTCAGCTTCCTTGATCAGACTCTCTCAGTTGAGTTTCCTGAACCCCACAGTTTTCCAGTCCACGCAGTCTGACGTGACACAGAACAGAATGCAGGAGTCCAGGTTTATGCAGATGTAGGTGGCTTTATCTCCAAGAGGAACCAGAAGAGCAGCTGTAGATGGCAAAGGAAGATAAATGTCTTAAGTTAGGTTGGTTGGATGGAGGCCGTCTGCACAGGATCCATCAGATGTTTTCACCCTCTATGGCCTACTGGAGAAGGTTCTAGACAGGGACTGTGGCAGGGGCACCTTCCTAACGTCCATGTGTGCCAGCTGCCTGACCCATCTCTCCCTCAGCCTCGTCTGGCCTCCTGGGACAAAGTTCTGGACAGGGACCGTGGCAGGGGCACCTTTCTAAACTCCACGTGTGGCATCTGCATGACCTGGGGAAGATCCTTGGTGATTTCGGAGATCATCTTCTTGTCCTGGCACAGACCGTCGCCCGGGTGGCTCAAGGCCCTCTCAAACGCCATCATTCTGCTCAGCTCCTGAGGGGTGGGCACCCTCTCTGTCTTGCCACTCAGGTCCACAGGCTTGAAGATAGGCAGGGGCAGGGCCCGCTGGTAGGGTAGGTGGTACTCTGTCTGCACCTCACCGAGACGACCAAGCTTCATGACGTTCCACGGAGACCTCTGCACCACGAATCGGACCTCGTGACACTTGGTGTAGGCCTCCTTCCGATGGTCATCGGCTTCTCTCATACAACAGCTGTAGGAAGAGAGCGAAAGTGTCAGACCCTTAACAACTGAAGCCCTATGTGTGCACCTAAGACAATAAATCATGCCACAGACCAAGAATAACCCAGTGTTAAAACCAACAATCAAGGACTTCCTGCAAGAGAACTGATGCAGAGGTGCACCACAGGAAGCTATATGTGTAATAGACCAAAGACAACACAGTGGAAGCAATTCTTGGTACAGCGACTTCTAGTGGGAAGACTAGTGCTAAGTGCCTCTTATGAGTTCCTCTATGCTATGTTTGAAAAGGCAACAGGGTCTTCAGGAGGGCCCTGTGATGACTGCAACCTCCACTTGTCACTGATGGACACCTATTGGGCTGCATCAGCGGCAGCTTGGACTAATGTAAGTAGGTGAGTAATTCTGGGCAGGTCCATAGACAGAATGAACAGTGCTGTCCCCAAAAGTGATTTGTAGGCAGGGCCTGCAGTGGGTCACAGATGAAACTACTGAGGCTACCTACAAAGGGCCAATTGCAAGGAGTGTACTGTCACTCTCTAATCCTCACTCAACCACCTTTCATATCCCCGCAATCACACATCATCCCTTCCCTCGCACACTTACCCTGCCACATGAGCCGCACTCACTTTCTTTGCTCACCCACGGAGGCCACACTCAACCCATTCTCTCTCACTCTTCCTACATCGGAGACCTCCATTCACTCACACTCAAATAAACTGCAAGTGACCCAGACCCAAATACTCCTAGACCCAAGCTCTCTGCCCGGACCCTGACCCCACCACACTTACTTCACCTCACTCTACCCCTTGCACGCACCTGCACTCACTCTTCCTACCACGCAGGCACTCCCACTCGTCCCCCCCTCACATATTACACTACCCGCCCTTGCAGCCACATTTTTTTTTTAACAGATGGGCTGTTTTTTTACTAGACTTGTTATTAAATATTCAGCTAACATTCTCACGACCATTGTTTGTAAAATACAATTGTTTAACCCGCATATGCCTTTGGAAATTTTATATGTACAGTTAAAAAAATATTTTTAGAATTTTATAAAGTTGTATTTTTTTAAGAGCTTGTACGATGATATATATTGATGACTGTAGAGTCGTGCTCTAGTCTCCCGGTCACGTGAGACTGGGGAGGCTGAGAGGGCGACAGGATATCCGGCCGTGAGGGGAACGGCCGCGATAGTGTAAAGGCGGCTCTCCGGCGCTCTCCGCCCGGAGTTGAATAAATCCTTAATTAGGCACTTGGCGTCCGCCTCATTATTTCCCACAGACCTCGCTACAAATTGGCGACGAGGCTGGGGAGGCGGACGCGACGGCCAACAAGACAAAAAAAACACCCGGCGCACCTACAGCCGCGCCGCGATGCTGCGGGGGGGAGGAGAGCGCGGCAGAGAAACCGCCGCTCGTTGACTGCACAGCGGGGCGCCCACCACTACTGCAGGACTGCAGAGGGGCCCCGGGAGCAACAGGACGGTTCAGCAACCAGCCCAACGAGGGTCCTGCCAGGTGTACAGCACGAGGAGGTAGAAGACACCCCTCCTCCACCAGGGCAAGGCCATACAAGCTACAACAAACCCACAGAGGAATACAAAACAAGTACTGCACAGCCAGGCGCTCACCCCACTGACGAGCGCAGGTTACTGGCAGTCACTGTGCCTGCTGTGAGAGACACATAGGACGGGAGGCTTGGGGGACAAGCACACCCAGCATCAAGGGCCCAGCTGGACACACAGGGATCGTGCTAGATGGAAGGCGCAGCACCAAGCGCACACGCATGGGACTCACAGAGCCCCTCCTTCACAGAGCCCAAGCCCCACAGGCACCCAGTGAGACGTGCCCGGTTCACACAGCAAGTAGTACAGGGGCCCTGCACCACCCACGCCCTAACACGAGGGGCCAGCGAAGCAGCCACCCAGTTCTTGACCCTGGCGCACCAAGGGCCAGGACACACGGGAGTAGATCCCACGTCCCAAGCAGGCGCGACAGGCCAGCAGGAACAGAGCACTCCAGGTAGCCCTCCGCCCAGGACAGACGATGCACCTCCGGTGAGACAAGTCACCATGTGTGCCCAGACATTCTCCCTCACGAATCCGGTACCTTTCCTTCCGAAGCCGGGGGAACCGGCAATGAAATGGGAAGACTGGAAGGACTACTTCCTCAACTACCTGTCGGCGTTGGAGGATGAGGGGGACGAAGTTTTCCCGAGTACGAGGAAAAAGAAGATCCTACTGCACAATCTGGGTCCGGAAGGCATACGAGTTTATAGGAACATGGTGAAAAAGACCCGACCTCAGGACGATGTCAACGTGTTTCAACACGCCATTGACGACCTAGACAGCCACTATCAGCCAGTGGTATGCACTGCAATAGACCGGTTCAACTTCTTCCAAAGGAAGCAGAAGACAGGGGAGTCCGTAGATGACTATGTAGCCGCATTAAAGAGTTTGGCGATCACCTGCAAGTTCGGAGGCCTCCATGATGACTTCATACGCGACCAAATCATCATGCACACGGTAAACACGTCCATACAAGAGAAATTATGGGTCAGTGGCGATGCTCCCCTCAAAGAGATAGTAGCCATGGTCAAGAAGGCGGAACTTTCCAAGAGGTGCGCAGAAGCGGCGAAAAGGGACAATGTCAGCAGACCCCTAGTGGGCAAAGTCACGGAGGCTCCCTCCCGAGAATGGAAACCGCACGCTACAGAGAACTATAGACGACAGAGGACGAACACAGCCAAACCGGCGGGACACCCGACGGCCCAAGGACCGGACAAGCACAATTGCTACAGGTGCGGGAGCCCGGCACATGCAGCCAATGACAAACGATGCCCAGCCTTCAGGGCAAAATGCCTGTATTGTGGGATAATGGAGCACTTTGAGAAAGTATGCAGACGTAAGCCTCGGAAAACGACAGTGAAGTATGTGACACACGACATGGAACCGGAAGAAGACGAAGGGGAAGAGGACGAAGACACAGTGCTGTGTACAGAAGATCAAATCTTAGGCATCGACTGCTCCAGGACACGCAAACCGTTGTGTGAACTTTCCATAGGAGGGATCCAAGTCTCCATGGTAGCAGATTCCGGCTCTCCATACACCATCATACAGCGCAGTGTATGGGACCGAGATTTCGCACAAGTCATAGGCACACACCTGCTCTCTCCGGACATTCATCCAGTCACCTTCACGGGGGAACCCATACCCATGGTGGGATTTCGCCCCCTACGATTCGAGTTCAAGGGCCGCAAGGCAGAAGGGAAGCTGTATGTGGCAGAGAAGGGACCCTCGGTGCTGGGATGGGTGGACCAGGGAGAACTGGGTATCCAACTCAACCCAGGAGGCCCGACGCACGTACTGATGACAGGCCAGGCAGGCACGTACGAAAACCACAAGTGGAAAGCAGACTTCCCGACAGTTTTTGGAGGCACCATTGGCAAGTTGACGAAGTTCTCCCATAAGATATGCCTCAAAGAGGGCGCGAAACCCGTGAGTCATAAGGTGCGGAACATTCTGTTCAATAGTAGAGAGGCTGTGCAGCAAGTTACAACGTCTTGAAGATAATGGAGTGATAGAGCCCATCGAAAGTGCGGAGTGGCTCGCACCTCTGGTCGTGGCCAGGAAACCCAATGGTAAGGTGCGATTGTGCATTGACTTGCGCGAGCTCAACAAGAACATTATAGTAGACAAGTTCCCACTGCCCAAAATAAATGAAATGCTGGCGCAGACAAAAGGCGTCCAATGGTTCTCGACAATAGATCTGACCTCGGCGTACCATCAGATAGCACTCCACCCGACGTGCAAAAAAACTGACCTCGTTCATCACACCGTTCGGATGCTACCAATTCCGACGAATGCCGTTTGGCCTGGCATCCGCCGCTGCGGTGTTCCAAAAACTAATGCACAGGCTTTTTAAAGACACGGAAGGGGTGCAGTATTTCCAGGACGACATCCTGATCATGGGAAAAACCAAGTCAGACCATGATGCCAAGCTCACGAAGGTGCTACGAATCCTGGCGCACAATGGTCTTACAGAAGAATGGGACAAGTGCCGGTTTGGAGTAACTTCCGTGACATATCTGGGTCATGAAATAAGCGACAATGGCATTGCACCGAAGAGGGCAAATGTGAAAGTGATCAGGGATGCACCTACACCCAGATGCAAAGACGACGTCCGCTCCTTCCTGGGTATGGCGGAGTTCTATAGCAAGTTCGTGCCTCACTTCGCCACCAAAACGCACAGTATGCGTCAGCTACTAAAGGAAAAAACGGCCTTTGAGTGGACGGAAGCGTCCCAGGAAGAGTTCGGCGTAATCAAGGACGACATCTGCAAGGCGGTCCTACTCCATGGGTTTGACCAAAAGGCCTTATCGATCCTCACCACGGACGCAAGTGACAGAGGATTGGGAGCAGTCCTGATGCAACGGTCAGAGGAAGGGGAACTGACGACGGTCAGCTTCGCGTCCCGATCTCTGGCTCCAAATGAAGAAAAGTTCAGTGTGGTAGAAAAAGAAATGCTAGCCGCTATCTGGGCGATGGAACGGTTCCGCCAATTCCTGTGGGGCTCCAGATTTGTGCTGAAAACGGATCACAAGCCATTGGTCAAGGTGCTCACATCCAGTGGACATGCTAGTGCCACGCCGCGCATAGCGAAAATGACCTTAAGGTTACTGGACTATGTGTACGACGTAGAGTACATCCCAGGAGCAAAAAACCGAGTGGCTGATTACCTCAGCAGAGCAGCCGCAATGGAAATGCCACCCCCACAGACAGAGGAGGATGACTACACCATAGCCTTCGCGGAAGATCAGGAAGCAGTTATAAGTGCGCAGGAATGGAAATCGGCGTATGAGAACGATGCACGCCTCACAGCAGTGAAAGGGTTCATCATCACAGGATGGCCAGAAAAGAAACGCTTGGACGCCGACCAGCGCAAGTTCTACGAAGTTAGGGAGGAGCTGTCGGTAGGGGAAAGGAATGTGTTCCTCCTTCGGGGAGACAAGGTAGTACCTCCGGAACACCTGGTAGAGAAGTTACTGACGATCCTACACGAAGGGCATCTAGGCATCGTAAAAACTAAGCAGAGAGTCAAACAGGCTTACTGGTGGCCCGCGATGGACTCCCAAGTAGAGAGGCATGTCAGGGACTTCGTGCAGTGCAGCAACGCGGACAAGTCACAGACCACACTGCGACCGCCATTGGGGAAGTTCCACAATCCTGCAAATCCATGGGAAGAGGTAGCGGTGGATATCTTAGGCCCTATACTAGATGCCCCAAGCGAACCAAAGTATGTCATAGTGCTGGTGGATCGGTATTCAAAATGGCCTGAAATAGAAGTGTGCGATACAGTGGACACAGACACCGTGCTGGCATTTCTCACCTCCACATTTCTGAGGGAAGGAATCCCCAGGATTATAACCTGTGACAATGGACCCCAGTTCACGTCAGATAAGTGGAAGGCATTCATGGAGAGGAATGGTATACAGACCAAACACACCCCGGTTTATCACCCGGCCGGAAATGGCCTAGCCGAACGATTCAACAGGGTGATAATGGGATCTGTACAAGCTGCCATTAGTGCTGGGAAAAATTGGGAGGTTGAACTCAGATGCACGGTGTGGGCGTACCGCATCACTCTCACCAAGACAGGATACAGCCCTTTTAAGATATTGAGAGGGCGGGACCCATTTACCAGAGACAATGTGGCGTGGAAAAAACGGACTGTACAGAGCAAATGGTCCTCAGCAGTGGTGCGAAGCAACCTAGAGAGGGCACAAAGGATCTACACCGATCACTACAACAGGCGACACAATGTCAAAGAAGCGGCACTGGAAAGAGGTGAATGGGTCAGAGTAAAACTTGCTCAATTGAGAAGGAAAGGCGAGAGCAGATTCAGTACGCCCTTGCAAGTGCGAGAGGTATACACCAGATCTGCCCTATTGAGCGATGGGAAGACATGGTCAAAAGACAGAATGTCCAGATGCAACAGGATACTGAAATGGGCCAAGACAGAAACAACGCAACCAGGAAGCAATGAGGAGCAGATGGCAGGAACAGAGGAATCTGGCAGAGACGACAGGGACATCCGGGTAGAGGACTTGAACGGTATGGACACACAGGAAAGCCTTGACGTCTCAAGGCCACAGGTACAGCAAGAGAACCAAGGGGGGTGGAGTGTGGAAAGAGAGGGTCACACACGAGAGTCACCTGGTGATGCCCCTTCCAGTGGCAGCAGAAATAGTATGATTGGCACCCCGTTAAGACACACTCGCCTAGGCAGAGCGGTGAGGCTACCGAAAAGATATCAGGACTATGAGATGGAGACATAGCCACCTTGGACCCTGTACGTGTCTCTGATGGTTATCTACAGTTATGTTGTGTTATTGTAAAGGGGGAAGATATGTAGAGTCGCGCTCTAGTCTCCCGGTCACGTGAGACTGGGGAGGCTGAGAGGGCGACAGGATATCCGGCCGTGAGGGGAACGGCCGCGATAGTGTAAAGGCGGCTTTCCGGCGCTCTCCGCCTGGAGTTGAATAAATCCTTAATTAGGCACTTGGCGTCCTCCTCATTATTTCCCACAGACCTCGCTACAATGACAACATTTATTCACTCCACATGGCGCCATCCTTACTCTCCCCTGCCCATCACTCAGACCCTCACTCACTGACCATACCTACTCTCTGGACGTACACTCCCTCACCCCCTTGAGCATTCCCCAGGCTCCACCGCCTCTCGCTACCCCTTCCACCCCCCATACCCTCACTCACTCACCCCTTTTCAGCTCTGCTGGACATACTGAGGTCCCTCCACTCCGCCGTGTATAACTCCCTCCGGGCCTTGTTCTCTTCCTGCACCTGGCAGCTCAGCTCCGCTGCACTCAGCCTCCCTGCACCCCGCAGGACCATAGTGCGACCCGACATCTCTGCGGCGTCCGTCTGTTCTGATTCTTTAGTATCTGACGTGTTTCTGTCTCCGCGCCTGTGTGTTTCTGTCTCTGTTTCTATTATTGTCCTCGCTGCGTGTCTGTGTCTCTGCAGTCAGTCTGGTGCAGCGTCTCTCTCTTTCTGTGTCTCTGCTTAGAGCACTCCTAAGCTGTGGCCCGCCCTCTCTGTCTCTGCACTCCCTCCGGTCTCTTATACAGGCCGCGCGCTGCTATTCCAGGCCTGGGCTGTAATGTGCTATATCTGACCGGACACCCATGTGCTGGGACGCCCGGATACAGGACACGCTGTGACTGCACCAGCCTCACTCGCTGAGTCACCGAGCCCCCTGCTGACGTCAGAGAGGCATTCACACATAACACACTCCTTACTGGTACCATCCGTATACCAGCACCGCCCACCACCAACATTACTTCCCACACATCAGCCACCACAGCAGACAGTAGACATTTGCATTAACAGCGCCAGATATGGGCCCGGAGAGAACCCCAAAACAAGAAGCAATCGCGACAAGTATCGCTTTTGGGACCTATTAGCTTTGCCACAGCTTTTAGTTATGCTGTGCAGCATGGCTAAAGAAAACAAACAAAAAAAGACTCCATGACATGACATGAGTAGCCGTGTCGTTGTGTAGACACGCGCTCCTACAACTCCTACAAATGACGCAGACACTTTTTTTTATTTACTCTGAATAAAAAAAAGAGAAAAGAAGCTCAAAAGTATTTTTCCTTTTTTATTTACCGATCGGTAAATAAATTAAAGGCGCACACGTCATGTTTTACACGTCACGGTACTTTTGCTTCGGCTGGAGTGCTCAAACCCCAGAGGTCATGGATGACAGTGCCCTGATGTGGTGTGAAGTGCTGTAGTAGAAAGTGCCGGGAGAGACAACTCCAGTGGTAAAGGGCCTACGGGGCCACACAACACAGATAACACAGGGAGATATCACCAGGGCATTACAGGGCTACACAACAAGGGTAGCACAGGGCCTACAGAAGACACAGCTAGAGCATTACAGGGTCTATGGGGAGCAGTGGTCGAAGTGCATTAAAAAAAAGTATGGCTGCTGTCATGCTGTGTGCAGGGGCAGTCAGCATGCGGGCGGGGTCAAATGTGTGGCTAAAAAACCCAAAATATTCTGTAATCTTATTGAAAAATAAATGCAAGTTAAGTTAGTCAGTGGGAAATGCACTATCGTAGATTATGAAACCTCTATTAGTTAATGCATTGCAGAGGTCTGTGTTTGGACAGCAGAGAGCCACAGCATCGAATCTTGTTTGGTGCAGTGGAGAATAGTGACCTGTGTATGTTTAGTGCTCCGAGGCCCAGTCTGTCACAGAGAGCACTATGAGCATGAAGTCATTATTTTAAACTTGCATTACACACAGTATAAGATGTGCTGCTACAAAATGTGTAAAAAGATTTAATATAAAAAAAGTGCTTCCAAAATATAGATTTTAGTAATACCCAGACTGTAGATAGTGACATTTTTTTAATAACTGTCCTTTAAAAGCACACATTTTACAGCTCTGCGGGTATCTCCCTTACATTATCCTCAAAAGGAATAAATCTGGGTCACCAGAAAGCTTCAAGTGATCCCATCAACTATTGACAATCCCGGCTTCCAGGCACCCTTTACATTTGCAGATTGACCAGTTGCGCCCATTTACATTTCTGTCAGGTCGCAGGCACCCTGGCAGGAAGGCTTGTTTACTGTCTGTGCCTCCCTCGGATTCACAGCCCAGGAGACTCCTTGCCTTACACTGCAGCGCAAGCATTTCAACTCTCGGAATTAACCGTCCCGGGACGGTTGTCCTTTGACAAAAAGTAGGGGAACAGTTTTATTTAAATTAAAGAAGTATGGGCAAGTCGTGCCCCTCAGATCTCACCCACATCGACCACTGATGGGGAGACACAACAAGGATAACACAGGGTCTACAGGGAGACACCACTAGAGCCATACAGGGCCTATGGGACGACACAACTACAGCATTATAGGTCCTATGGTGAGACACAACTAGAGCATTACAGGCCATACGGGGAGATACAACTAGAATAACACTGGGAGACACAAATAGAACAATACAGAGCTACACCACAAGGATAACACAGAGCCTACACAGGGGAAACAACTAGAGCAATACAGGCCATACGGGGAGATACAACTAGAACAATACAGAGCTACAAACAAAGATAACACGGAGCCTACACAGGGAAACAACTAGAGCAATACAGGGCCTATGGACAGACACAACAAAGATACCACAGGGCCAACAGGGAGACACACAACGGGAACATTACAGGGCCCATGGGACGACACAACAAGGATAACACAGGGTCTACAGGGAGACACAATTAGAGTATTACAACAAGGATAACACAGGGCTACAAGAGAAAACAACTAGAGCAATACAGGGCCTACGGGCAGACACAACAAGGATAACACAGCGTCTACAGGAAGACACAATTAGAGCATTACAGAACTACACAACAAGTATAACACAGGGCCTACAGAAGGAAACCACTATAAAAATACAGGGCCTTTGGGGAAACACAACTACAGCATTACAATGCCTATGTGGAGACACAATAAGGACAACACAGGGCCTAAAAGGAGACACAAGAAGAGTATTGCAGGTCATATGGGGAAACATAATAATGCGGGGCCTAGGGGTAGACACAACAAGGAGTCTCGAGTGAGCCACAACAAGAGTAATAGAAGGCCCATGGGGAGACACAACAAGGACCACACAGGGCATAACAAGAGACACTGGTAGAGGGATACATGGTGAATTGTCTAGAAACAAATTTGCAACATGTTTCTATTACAAAGGTCATGAGATATTGAAAAGTTTTATATAGCGCCCGAATGCCCGAGTGCGTCTCTGCGCTGGTGACTGCTAGAGAAACATAAACACGGAGGCAGGAGCATATGTAGGAGCATATCACCGGGGGCGAGAAAACAGCCAAGTCTAAACATGTTTCCAAAAGCTAAGCAGGTTAGCATGACCTCTCAGATGTGCCGGTAGATTGTTCCAAATATGGCACGTAATGTGAACAAAGAACTGCCAACCCATGTCATTTTAGGAACATTGACTGTTCTAGAGGTGGCCGAGCGCAAGGTTCTCCTGGGAATATACCAGGAGAACTTTCTCTTTAGGTGATCAGGACCTCTGCCGTGCAGAGCTTTGTGTGAAAAACATAGTGCCTTAAAAGTAATTCTATTCTTTAAAAAAAAAAAAAAATTCTTTTTATTAACTTGAAATAGTCCGCCACATTACATATGCTTGTATTTAACACAGTTAGTGAGCAGAGCATGAATATCAACATTCAGTTTACAGTTCAATTATGATACAGTGTTATATATTAGGCATGTATCAATGAACGAGTCAGCAGTCCTTTACATTCATATCTAGTAAGGGGAGAATAGACTGGATTGCATATTCATCACTCAGAGTCCAATTGTTCCGCATGTTCCTGTGATATGGGATCTAGAGCCCTAGATCTCGGGGCGGCGCATGGGATTCCTCTATATACAGTCCACTTTCCCCAGATCTTCTCCCATTTTTTTGGGCATCCCCTGCTTTCGTATACAGATCTTTCAGCAACCATGCACCAATCCAAATAATTCTATTCTTAACAGGGAGCCAATGAAGCTCCACCAGAACCTTTGAAACCGACTAAACCTTGGGAGCCTCCTTAGGGAATCGGGCTGCTGCATTCTGCAGAGCTTGAAGTTTCTTTGGTGCTCGTTGATGAATGCCTAAATATAAGGCATTACAATAGTCCAGCCCGGACAAGACCAGAGCTGTAACCACTGACTTCTGTAACTCATAAGGTAAAAAGGGGAGAACCTTTCTTAAGGTGCGTAGTAAGAAAAAAAACTGCATGAAGTGAGTTTGTTGATCTGGGCATTAAAAGTGAGGCTAGAATCACAAATCACCCCCAGATTCCTCACTGAGGATATCGGAGTAGGAGGGAGACCCAAATTCCGAGGTCATCGCGATTGGTCCCAGAAGGTGGTGTCCCTGCCAAAAAGAAGGACCTCGGTTTTATCCGAATTGAGCTTAAGACTGTTCTTGTTAATCCACTTAACCACTGCACCCAAACAGCTGGTAAAACGGTGCGCAGTTTCAGTTACATTATTCGAGATTGACACCATAATTTGAGTGTCATCCGCGTATGCAACGGATGTGAAGCCAAATGTACGGATTTATCTGGTCAGGGGGCCACATAAATATTAAAGAGTGTAGGGCTCCATGATGAACCCTGAGGGACGCCGCACAGCAGTGTAAAAGGCTTAGATACAAAATCCCCCAGGGCAACTGCCTGTTCTCTGTCGGAGAGAAAGGACCATAAGAGGGTTACAGCTGAGCCTCGGATTCCAATCTCATCAAGGCGACCAAGTAAGACAGCATGGCTCACAGTATCAAAAGCTGCCAACAGATCCAACAGGCGCATTGCAGCCTTCCCCTCATTATCCAAAATGCTCCTTAGCTCCTTGGTAGCTACTAACAGAGCTGACTCAGTGCTATGGTATAGCTTAAAGCCAAATTGTGCAAAGTCCAAGATCTCGTTTGCATACAAGAATTCAGAAAGAGACCACCATCTTTTTGCCAAGCTTGATAAAACAAGTATTCAATTCCACGTTAGTAGAAATTTTTAGGTATATATTTAGCCAAAATGGTAATAAAATGGATTACAAGAAAGTTTCAGCAATAATTTACTGACTTACAGCTACATCTGTAAAAGCTGTGCAGAACTTTTCAGGCTTGGCAATTTTTACAGAAGATACATTCATCAGTTTTCTGAAATATTCAGACCCCTTGCCAAACGTCTTCGCAAAGGAGGTAGCATTATGTGGTCCAAGAAATCTGCTCTTTTAGTTAATGAACAAACTGCTTTTCTTGTGCTCCTATTTTGGAGCACCAAAATGACAGAGGGACAGATGCCTCACATTATGCATTTGTCTCAAAGAAATTCAACGACTGGACAGGTGTATATGACTTTGTGATTAGCAATCAATAAATAAATCATTTTTTCCCCTGATTATTCAATCAATTAATCAGGGGTTCATATAGCGCGGCAACTCTCTAGTGAGGGTTTCAAGGTGCTGAGGGGATGAAGGGGGCTGCTGATCCCTCTCGGCGCTGGGGTTCAGTCAAAGATCCAGGTCTTGAGATCCTTCCTGAATTGGGTCAGCGATGGGGATTGCCTGAGGTGGGGAGGCAGGGTGGGCCAGGTCTTGGCAGCGAGGTGGGAGAAGGAACCTCCTCCGGTTTTGGTCTTGTGGATCCGTGGGACGGAGGCCAGGGCCAGTTGCGCAGAGCAAAGGTGTCTGGTGGGTACGTGGAATGAGAGGCGGTGGTTCAGATATGCTGGCCCTGCATTGTGGAGAACTTTGTAGGAATGTGTGAGGAGCTTGAAGGTGATTCTTTTGTTGACTGGAAGCCAGTGGAGTTCTCAAAGCTGTTCAGTGATGTGACTGAGGCGGGGATGACGAGGACCAGATTATTAACTTGTTAATCAAAAAAAGTAAAACAGTGACACAATAAAATTCCTAGAAATACATTAAGATTTCTTCGTTCCTTAAATTAACCTCAAATGGAATTGCAAAATCTCATGATACATTTGAGGAATGAGGAATGATTCTACAGCAAAACAAACCTCATCAATACTGAGTAACAGAAAAAAGTGAACAGCCAGTATGCATCTTCTAAAATTTCTTTGTTTTAAGGGTGGTAATGAAAACCTTTCAGTGCACAATAAATAAAATTTACAGAAAAATAAAAAGGTCAATGATGGAGCAGGATTTCGCGAAAGAAACCTGCTCAATTGAACATCCCTATAATACGTACTAACAGTAAGTAGTGTTAGAATGATTAATGTGCACAATTACACGACACGTGGGAAGTTTGCTTTGCAAAATGCATGAACTAACCAAAATTAATGCGTAAATAACCGGAAACATAATAATCTTGTGTATAGGATGAATTAAGAAGGTTTGCATGTCAAGGCCGCATGTGTATGTAGTAAAAAGCATGACGTGTATTGCTTTATCCTAATAAATAATGCTGCTTTCTTGCTTATGCTATGCTAGGTTAACCGATAACATGAAGTAGAGTTAAGGTGGGAGGTAAACAGTGAAAATACATTATCACATAATTAATAAATGTTTGTTTTCTGTTCTTTTAGTAATGGACGAGTCCTCCATGTCCTTAAGTTGGCCTTATTTTTGAGCGGGTGAAATTGTACGCGAGCAGGAATCATGTGACCATGTGACTGAACTGCTGAGCAAGCTGAGAAAGCCTGACCTGGTGAAGGACAAACCGTTGACTGCCAGCCAAAGCCAGTGTCATCATGAGAACGGAACCTGTAGTCGTTGAATTTAATAAAATTGTACCACAATTTGTTACATGTGTACTCATGAGAGAGAAGCTGTATGGATGACTGTATAAAAAATTGTTTAGAACAATGGGGTAGTCAAAAGTAAATGATCTCATGGTGGGGTGACATCCCACCCCTAGAAATCAGCCAATCCCTTAACTAGAAAGTGTGAACTTAGCAACTATAGTGGGACGGACATGTGTTTTTTAGGAATGTATGACGTTACCACGCATACATTTACAACGCGGTACTTTACATCGCGTTTGTTACAACGCAAGTCGTTACAACGACTTGCGCTGGAGGGAGCTGGACTTAGGAATAGTATGATTTACTATTCCAACTCCAGTCTACATACAGTAGGGAAGGTGTTGGAATAGTAAATCATACTATTCGTTAGGTTAGAGCGCCGTCCAGCGCAAGTCGTTGTAACGACTTGTGTTGTAATGCCCGCGATGTAAAGGCATTGCGATGCAATGCCCGTGTTGTGAAGGATGTTTCCCGTTTTTGGGGTATAAGAATAGGTGCTTTAGGGGTGTGGTTTAGCTGCTGCAGGTCACTTAGGCTGAAGGTGTCCGAGTGAGGGGTGCGCCGCTGTTCGTCGGGTTGCAGAGAGTCCTAGATGTTCCTGTCCTGTCCCTGTCCTGATTCCTGAGTCTTTGATCCCTGACTCTTGGTCCAGGGATCCCCCACTGCTACCTAGGCCTGGGTAGTGGTTTTCTCCTTACAGATCCTTTGGGTTTGTATTTGATCTAAATAGCATATGCAGAATTAGTTTTGCAAATTGTATTTCTTGTCTCTGTACCTTTTGTCTCTTCATCTATCCCTCCGCTTTGTTAGTTTGAATCGATATATATTTTTACTTACATCTAATGTCTCTTCATCTATCCCCTCTTTGCAACGTATATTTGAAATGATTGTTCCGTTATTGCTATGATTAGATTTTTGCCCTCTCTCTCTCATGAGGTTTCCAGTATTTGAATTTATGAAGTGATCAATATGAGCATTTATTATTACTAGATAAAAGTTATTAAATCTCACTGAGAGTCTGTGGTTATTTAGTCAGTTTTATTGATTAAATGTTTCCTTTAGAATTTCCATTGCCATCAACTCTTCAACTAATTGGTCCATCGACCAAGTAGATGAAAAGTCGATTATTATTTGTTCAGATACGTGAATATTCAGTATGATTAAAGTTTGTACCTGAATAATCAAGAGTAAAATTAAGGCAAAGTTAACAAACTTGACCCCAGCGCATCAGGGATTTGGGTGAATGTGTATGGGCCAAAGTACGTGAGTTTTTGAATCTTTAACTCTGATCAAATTAATGGGTTCACGCTGGATCAGTTTCTTGGCAGCAGAGGACGGTTTAATTATTGATTAGTTTGGTAATGATTATTGAATATTGATTATATGTCTTAACATGAAGAGTTAGTGTCCCGTTTTATGTTGTCTAGAAGTACAGGTACGGAGTTGCCTGAGGAATCCCGGGAAGGAATTAGCCTGAAGTAGGCAGAAGAAGAGTGTGGTAAAGAAATCACACTGCAGAAGTACTTTGTCTGTTGAAATAATACTGAAAAGCTATGTAGGGTTGTCAGTGTTATAACTAGGGATAATTCGTATGTAAGTAGAGTGTCTGAAATAGTGAAGGGTCCACTTTTGAAACTCTGGCAGTAATTCTCGAGGAAGTAACAGGACACCTTTTTATGCCAAAAAGTCCTCTTGTGAAACTTCGGTTTTATCCCTAGAGGAGTAACAGGTCTCCCCGGAGCTTGTTAGAGAAGTGAGATAACGCTGGTCGTTATTATTGCTTGCAGTGTAAGAAAATCTCTTTGAAAAGTGAAGACTATCTCTTTATTTAGCGGAGCAGACAAGGTAGCATTCATGTTGTCACTAACAGATTTTTGAATTAAGAAAAACTCAGAAAAATATTGTCGTAAGATTTTGTAAAGGAGGGGTCAGTAGAAGGAGTGATACTGACGTCACAAAGTGCCGCGCTGGGATTGGACAAAGCAGCAGCCGTGTATCGAGAGCAGATTGTAAAGGGAGGGTCAGTAGAAGGAGTAAAAACTGACGTCACAAAAGGCCGCGCTGGCATTGGTCAGACAGCGGGTGTGTACAAAGCTCTAATTGGTTAGCTAGTGTGAGTCGCGTTGACATTGGGTAAGACTGTAGTTACGTAGTGAGCTGTGATTGGTCGATTGGTGTGAGTCGCGCTGGTATAGGACGGATTTTAGCAAATAGGGAAAGGAGAATTACGGAGAAGTTTTGTTATTTTGTCTGTTGAGAAATACTAATAGAAGAGTCTGAAGATGGGTTTGATAAAAACAATAAAGAATTTCTTTAAAAAAGACAAACAAATTGTGACGAGAGAGGGAATTCCAATTCCACCTGTAGAAATTTGGATTTGTTCTATCGACTGCGAGTGATTGGTTAACCCACAGTTTACTTAACGGATGATGATTCTTCCTTCTCTTTAAATAGTAAGTTTTGGATGCGCACATTCTTTACATTACGGTCTTAGATTGAGGCATCCGTACCCTTACCCTTTGTTCTCTCTGACTTTAGGAGCTCCCATGAGCCCACTTCCTCTGACTGTACAGCTGAGCCTACCTGCTGTTTCCCAGAGTAGGTATCCATTACCTTTTAATTAGTAGCATTCACCATATAATCTTGATGTTATGTTCCTCCCCTCACACGCTGTTCCAATTGTTCACAGGTGCTCTTCTCAGTTTTGTCCTGATGAAGACCACACCGTGAGGACTGAACCAACCCTCTTTCCCAGGGGTCGAAACGTTGACTATACATACTTACTCCACAAGCTCTGACGACAGAATTCTCATTAGTTGATGTCCTTGAGGGTTATGTGTATATATGGGAACAAATTGACCTGATTTAGGCTGGAAAGGTCATATCATGTATAATTGATGTATATATGTCACGCTACCTCTTCCCTGTCCACCACCTTCACTTACTCACTTGAGCCCCAACCCACGTACCTCCCTCGTCCCACACTAAGAGCACTGTAAATACAAATCGCACCGTCAGATGTATGAGCAACTGTGTTGCCTTAAATGATCAATGCTTTGAATTATAATCGCATTAGATGCTATTTACTTTGACAATAAATTGCATTTTTGCAATTCATGTAAACAAGGCTTTGTGAATGCTAATATTCTTTTTTTGTTTGTAAATGTTGCTATTGCGACCATTTATTTACTGTACTGCAACTGTGACCCAGGTCGGGTAGCTTTTTGGGTAACCCCATTAATACTTAATACCCTGGATGCAGTGGCTGCAGCATTACCAGGCTGTTTAAAAGCAGTAGCCGCTACTTGTGTAAGTCTGGAACAAAGTGAAGCAATTGTGATGGGTTACCCAGTAAAGGTGTATGTACCACATTCTGTTGAGATCTTTTAAACACACACTCGGACTCAACATATGACCAAATATGAGAGAGTGATTCTAGGCGCTGAAAATGTGACAGTGGTGAGGTGCACTACTGTGAACCCTGCTACTTTGTTACCAAATTCAAGATGTGAGGAGGTAAAAGAGGAAGCAGAACATGATTGTCTGGAAGTGACAGAACTCTGTACTAAGCCCCGCCCTGATACAGAAGATGAACCCTTGGAAGAATCAGATTGTGAGCTGTTTGTGGATGGATCATGTTTGAGAAATGAAAAAGGTGAATTGTGTGCTGGATATGCTGTCTGCACTTTAGTAGGAGCACTAGAAGCATCCTGTTTGAAGGGGGTGAACTCCGCTCAGGTCACAGAGTTGATTGCTCTGACCAGAGCATGTAAATTGGCAAAGGGTCTAAAAGTAACCATTTTTACCGATAGTCAGTACGGATTTGGCGTCGTACATGACTTCGGTCAGCTATGGATGCAAAGAGGATTCCTGACTTCCTCAGGTTCCCCAATTCGGAATGGAAAAACTGTAAAGGAATTATTAGATGCTTTGCAGTTACCAAAAAGAATTGCAGTTGTAAAATGTGCCGCACATCAATCAGGAGATGACAATGTGACAAAAGGCAACAGATACGCAGATCAATTAGCGCGTTTCTGTACACAAAATACGATGGCCATAAACAGATCAATTGAAAGAGGTAATACCGAATGCCACCTTATGCTCACAACCACATTTGAGACTTGGGATGAGGTAAGGCAAATGCAGGAAGAGACCAGTGATAAAGAGAAGGAAGAGTGGAGTAGAACAGGTTGTAGGAAAAATGCAGAAGATGAGATATGGGTTTATTATGATGGAAGACCAGTATTGCCAGATTCTTTACTTTCTCTCATGGCCAGGATGTACCATGGGCTGACATATGTTGGAAGGGACGCAATGGTAAGATTGTTCAAGCAGACATGGTACAATCCAAAGTTCAGGGTCATCGCAGAAAGTTTATGCCAAAGGTGTGCCATATGCCAAAAACAAAACCCCGGAAGAAAGACAGTTGACAGTTGGGGTGTAATTGGGAAAGCAGGAGGCCATTTCACTAGGCTTCAGATTGACTTTATAGAGTTGCCACCATGTAATGGGCTGAAATACGTCCTTGTCATTGTCTGTTTGCTTTCCCGCTGGGTAGAGGCCTATCCAACGATAAGGAATGACAGTCTCACCGTGGCTAAGCTGTTGTTGAGAGAACTGATCCCTAGATTTGGTTTTCCAGTCACTTTGGAATCAGATAGAGGATTGCATTTTAATAATGAAATAATTTGGATGATTTGTGCAGCATTACAAATTGAACAGACGCTGCATTGTGCCTATCGACCAGAAGCATCTGGTATTGTTGAGCAGATAAATGGCACAATAAAATCAAGACTAGGGAAGGTATGTGCATCCACAACACTGAAGTGGCCTGACGCTTTACCCCTTGTACTGATGAATCTTAGAAGCATTCCTGACAAAAAGACTGGATTAAGCCCCCATGAAGTACTAATGGGAAGAGCCATGAGACAAGCATACATACCTGCGAACAAACTGATGAATATGTCTGATGATCGTGAGCTAGATTATTGTAAGGGACTGTCTGACCTGGTGCGTTCTGTGTCTCGCCAGGTTGGAGGAGATGCCACACCGACACAGGGGAACCAAGCACATGATTTGAATCCTGGTTAGTGGGTTCTAGTCAAGAAGCACGTGAGGAAAACATGCCTAGAACCCCGTTGGAGCGGCCCTTACCAGATCATATTGGTGACGACCACAGCAGTGAAGTGTTTTGGCTTACCAAACTGGATACATGCAAGCCATATCCGCCTAGTCCCAAGTCCAATTGAATGACCTGAAGAACAGCAACTGGTAAATCAAAATCAAGAACCAGCAGCTGAAGTGTGCGAAGCTGAAGAATCTGGAGTGACGGATTCTGATGAACATTTGGATGATGAACAGCCAAGCACAAGTCAAGTAAAATGGACACCAGATACTGGGACAGAAAAGACTGCTGTTGAGTCAGAAGAAGGTGAGGTTGCCGTTGAGCAAGAGGAAAGTGAAACAGCTGTCGAGACAGAAGAAAGAGAAACAGCTGATAAAACAGAAGCAGGACCAGAGGAAGGTGAAGCCACAAAGGAGCTAGAAGGAGGTGAACTCACTGATGAATCAGAAAAGAGTGTGGAACCTACAGAAGCAGAAATACAAGAAAATAGAGAAAAACAGATAGAAAGGAGATTAAATAAAAGAAATGGTGAACAAAACACAGAAGGTGAAAGTGTAGTACAGAAAAAGAGGCCTAGAAAAGGAGACAATTGGCCAAGTGGAGCAAGAAGACTAAAGTATAATCTAGTAAGGAGAAGATTGAGGAAAAGACAAGAGCAAAGTAACGAAGTCTCAAGTCAAACGAAACAAGAAAACACAAGAAGAAAAACACGAAAATCAAAAAGAGCAAGAATTCCATGTAGGAAGTACAAAGCTCCAGAATGGACCTACATCATATTAGAAGAATTTGAAAGTTTAGGTTTAAGCGAAGAACACGACAGTAGTGACATTGAAAAGGAAGATGAGAACAAACTGAGACCACCTTAAAAGGAACTGTAATGAGATTAAGGTGAAAATGTGTCAGATTAATTTGAATCAAAGACTCAAGAGAGACCAAAAGGACTGAAAATAAAAGAAAGGGGTGAAGAAGAAAGTCATTAAGTGTAGGATTACACAAAAATCTATTTTTAGATTTTTTTTATTTAGAATAGGTTTCATATAGATTTTTCCAATTTTTAGATTGTAGACCAAGAGATTGTTAGATTTTTGTATTTTTGTAGTATATCAAAATGGCAGAAACAGAAGTGACTGAACAACCAAAATCTAGTCTAAAACGTAGATGTATTAAAACCTGCTTATGTAGTGTTTTCCTATTAACAATCATATGGGTCCTGTTAACTATTGTCATACCCATTTTAAATGTAAATAACGTTGGAAATAATACTAATGATGTGTCAATTGAGGGAATGAAAGATGTTTCTAAACAACCTGAGAATACTAATAAAGAACAATTGGATGGAAGCATTCGCCATCATGACAAATCAATTAGTGATTTTTTGTTAAATGTTTTTACTAAGTTGTTGTATGAGTATACTAATACTATGAATGTGAGTGATTGTTATGTCTGCATGAAATTACCTTAGTCTGTTTCTGAAGGTATAACATACCATCACCTTTCACTAACATATGGTGTGTCATGTAGTATCCTTAGTAGCCTATTTTACATGACAGGTAAGCTGGAGTATCAATAAACTGATATAGATCTAGTATTTTCAGAAGTACCAATTGTAAGGGAATTAAATAAAGTAGTAAGTGGTAAGAATGCACGTTATATGGGAGAATTTTTCCATATCACTAAACCATTAGATGTAGAACATGCCTACAAAAACAATCTAACATGTGGGTTGCATATTGAAGAGAAGCTATTCCTGTATATGGTCGAAAATAGAAGGGTAAATTTCCAGAAGAAAGCTGATGAACAGAAATCACAGGCACCACCTTGGGCATTTAGAGAGGGAAATTATGAGAAGGGTGAGACATACGCTGCGATGTCCCCGGACTGGTCACAGAAAGGGAAACTATGTTTATTTAGATCAAAGACTAACTATAATAATTATTTTATTGGCACTAGTGAATGTGAGCATACTTTCCAAATTACTGGAGGATGGGGATTAAAGGGTGGAACGGATCCTGTTTTCCCTGGAATATATTATGTGTGTGGTAAGAAAGCCTATTATAGGTTACCTGCACATTGGTACGGGAGCTGTTATTTTGGGATTGTTTTTCCAAAAATGTATCATGTAGACCGTGAGGACAATAGTGTCAATGAAATAAAACAAGGACTAATACGTAGGAAGAGAGCAAGTTTTTAGGAAATAGTAGGTGATATCTTTGGTGCACTGATACCCTCAGTTGGAGTTGTTTTAAATTCACACAAAATTCGAAAATTGTCCACAGTGGTTGACCGTTTATCAACAGATACTGCTGGTGGTTTCTTGATGATTGATACCGAAATGGTGGCAATCAGATCAATGGTTTTGCAAAATCGACTTTCCCTTGATATTCTTTTGGCAAAAGAGGGTGGAGTCTGTGGCATGTTGAAAATTCAACACTGCTGTACTTATATCCCGGATAAAGATAAAGGGATAGAAGGATATATTAGAAATATTACCAAATTACATAATGATTTAACCCAACTGGAGGTTGACGGTGTTTGGGAGAAACTTGGTAAGAGTTTCTCTGCGGTTAGTAAGTGGTTTTCTACTTTTGGAAGTAGCTTATTAGGGAAAATAATAATGCCAATACTTTCAATAGTAATAGTAGCTCTAGCACTATTAATGGCATATAGGTGTTGTAAATGCATAAGGGAAAGAAAAGATACAACAAACAAAAAGAATAAAAGAAAAGGAATAAAAAGAAAGAGAGAAGAGATAGAGTTAGAGTAGATAAATGAAAAATACTATGAGAGGATGAAAAAGCTAGATGAGAGTGCCATAAAAGAAGAAAAAGAAAGTAAAATCTAGATAAATTGAAAGGTGGCACTCGGGATGGTGAATATTTATGATGGCTCCTAAAAGCCATCAGAGGGGGGATTGATGGAGCAGGATTTCGCGAAAGAAACCTGCTCAATTGAACACTCCTATAATACGTACTGACAGTAAGTAGTGGTAGAATGATTAATGTGCACAATTACACTATACGTGGGAAGTTTGCTTCGCAAAATGCATGAACTAACCAAAATTAATGCGTAAATAACCGGAAACGTAATAATCTTGTGTATAGGATGAATTAAGAAGGTTTGCATGGCAAGGCCGCATGTGTATGTAGTAAAAAGCATGACGTGTATTGCTTTATCCTAATAAATAATGCTGCTTTCTTGCTTATGCTATGCTAGGTTAACCGATAACATGAAGTAGAGTTAAGGTGGGAGGTAAACAGTGAAAATACTTCTCACATAATTAATCAATGTTTGTTTTCCGTTCTTTTAGCAATGGACGAGTCCTCCATGTCTTTAAGTTAGCCTTATTTTCGAGCAAGCTGAGAAAGCCTGACCTGGTGAAGGACAAACCGTTGACTGCCAGCCAAAGCCAGTGTCATCATGAGAACGGAACCTGTAGTCGTTGAATTTAATAAAATTGTACCACAAGTTGTTACATGTGTACTCATGAGAGAGAAGCTGTATTGATGACTGTATAAAAAATTGTTTAGGACAATGGGGTAGTCAAAAGTAAATGATCTCATGGTGGGGTGACATCCCACCCCTAGAAATCAGCCAATCCCTTAACTAGAAAGTGTGAACTTAGCAACTATAGTGGGACGGACATGTGTTTTTTGGGTATAAGAATAGGTGCTTTAGGGGTGTGGTTCAGCTGCTGCAGGTCGCTTAGGCTGAAGGTGTCCGAGTGAGGGGTGTGCCGCTGTTCATCTGGTTGCAGAGAGGCCTAGCTGTTCCTGTCCTGTCCCTGTCCTGATTCCTGAGTCAATCAATCAATCAATTGTGAGCTTTATTCGGTTTAAAATCACAAACCATAAAAGCATACTAAAAATCATAAAAACATCTGTACATCACACAATTGTAAAATTCATTAAAATAATTCATAATAAAAAGCGTAGCGATTAACCCCTCACAAACTTTATGTGCAAAGTATCTAATTAAAATTTTCTATCACAATATATATATCTCAGTACATTTTTAAATTAACCATAGTGTTTAACATCACAATATTAAATAGTTTAATACAAGAAATAAAGTGCAAGTGATAAGCCATGTATTTATACCACAGCTAAGTATACAGTACAATCATCGTTTATCGTATTATGCCTCAGTTTCTTCATAGATAAGTGCTTCGAGATGTGAATTATTGTGTCTTATTTTAATTGCCTTCTGAATGAAGACCACCACAGCATTACAGACTTTAATATTATCTAGGCTACAAATATATTCAAAAGCAGGTCTATATAAAAATAACCTCTCCTTTAAGAACAAAGGTCGTAAAAAACACTTCCTAAGCTCTCTATAAAAGTTACAGAACAAAATAAAATGTAACATTGTCTGATTTGATTTGCCATCACAAGGGCACTTTGGCAAGTTTTTGCTCCACTTGCCCATTTTTGGAAAGGCTATTAACAGATGAACCAAACCCATTCGTACTCTTGTAAGATAAAATCTGTGTGTTGTATTTGTGACCTGCAATAAGTAGTTTTGTGTCCCAGACCCAAAGGTTCTCTCACAATATTCCTTTGTCAAGGGTTTCGTGTTAGCATCTACTTCCCTCAACCAGTTACGTGAGTCCACCATACTACTTTTTAGTTCTTTTTTGTCATATTCAAGTATTTGGGACGGATTTTCTAGATCAACATCCTCAACACATTCCTTTAAAAGATTTCTGATATATATCAGCCACGGGATTTTCCTCCCGTGGTCAAGGGCAATGCAATCTCTGATTACGTCCTGTGTAAACCTTGCGCCCTCTTTGCTTTATATCCCATACCAAGTATTTAAACTTATGGTGCTTATAAAATCACTAATATACGGTGCCCCAAGTTCTTTATGTACACTATATGTGGGGGTGGAATTTGGTACAGCAAGCAATCTTCGTAAAAAATTGTTTTCTTGGGTTTGAAGGGTTACACAATTTTCCGCCCCCCATAATGCTGCCCCATAACAAGTTCCATTTAGGCATTTGCTATTATATAAAGTCATGATTTCCTTAATCGGTTTATTACCGATTTTTTTCGAAAATCTGAAGATTGCCTCAGTCGACCTGACAAATTTTAATTTACATTGTTCAATCTGGGTTCTCCAATGTCCCTTTGCATTGTAAACTAATCCCAGATATACAAATGAATTTGTTGCTTTGATTGGGGTGCTATTTACGAGGTGAACCTTAGTTTTAGGTTTCCCTTGCCCACACACCATCGTAAAAGTTTTGTTCAAATTTAGTACTAAGTCCTTATCGTGCATAAATTCAGCAAATTTTTCTATCAGGGACTGTAGTCCGTTCGCAGTTTGTGATAAAAGAACTGCGTCGTCCGCATAGAGTAAAATTGGAACGGAGCGTTTACCTACTCTTGGGGTGTCAGCATTTAAATTTTGTAGCTCTGCATCCACTCCATTTACATATAAGGAAAATAAAAGGGGGCAAGGACACAACCCTGTCTAATTCCCCGGGTTACCCTGAAACTTGATGTACACTCTCCTCCTACCCCATAACGCACTCTAGTACTCAAACGGCTATACAGTTGTGAAAGATAATTCACAATGTCATTTGGTGCCCTCATATTAATCAACGTTTGCCATAGTTTTGAATGATTTACTAAATCAAAGGCACTTGTGAGGTCAACGAAACAAAGGTGTAAATGACCCTTTTTCGTAATTGTATATTTAGAAATAAGGAGGTGCAAATTAATGCACTGTTCTATTGTCCCTATCTCCCTTCTGAAACCGTATTGTGTTTCAGTAAGAATTTTATTCTCTCCTGCCCACAATTCCAGTCTCTCCAGCAATATCCTGCCCATTACTTTAGATGTTGTATCGAGAAGGGAGATTGGGTGGTAACATTTGGGGTCTTTCCTATTGCCCTTTTTGAAGATCGGGACAATGATACTTTCCGTCCATGTTCTTGGAATCAAACCTTCAGCAATAGTGTTAAACACATTTTGTAACAATGGACCCCACAAACCCACATTAAGTTTAAAAATGTCTATGGGGACACCATCAACACCAGGCGCCTTTCCATTTGCACTTTTTTCTAAGGCCGATGTAACTTCATTTACAGTAATGGGGTCCAAATTGAAAGTATCAAAATTTATAAAAATGTTGTTATCATCAAATTCAGAAATATATATTGGATCACTATATGCTGTTAAGACAGGGATTTCATTATCTAAGTTAAAAACCTTCATAAAATGGTTAATCCATTCTAGGGGTTGTACTAGGCTTTCAATTTTTACAGCACTACTATCTTTAAAATAGGGGTGGTTTATCGTTTTCCAAAAAGGGAGGAGTCCCTAGTATTCGCTGCCTGTGTAAGCTTCTCCCATGCTTCACTTTGAATCTCCCTCTTTCTTCTTGCCACTGTCTGTTTATATATCGTCCTCCGGTTTTTGATCTGTTCAGTGTCTTTTGGTCTAATTTTTAAAGCATTCTTTAATAGGTGGTTTGCCTCCGTGCATTCTGAGTCAAACCAGCTAACTATCTTTTCTCTTTCTTCTTAATTTTTAGACCCTGGGAAATCGCTGCGGTTATTTTACAGAAAGCCCCAATGATATCTTCATTTATTGAATCCCCCTTTGTACATAATTCTATATCGTTTTTACAATCAATCAATAGTCTCTCTACAAAATCAATCTGATTTATCCCGGACCATCTAATCGACGTGCCATTTTCTCCCTGAGTTTTTATGCTTGGTGCTAAGCACGGTCCTCCACAAGGGATATCAATTAATCTGACAGTTAGGAATACTGGGTTATGGTCGCTTAGGCAGCTTTTTTCCACCTCCATTTTTACTATCTGATTCTGACCATGAGCCGAGATTAATATGTGATCGATTATGGAGCAATGGCCTTGCCCTTCAAAAGTGGGTAACTGCACTTGTCCCTCGTATAACGTCTGGTCCACTACTTCCAGATTATATTTATACAAGGCCCAGTTAATTGATTCCCCATAGGTATTATGTGGGAAATGGGTGTAACTTTCTCCAAACTCATTCTCATATCCACAGTACTTCCCTTCGAGTATGTCACATTTCCTGCTATTGAAATCTCCAACCCAGATCAAGAAGTAATCACCCTTGATCTGTTTTAAAAACAGATCAAGCTCCTTCTCAAGGGATAAAATTACTTGATTTCTGTTACTGTCGAAGACATTATTATAGAAATTAATTATCACAAAACACTGATGATCAATAGTATTTAACCACAGAAACTGAAAATAAGGTGAGTCAGTATAAACTTGCTTCAATGTCAGCGGGCATGTAACTGAAAGTAAAACAACTAGGCCTCCCTTTGCCCTTCCACTTCGTGATGGAATTGCTTGTGTATCAATTGTTGAGAAGCCATCAATAAAAAAGGGTTCTGTGTGCCAAGTCTCTTGTATACAAATAATTTGACACTTGTTAAAAAATTCAGGCCATATCTTAGCATCCAATTTCGAGTTAATGCCCGCAATGTTCCATGAAACTATAGTCAAATTAAAGGCCTGCGAATTTAGTGTTGACATTAAGCCTTTATCGACAAGGGAAAAGTTTTGTTTAGAACATGGTTCGGCACCCTGGTGCAGTCAATCTATATCACTGCATTGTCTGAGAGCTGAAAATCTGTTAGACAAGGGCAGAGGTCTATACCTATCAGCTGTCAATGGACCAGTGTCCTACTCTTTTGGGTTTCTTGTAAATGGTCTATAAAAATATCCAAGCGGTACCCCGGTAATATCTCTTTTCCCATTGTTAACTGACATTTCTCCATCATTAGGTATTTCTTCAAGCAAAACTTCAACCATTGCCGGTATTCGAAAAGAGACAACCACACAGTCTCCCTCTCCCTTTTTCTGGGATCTCCCTACCCAGGGTACTCTTCTCACCATGATAATGTTCCTAGCTAAAATATTTAAGTTATGGTGAGAGTGTTTCATGAACCAATGCAAGACCTTGTTCTTCAAGTCTACCCAACCCTCATTAACACCATCCTCCAATACTGGAACATCTCTAAGGATAATAGTATAAGGTGTAGCCTCAGGTGGTAAATGAAGCGAGCCTCTGTGATTGTGTCTACGTTCCATTATTTTATCCTGATTTCCAATAGTGGAGCATGTAGGGCTTGTAGGGCTTGTAGGGTGTGGTAACTGAGTCCAGACGTGTAGAGGATCTTTAGATGTTTATTAGTAGTAAGTTACAAGTCATCCAGTTAAATCCAATACAAGACCCCACCAGGAGCAGCCAGGATGGTGCTCAGCCCTTCTCAACTGACATCTCTGGCACCCAACATTCTGTAACGCATCATTGGATGAACATTCCACTGGCAGAGTAAGAGATTGCAAGCATGACAACCAAGCCAGGATATAACATATCCCCTTTCCTTCCATATTAAACATTGAAGAAAGAAAGGAGAACCAAAAAGAAAGATAGAGGAAAGACAAGGAGTAAATCAGAAACACCGCAAACCAATGAGATAATGGAACAACCAAAAGGAGATGCGAAAATATAAGTGAGGAAAACAGAGAAGAAAGATAAAAGGTGAGAATGCCATAAGAAAGACAAAAGGTGAGAAAGCCATCCTCCCTTCTACCACAACGACAGAAACGAAAAGAGAAACGCCAATAACTATCTCAAGATACACAAGCTGGCCAGGCATGTATAAAAAGAGACCAGTCATACCAGACACTGAAAAAAAGTGGGAGAAGAAAACCTCCAATGAACGAAAGAACACAACAGTAAGTGAGGAAAACAGAGAAGAAAAGAAACCAGAATCCACAGATGACACCAATAAGAGATATCAAAAGTAAAACTGGACAGTAACAGGAAATAGTGAGCCAATAAAATAAATCACTCATACTTCCCATAAATAAAAATCTCAATATAATAAATGATGACGTTGAACACCAATTGAAAGCTGTAAACAAAACACATTAAACATGAGAAAATCAACAATTGGTATTCAGACCAAATACCTTGTATGAAGGTAATATTGTAATAAACATGTGGTGAACAGGTGCACGCTGTGCACTGAACTGAATGAGACCAAACCCATTAAACACACCACGTTAAAATATCGTGCACTGTTGTGAAGGGACTAAAACCCAAACGACACACCCTAAGAGGGTAAAACATAAAACTGTTGTGCACTGTAGAGGATGGGAGTGAAACCCATATGAGACACCTCAAAGAGGTAAGTGTTGTGCACCTGTAGAAGGGACTAAACCCTTGCGAGACACCTGATGTTAAGGTACAGATTGTGCACTGTGAAAGCGTACGGGTGGGAACCTGTACTAATGCAAAAGGACAGAAACCTTTGCATGGATCCCCTGTAACAGCATAAACTTGAAAATGTATGGGTAGGAACCCATGACTTATATGTGGGTAGGAACCCGAACCAATGGGTAGGAACCCATGACAAATCTCTATGGATAGAGAAACACTAAAGATGCAAAACGGACTAAAACCGTTGCATAGTTGCCCTGAGTGTAAAGAGATGCAAAAGGACTAAGACCTAAAGCATGAATCCCTAGAGTGTAGCAAAACAACTTGGAACACACAATAAATTAAAATTTAGCAATTCAATAACATGCCCAGAAGATGTTGCTCTAAACAGAGTAAAAAGTAATTAGCACGTCAAAAGAGTGAGAAACCACTCTACATAAACTTTTACATTTTTCAAATTCTTAACTGGGTTGCACTTTTGAAATCGTAACTGAAAGCTGCAGCAAGATAAAACGTCTGATGTTATCACCACATTAATATGTACTGCTGCAAGTCAGGGTTTAAACAGTCGGGAAAAAAAAATGTGCATGAAAACATTGTACGGAGCAATATAAGCTCAAAAGAAAAAAAAAAGTCTGACTCACTGAAATACCAACAGGCATCGAAGGACTCGACAGCGTAACCCAAAGGGTCACACAGTGTCAGCACAAAACCAAGAAGTGTGAAGAATTCACTGAGGTGCCGATGACAGGACGGAGTGACGCCTTTCTCAATAACTTTATTGAAATAGACACAAGGAAAAGCGTGGTTGGCAAAGATGAACACGACCGGAATGCAGGGGAAAAACATTGCAGCAGAGCTTGTGGTATCCAGCAACACAAGATGGAGGCACGCAGCATTACGACGAGCCGGGAGGCTCCAGGCACGTCGATGCATGCAGGGGTCCACAGGAGGCAACGCAGCTATCATTACAGGAGACGTCACAAAGAAATGAAGCAGGTAGAAGTCGCAAGGCAGCAGCAATGACGGTGAGGGCGCGAGCGGGCTCTGTGTGCGCTAGAGCGTTGTTTAAAAGTATGAAAAAGGCAGTTGAACTGCCATTGAGAGGTGCACCATAGATTATGCGGAAAACTATAAATAAATCAATGACTCACCGCCAATGTCTCAAAAAACGCAAAGAAAAGTGGTCGATGAGTGCAAATGCTGAACAGCTGTCAAGACGCTCCTAATCACGCAAAGGGCGGAATTATCCCAGGTCACAGCAGGCACTCTCCCAAGGCATATAGACACGTAGAGGTCTTCTACATGAAGACGGGAGCAGGGCAGGGGAGACTCTGGGACAGTGGGCAGCGGGAGGCCGAAGCACTTGTCACACGAAGTGTAGAGACCGTCCAAAAGCAGAAAGGGAGTAGTGACAGGCTCCGTGCCTCCAAAGCAAAGCTGTTTATACAAAAGCAAGCACCGTGCACAATACGTCAGGGTAGCAAAGGACTCTGCAGATCTGTGGGGTGCCTGGCAGCAACCTTCAGTAACGTTAAGAAGAGGGAGGCAGCGTGGAGGAAAGTAGAGGCCCCAAATCCTTGCAGGTTACAAACACTGCGTGTCACTCTGTGAGGGACGAACAAGCCGGAGCGGCATGCAGGGGCAGAAAGAAGGACACGTTGCTCCGAGGAAGTAGACAGCTAGGAAGCAAGCAGTAGAGAGGCATTCCATGCCTGAAAAGTGTAGCCGGGTACTCACACGCCTGTAGTGTGAAGAAGACGTCAGTGTAGCAGGCGAGGGGGTATCTTCAACGGCAGCTGAGGCAGGCAGTAGACAAGGAAACGAAGCAGGGACTGGCTCGCTGGTGTTGAGGGCGACCGGTGGGAGGTCACTGGTGGGGTCAAGGGTGCCAGTTGCAGCTTCAGTTACTGTTAAGTCTGTGGTAGAAGTTGATTGAAGTTTGAAGAGGTGGAAGTAGCTTAACTTAACTTGAGTTGCAGTAGGTTCTGTATTTTTAAAGTTGCTTGAGGTCCTGAAAAGGTGGTAGATGCAGGTTCTTTTTGAAGCTCGTCGCCAGAAACTTGTGGTAACTGAGTCCAGACGTGTAGAGGATCTTTAGATGTTTATTAGTAGTAAGTTACAAGTCATCCAGTTAAATCCAATACAAGACCCCACCAGGAGCAGCCAGGATGGTGCTCAGCCCTTCTCAACTGACATCTCTGGCACCCAACATTCTGTAACGCATCATTGGATGAACATTCCACTGGCAGAGTAAGAGATTGCAAGCATGACAACCAAGCCAGGATATAACATAGGGCTTGTTGTTTTTGTCACATTTCGGGATGATGATGGTAACTGCAAGTCCCTTTTTGTACTTTCCTTGGCTATATTCTCTACAATTTTTTCCCTATTTTTCTCGTCATACCTAGATGCAGGTTTCGCTGGTTTCACTGAGCCACATACAGTCTTATTACTAGCAGTATCTCTCGTATTAACCTTTCCCACTATATCTGATGAATTTTTATTAGATAGTACTTTCTCGTGAGATGACAAATCTGTAATGACTTTCAGGATCTGCGCTACATCATCCTTAATTTTCCCTATTTCCTTTAAGAGATTTTTTTCAACCATGTCAATCTTCCCAAGTAACTTTTTTGAAGCTAGATCCGGTTTAGTTGTACAATCATTGCTAGTGTTGGCCTTTTGCCCTCCATTATGTTTAGAGAGCATAGAGAGCATTGGCTGTGGTTGTTTAGTTGAATCATCACCTTTCCCTTTTACTAGCTGTTTACTTTTGGCTACTGGTGGAATAGAACTACTTATGTCTGATAAAGTCAGTATTTCCAATGGGTCAGATGATACACAAGGCGCCCCACGAGTATTATGCACTAGGGCTGTTACTCTTTTCATTTGGACATTGTTGGTCAAATCTGCTTCTGGTGCAGGCTCAGATGGAGCCAGTGTAGTCTCATCTATCACAATGGTTAATGCATTCTTGGTGGCCGCTAAACGTTCTTCCACATTTTCAATTTCACTGTTAATTAAACCCATTGCATTGTTAAGGTAATTGGTTATAGGAGCACTCAGTCTGGCGGTTTTGTTCTTACTACTGGCAACAGCACCTGCAAGTTTACGTTTCCCCATGTCCTGTGATGTATTGTTAAGTTTTACAAGATCACACCACCTTTCCACCGCATGAAACGGGGGTATATTGTACAAGGAAGCGTTTAAAGGCTCAGTCTCTTACCCCCAGTTATCAACGTTTCACAGCAAATTTCAGGCGCACACGGGAACCCGCTCCTAGTCTTCAAGCGCCTTCAGGCGCTGCAATTAGCTGCGTGACTTTGCGGCTCCGGCCGCGGGAAAAATCAGGCAGGTAATGTCGGGACCCGCGCTCCTAGTCTTCAAGCGCCTCCAGGCGCTGCAATTAGCTGTGTGACTTTGCGGCTCCGGCCGCGGGAAAAATCAGGCAGGTAATGTCGGGGGCCCGCTCCTAGTTTTCAAGCGCCTCCAAGCGCCTCCAGGCTGCAATTAGCTGTGTGACTTTGCGGCTCCGGCCGCGGGAAGAATCAAGCAGGTAGTGTCGGGACCCAAGATGGCCGCAAACCAGTCACTTTCCCGTTAGTATCTGCGAGCACTTCGCGCCAGACTCCTTGGAGGAAGCCGCCTTTGTTCTGTACTTAGACAAGGAGCCCCTGACCGGTAGTCTTTGATCCCTGACTCTTGGTCTAGGGATCCCCCACTGCTACCTAGGCCTGGGTAGTGGTTTTCCCCTTACAGATCCTTTGGGTTTGTATTTGATCTAAATAGCATATGCAGAATTAGTTTTGCAAATTGTATTTCTTGTCTCTGTACCTTTTGTCTCTTCATCTATCCCTCCGATTTGCTAGTTTGAATCGATATATATTTTTACTTACATCTAATGTCTCTTCATCTGTCCCCTCTTTGCAACGTATATTTGAAATGATTGTTCCATTATTGCTATGATTAGATTTTTGCCCTCTCTCTCTCATGAGGTTTCCAGTATTTGAATTTATGAAGTGATCAATATGAGTATTTATTATTACTAGATAAAATGTATTAAATCTCACAGAGAGTTTGTGGTTATTTAGTCAGTTTTATTGATTAAATGTTTCCTTTAGAATTTCCATTGCCATCAACTCTTCAACTAATTGGTCCATCGACCAAGTAGATGAAAAGTCGATTATTATTTGTTCAGATACGTGAATATTCAGAATGATTAAAGTTTGCACCTGAATAATCAAGAGTACAATTAAGGCAAAGTTAACAAACTTGACCCCAGCGCATCAGGGATTTGGGTGTATGCGCCAAAGTACGTGAGTTTTTGAATCTTTATCTCTGATCAAATTATTGGGCTCGCGCTGGATCAGTCAACAATGTCTGTTTCAAAACATCATGACAGGGACAGGTACTAATGCTATCGCTGTCACACTGCCCAGCGCAAAACCCATCAGGCAGCGTATTGTTCGGGTCTTGAAACTAAATAATACTGCCCACTCTAAGTGACCGATGTTGTTTAATAAATAAGGCTCCATGGAAAATATAGTGTTTGGCTTGAAGTATCGCTGTATAAAAGACCTACTTAGTTCTGCATGCTCTCCCTCAATCTGTCTCAAATCTAAAAAGATTCTCTTGATTTAGAGTTAATCCTCCCTACAAATGGAGATGGGATTGTCAAAGAGTTCCTTTTTCCCTTTAGATATGTATAACGGCTTAACATAGGACAGCCATGGTAAATCGTGACAGTAACTACACTATAAGCAGTCGTTGATGACGTCACAGTTGAAGGTGGATTGTTCATGAGACCAGATAGAGGTCCAAAGCAGTAAAGGGGCACCTTAATTGGATCCTCAAGATATGGTAGATCCAGCTCTTGGGGCACATATAATTGGAACTACTGGGGGAGATAAAGATGTAACCTTGGCATACCCCAATATTCCAGTGCCATAGGCGGCGATGGGGAGACATTGGGTATTATAGATGTTAAGGGAAGGCTCTATCGGTTTACCCTCTAATGATGGAATCAGATTAAATAAGACCCCCCACTGATTGTGATAGCTAATGTCTCCTTATGGCAGTATTAATGTGCCAACTTTGGGTGGCATCAAAAGTTACACCAACATAAGGGAAGCTGGTTATCTTTGTTGATTTATTTGGTTAACTGAGATGGTACCCATATTAAGATTTTTCTTCCCCACAAAGCATTGTCTGGGACTTGGTATAGTTGATGTCTAGGTCAAAATTAACCATAATTATGTCAAATGCGGCCACCAATCTACTTAAAATAATCAGGGCGTGTGCCAGCAAGACTGCGTCGCACACATATAGCAGAACAGGGTTAGCTGTGGAGTTTATAACAGGTACATCGTGGGACTGCACTGCTAGGGATGTGTTCAAGTTGGTAATATATAAAATAAACAGTACAGAGGCCAAAATGCAGTCCTGCCGAACCCCATGTTCCAGGATAAAAGTGTTGAAACATTCTCCTGTCGGTCCAAACCTAACCTTAGCGGATAGATGACGATGCATGGCGGCCAAAAAGGGACCATTGATGGGTCCAATTCAATATCCAGGAATAGAGGCCATAATGTTGATCTGTTGCCCTTGTGAGGTCCATGAAAGCCAGGTACAACGGGCAGTATCTGGCGATGGTCTAATTACTGATGATTAAATGACGATTCAGACACTGCTCCATTGTACCTAGGCCCTCTCTGAACCCATACTGATAAGTGCTCAAGATGCCTTTCTCATTTCTCATTAGCCCATAACTTGATTATGTTAAAGATAACTCTGGCTAGAACTTTGGCAGAGGAACCAATTGAGGAAATGGGTCACTAGAAATCATGATTCGACACAAATTCCTTTTTGAACATAGGGACAATAATTGAATATAATGAAGTGTTGGGCAAATTAGTGCTGCTTAGGTTTTTATAAATATTGGTCAACAGGGAAGCCGATAAACTGATGTTGCATTTAAACAAATCAATTGGGACACCGTCCCGGCCAGGAGCCTTATTGGAGGGGCCGTCCAGTAATGCAGTGGTTACATCATGGAGTTCTGCCTCAAACTTAAAAGAGTAGGAAATACCAGTGGTAGGGTTACTGCCCCGGCTACTGTTGGAGGGTAGTGAGTATATATGAAAAAAATGCTAACCACTCCTTCGCAGGTATGTGGGAGCTGATATTGGCCATATAAGTTTGACTGTTTGTAAATGAATTGACAGTATCCCAAAATGCTTTTGAGTTTTTACCTTTGCAGGCTTAGTTCAGTTGTAGACAATTATTTTATTTAATATCTTTGTGCCTATACGTAAAGCTAACCTATATTCGGTACAGCGCACAGCTACTAGGCTTTTCTCTCTTGGATTCTTGACAAGAGCCCTTCTTAAGCGCCTACTGGCAATAGAGCAAGTTGCATTAAACATTCTCGCGGAAGGCAGCTTCCTTTGCAATTAATTATAATAAACCTGGGGGCATATTAGCAAGAAGAGGCGATAATCATCGCTAACCCTGCTTAGCGTGATTTATTTTATCGCCGGCTATCGCTGGAATATATCGCCACGCTAACGCTGTATTAGCGACATTTAGCGCTATGGCGATAAATATTCCAGCGATAGCGGGAGGGAAGGGCCAACACCTTGCTGATACGACCCTGTGGTCGTATCAGCATAATCCACCCCCCATGTAATGCATGGCTAAGTCAGGAAAATAGCAGGTGATAAAAAAATGGCGATGGCCCCGGTTAGCGTGACTTTTCACGTCGCTAACCGGGGTCAGGGACTCCTTGCTAATAGGTGATAGGCCTGTTAGCGTCTGTTTACAGGGTATGTTGGTCGGGAACGCCTACCTTGCATGTCATTAGCGATAAACATCGCTGACATGCAAAGCGGCACCCAAACCGATCGCTTTCGTCAGAAAGTTGTCGCTAACTGCTGTTAGCGACAGCTTGCTGATAGGGCGATAGATTTATCTCCGCTTTAGCGGCAAAAAGTGCCGCTAAAGCGGCGATAAATCGCTTGCTAATATGCCCCCTAGTCTCTGCAATAAGGCAGAATGAACCTGAAAATAATACTGTTAGTGAACTTCCATTCATATGGAAAGCTGACACTCACAATAACTCTAAGAAATGAGATTATACTTTGGGGTGGGTGACTACCCACCTCATTGAATAATCACATGTAATAACCTGAGCTAAACCCTGTTGTAACTATGGACCTACGGCGCACACTGTCTTGCTTAGAGGCCGCCCTCCTGGCCCTAGACTCTTTTCAACCTGGAGGCCGCACCCTGGAATACTTGCACAAGCGGGCGACTCTGCTCGCCGAATATCAGGAAGTGGCGGCAAGAGAGGCCCATTTTCTAGGGAAATGTGCAAAAGCTCGTAGATATGGGGAGAGGGAGAGACCGGGTGCACGCTAGCCTGACTGTTGAGGCCGATATGGGGTTCATCTTACATAGCGGGACTGCAGAACCCAACTGGCATACCGGTGACAGACACACCAGGCATCACACAAGACCTATTGACATACTACACGGATCTATACACCACAAAGTCGCATGATATGCAGGATGCCATATCTGCCTACTTAGAGGACATAGCAATGGTATGGCTGACAAACACACGACAACAATTTTTAAATGAGCCCTTCACTACAGAAGAAATAATAGAGGCCATCAACGCTATGGATGGATCGAAAGCGCCAGGATTAGATGGCTTTACGGGTGCGTTTTATAAGACTTACAAGCACCTCCTAGTGCTGCACCTCTCAGAGGTGTATGCTGAGGCATTAACAGCGTGAATCCTGCCCCCCACGTTCAGAGAAGCAGTCATAATCCTAATGTTGAAGCCAGGAAAAGACCCACTACAATGTGGCTCCTACAGACCGTTTTCATATTGAATTTTGATACCAAAATATTGGCCAAAATGCTGGCCACTCCTCTGACACTACTTATGGAACAAATAATCTCACCTGCACAGGCGGGATTTATACCGTGTAGATCAACAGCACTGAATCTACGAACTTTCTTCGCCACTCTCCATAGAATAGCTCCCATGGCCCTGCTGTAGCGGCACTATTAGATGGTGAAAAAGCATTTGATTCTATAGATTGGCCTTTTCTTCAGACGACGCTGCGGAAACTGGGGATCCCAACTGGATTCTTGGCCCTAGTGAATTTGCTGTACCCACATCCTAAGGCGTAACTCTGCTTTAACGGCACAATAACTAGGCTAACTAGGCCCTTGCCCATATCACGCGGCACCCGACAGGGATGCCCACTTTCGCCGTTGCTGTTCATAATAGCAATGGACCCTTTGGTGCCACAGCTACAGAAGGACCACCTACATCGGGGATTGCAATTTAATACTGGTCCCTTGTTGATAACTCTCTACGCGGATGATATAGTATTATATGTGAGAAACCCAGCAGTAAATCTCTCCCCGCTATTGGCAGAAACCAAAGATTTGGTACACTTTTGGGATTATATATCAACTGGAGGAATTCAGAGATTTTCCAGTTGACAGAAGTAGTAGATCGAAGATGTGAGGGATTCCCTGTGACGTGGTGTGAAGCGGAGGCGAAATATTTGAGTATATACCTACACAAAGAAAAAGACCAGATATTACGATTTAACTATGGCCCGATGGTTGAAAAGCTGGGAGCCCAAATAGACAGATGGATCCGACTCCCACTATCTGTAGCAGGACGTATAGCCATCATTAAAATGGTGATCTTGCCTCAACTGCTTCCACAATATCCCCATACCCCTAACAAACGCTTTCTTTGCTCAAATCCGTATGCTTTTGACAAAACTCGTGTGGGGGCAAACAGCCCGAGTTAACTGGAAGACCTTGGTACTTTCGTACGAACGAGGAGGGTTCGGAGTCCCAGATATTCACCTTTACTATTTAGTAGCACAATGTAGCTACTCATGGCACTGGCACCATCCAGATGCCCGTATCCCCTGTGCCAAACCTGAGAGAGACTTAGAAGCTCCTACCCCATTGGGATCGTTGTTGCCGAAGGGCATGCCACGAGACCCTCATGACATTCGGACACTGTCCACCACTTGTTGGGCATGGACGAGGTTACTTCGGAAGACAGGAAACAAGACGTTATATTCACCCGCCTTTCCAATATTGGCCAACCCATGGCTCCACCCTATGTTGGACTCATTGGTGCAACGCACTCTTCAACGGTATGGAATACACATGATTGGGGATCTGTTTCCCGGTGGTCACGTCTTTTCCCGTACGGAAGACCCCTGCTTTCGTGACGCTCCTTATATGGATCACTTTGTCTTGACCCGTGTCCAGGCAGCACTAAGGGATAAAATGTCTACTTACCCACTAGAACCTCCCGACTTCACACCACTAACCTTACTAATTACAGATAACAGCGGGAACCATCTAATATCCAGACTATATCGTGCGTGCCAAGCGATTATTCCAATACATGATACCAAAGTGAGGGCTGCATGGCAAATGGACTTAGGACACCTGCTTACAGACAGAGTTTGGAGCGACTGCTGCCTACAGACGAAATTGTGTTTCAAATTTCTACGCAGGGCATATGCCACTCCAGCACTGATGACCCGTGTAAACGCCAACCGGTTCTTACATTGCCCTAAATGTCTCACGCATGCTGCAAACTTTGCACATATTACCTGGAAATGTGACAAGATAGCTAATTATTGGAATGGAATCTTCAAGGAGCTTCAGCAGATGACCACTCTGCAATTGATGCCATTGCCATTACTGGCATTGCTTGGTCATGTTGCTAGCTTTCCTAAACACATGCGAAGATTTGTAGCAATAGCACTACTCGAAAAAGAGAAAAAGCCATGCTCTGGGGCAGTAAGAGGAAACCTACAGTAGATGGGTGGATAAGAAGTATGATATACTGTGACACTACTAGTGAGCTATATGCAGAACTGCAACCCCCCCACATACAGACCTAAGGACATATGGCAGCCTCCTAGAGAATACATAGCAGAGCACGCTACACAGGAAGCCAGCCAAACACAGACAACGGTAACGCATACACAAACAACGATGCAATCCCCTAATTGTATAGATACGGGATAGGGCAAATATTAAACATGTACACTCCTCACTGATGGACCTAACTTGTGTATTTTCACAAGATGTATTTTGATAAGTGATGTTCAATATATGTAAAATCTACAAATGTACAATGGGTGTATGTTTCATACAATATAATGTGGCAAGAAATAAATGTACGACACCATGACTTTAAAAATTGAATAAAGTAAAAAAAAAAAAAACTCTAGCACATCCCTGGGTAGCTGGGGCTTTAAACAGCAAGGCTTAAACAAAGGAACTAGTGTAAAGCATTTAGGCGTACCAAACAACAGAATAAGAAGGGCACACAACATGAAAGAAATCCAACACCAGTTTATATAAAAATAGATTATATTTTTATGAATTTTTAGACACCAATGTGAGCCAAATCCACCAGTGGGTTATGGAGATATAGATGCTTAAGTAGAACATAAATCTCAGCTTTTAGTCGTAAGGGCAAACAAGCATTGGTAACCGTAAAGTTTGAAAACTTTCAAAAAGTTTTAAAGAGTTGTGTTTGACTACTCCGGCCTGAACTAGGCGACCAATTTCATCAGGGAGATGGTCAGGCTTAGCCAATAAAGAGTATTTGGACAGCTACCTGGTCACCAAAGCAATCTTAAGTCCAGTTCCACACTTTATGCAACTTTTGAGCACTGAGGAGTTGTCTTCTTGGCTGCACGTCATCAGTCAGCAGTGATTCGGGCAGAGGAGGGCAAAAGACTGTCTGGTCACCAGCATCTTTAAATGGCCGCCGGAGAAACTGGGAACAGACTGGCAACTTTCTAAAAGTTGCTTTTTCTTACAAGTGACATTAAATTTGACTTGGGCCACAAGTTGTGTTAAATGTAACAATGAATTTGATACCTTGATGTATGCATTTTAGTAGTCTCATTCAGAAGTTTTCAGGATTTAGATGTCAACCTGTAACTCGGTGCTTGGCAATTGGGCTACTAGCCTTTTGCCAAGTAAAAAAGACAGTTTTTGTACTGTTAGGACATATTAAAGTACATGTTCTCCTTGCCCCTCCACCCCTAAACTACTTCCCCAGTCCTTATTTATCCTCTCCCCTGCCTTTATCTTTACAAACTTGTCTCTAAAGCCGATTCTGGGTACAAAGGGATCAAGTTTATTTAATCTTTCATTTTACAAATGGCCGAGACGTCCGTCCCAACAGATGCTGGGACAGCAGAGACTTTACATATCCATTGAGTCCGAACCTGTCTGCAGAGGGCTGTATAGATTTAAACCTATATACAAAATATAACACCTCATATAGTGTAAACAAAATAACAATTATGCACAGATGAACATATATACAGATGTGAAAAAAAACATAATTTTTAAAAGACTTCATGAGCCTGAGAGATAAAATAAGCCATTCCAAAAGATGCAAATGCAACAGATGAGCTTTCTGTTGTGTATAAAGTGCTGACAGACCCCAGTGTCCAGAGTCTCAGATCCCACCAACTCTGCCTCAAGGAGGGTCTGGGACTTTTTAAGACAAAGAGTGTCAAGGCAGCAGCGCTCAAAGCTATTCGAACATAGCAGCGACCACACTTAGGGCAAATTTAAGGTTTTTAGTGGAGTACAACATGTGGAAAACAATTCTGATATTTTACATTTACCAAACACCACATCTTGCACAAAGTTCTGATAATCAATATTTGTGGGATAACACTTTGTAGGCAAAAGTCTGATATTCAACATTGTCAAAGGCGGAGTACATTGATCGTGGATTCAGAGGAACATTAATGTTGGTTGAGAAATTATCGCCTCATGTACGAAAGCATTTTTCTATAGACACAGAATGGGAATGGGAAAAACTCTTTGATACATGTGTCCCTTAGTTCGTAAATGTCCTTTTTACTGAGTTAAACAAGCTCTTTCTTGCTGATAAAATGAAATATCAAAATTTTTGTCGGCAGCACACAGTTGATTGTTATCAAATTAAGAGAAATATCATAATCATGGGCCAAGAAATTATAAGAATATGCCATTGTCGTGTTTACTCGATCTGTTTTTGGGTTTGAAAATACACTATTCAAAGAGGGCATGATGGTTGGCTAAGGGAGTTAGGGGTCAGACGCTCTACTAGCTGTCCAGAATGAACAATGCTGCCCTGAAACTGGTTAGAGGTTGTTTAAATAACACTTTTAGACTACGTACACATTCAGGAATAATACATAATGATGAGAACTGGGGTGCTGTGCAATTTGCTCGATAAAACGGGTACCACTGAGTTCAGTAATAACACTTAGCACCCATGGCCAAGATACAGTGCAATGTGTGTGCACTTCTACACCTGGACAACATTGTTTTACACATTCGTTGCAGCACTGCTACCTCCCTCCAGCCTAGTGTATTGGGTAAGAGTTAGAACCCCTCACACCATGTCCTCGAATAGTTGGGTTTCACCTAGTCAAAACCACAGTACCGCATATCATCTCACCGAGGGTTCCTATCTCCTCCACAGTTCAGTTTATCCGCCCACCTTCCTGAGCTTTGTGTAGCCTCATTTACCACCTTGTCTTTTTGCTTCATATTTCTTCTATTATAAGTATATTTTATGCACATGCCCATTCGGCCTCTACAAAAGCCCATACATCTGTCTTCTCATTCCTGTTTAGCAACACAAAAAGATGATGGATTAAATGCTGAACATTGTCAAACATTCACCCCCAGTCACAGATCTGGGTTAAATCCATCGTTTTTTGCTTACCATGCCACCCCAGTTTGGACCCAGCCATATGCAAATCAGTCTTGACCCTACTCCTCATGAGAACTGTCCACCTGAACTGCCAGGCCAAGTCCCTCCTGGAGTGGAAAACAAGCATCCTGGGACCGGTTTCAGGCTAGCTTCAATCCAGGGGCACAGCGAGCAAGGCGCTCACGTCTGGGCATACCCTTCCCACTTACGGCGACTATAGCAAACTCTCCTCTTCTCTCTCCTTTACTCCAGGTATCAATACTCGTCCTCCTTGTTTACTAATTTGTCTTCATGGGCTATTGCACCTGTCTTTACTGTGCTCAGTGCTTCCGCTGACCTCCAGTTATCACTAGTTTTCTCACTTTTTTGATTGGTCTGCCCTCCTTAGGCTCACCCATTTTTCGACGAGCTATAATACTTTCACCCACCTCCAGTTGCACTGTCTTCCCCTCTTCTGATTGGTTGATTCCCCTGTGTGCTGCACCTCTTTTATTTATTTTTAATTCTCCCACCTGCCTCCCCTTTAATCCTACCTGTTCTCCGCGTGTCTCTGTCCATCTCATGGCGCTCCCTCCGCTTCCCTCTTGTTCCCATCTCAGAACTTTCTTTACTCTGTCTTTACCTATCTGTGACCTGGCTCCTCCTACCTTTCGTCGGTGCTCTAACTACGTGCGGTCTCCACTCTACTTCTCAGTCCTGGTCAATCCTCTTCCCCGTTGCTCCCTCTCGTCTCTGCTCATTCTCACTCAGTGCTCCTCACTATTGTAATAATTTGCCCATTCCCTTCCTCCGCCCTTCACTCTTTCTGTTACTTAGGTACTTCTCTCATTTGCTTTTTGAGACTAATCCTTCAGTCGATTCTATATTTTCTGTTCGGGGGATTCTACTTTGTCTCCATTTTATCATCTTAATCAATTCATTGATTGCTTTTTCCGTGCTTGATTGTTAACAATGCTCTATGGCAAAGACAATTTTCAAATAAATTAAAGTAGTAAAAAAACACATAGATGTGGCCAGGAGATCCTGGAGCCTTTCTAGAGATCATCATAATGATTAGTAGCCCAGACAAACCCCAGAGGTCCTGGCTTGAGTCAGTTTTCTTGGCCAGAAGCACTCAATCGAGTTTCCTGAACCCCGTACTCTACCAGTCCATGCAACACGCCAACATGTTGAAGAAAAACGCTTGAAAGTAAGGAAGGGTGTATGAAGTCAGTTTGTACAGGTTCTTTCTATTGTGTTCAACCACTGTGAGACTTCTGGACAGGGACTGTGGCAGGGGCACCTTCCACAGGTCCATGTGTGCCAGCTGCCGTCTGTCCCTCAGCCTCGTCTGGCCTCCTGGGACAAGGTTCTTGACAGGGACCGTGGCAGGGGCACCTTTCCAAACTCCATGTGTGGCATCTGCATGACCTGGGGAAGATCCTTGGTGATTTCGGAGATCATCTTCTTGTCCTGGCACAGACCGTCGCCCGGGTGGCTCAAGGCCCTCTCAAACTCCATCATTCTGTGCAGTTCCTGAGGGGTGGGCACCCTCTCTGTTTTGCCACTCAGGTCCACAGGCTTGAAGATAGGCAGGGGCAGGGCCCGCTGGTAGGGTAGGTGGTACTCTGTCTGCACCTCACCGAGACGACCAAGCTTCATGACGTTCCACGGAGACCTCTGCACCATAAATCGGACCTCGTGACACTTGGTGTAGGTCTCCTTCCGATGGTCATCGGCTTCTCTCATACAACAACTGTAGGAAGAGGAAAAGAGGCCATGAACAACTGAATCCCTATGTGTACCACCATTATGCGAAATGTGCCATACGGCAAGATAAACTCAATGTCAAAATCATCAATAGAGCGCTTCCTACTGGAGAACTTATACCTTGGTGCACCGCAGGAAGCAGTATATATCATATACTATGTCCAGCCCAATGTATGGGATTCATAGGGGAGCGTCTCCTAGTGAGGAAGCTATTACTGAGTGCTCCTTAGGGGCCCAAACATTTCATAGGCCATACAAAATCCAAAGAATGGCCATATAGATCCTCCGACTGGGTGAGCCAGGCAGTTCAGGAGGCAAAATGTGTCACTCAAAGTGGACAACCCAAAGTAAAGATGAATGACAGAGAGCTTCCTGATACAGAGCCCATTCCTAGCGGCTTTTAGGACCTTACAACCGGGAATAGCTAAAGTACAGATGCTTCTACAGCTAAGGGAAGGTATTCCTAGGTGAACCTCAGAAGGAGTAAAATAAAGTGTGACAGATCCTGGGCAAAGCGATGTCAGCATCAAGACCAGATGGCCTCCTGTTGAGCACGCTACCCAGAATGTAACACTCATAAGAAACCAGGCAAGAAGCAATAACTGGGTAACTCATCACTTGAATCATCAGCTGCAAGGAAAGTGCATGGTGCTCCCCTAAGCTGGGCTGCAGGAGGGGCTTAGGTTGGCTGCAGCTTCCCCGTAAGTCATGCATGGTCACCATTAGCGAGCACCTATTGAGCTCCAACAGCAGAAGGTTGGAGTAATGTTCCTGGCAAGTCTATAGACAGAAATGAAGAGTGGTGTCTCTATTTAGATTTTTAAGGGGGCACACTGACACACACACACTTACAAAGTTATATTTAAACATTTTAATCAAGCATGTACACTTGTGTATTGCTTCAAAGAGTGTAAGTTAAAGGTATATGGATATATTTATTTATGTGTGTGGCAAGGGGTTGTGCATATTTTATAATTTTGTGCTGCCCGCCTGGCATGGGGCAGCGTTCATCAGCTGTGGTGGTGGGGCCCAATATGAATGGAACTGGGATGTGAGCCCCTTCAACTCCCAGAAACACCAGTGGAAATAAACTGGCTTTCTCTAGATGGAGAAAAGTAGATGGGCAGGTAGGTAAAGGGGAAGGGAGCAAATCCTCACCATGATCATGGGCCATACTTACTCACTCTAACACTCACGGCCCTCACCACCCTCTAAAGCCATATTCTATCATGCAGTGAGACACTCACACAGTGCCACACTGATTCAGACACCCGGCCCGCAGAGCCACATTAAATCACACTGACCGGTTCCAGAGCTGCAGTCACCATCACCCAATCAGACACACAAAGCCAAACTCACTCACACGTACTTAAACTCCAACCAGAACCTGGAGTCACACTCACTCCTCCATCACCACTTAGGAGCCCTGCTAACCATGAAAATACACTTACTCATTCTAAGTCACTCACACTGACCATCCAAAAGCCTGCACTTACCCTGGCTGGCTCGAGTACAAGTAATCATACTCCACCCGGAACCTGTAGTCACACTCACTCCTCTAGCACCACCTAGGCCTGCTAACCATGGCATTACACTCCCTCATTCTAAGTCACTCACACTGCCCAGCCAAAAGTCTGCGCTTTCTCTGGCTGGCTCGAGTACAGGTACTCACATGTCCACATGCATACTGCCGGGCATATAGCCCACCCATTCAGACCCAATTGTCAGTCATGCACTCACTTCTCTCACTTCCCACGCCCATAACACAGCCATGCAACCACTCAAGTATTCAATCTGCCCGTGACCACGACAACTCAGACCCATTACGCATCACCATGCATGACTTACTCTCACTTCCCACTCAATCATTCACCATCACCTCTACACTCACTAATGTGAGTCAGTCGGAACCCATGCATACTCGCACTCACTCACTCCTTCTGGCCTCCAGCCTGCCCCATACTCGCTCATTATTTGTTCACGATTGCCTATCAGTATGATCTGTAACCACTCGCCTGACATCCTCACTCATTCTCTTTACGGATTTGCACTCTCTCTCTCTCCCATATTACCTCAGTCTATCCACCTCTCGTGCTCACAACTCATGTCTTACATCGTAAGTCATTCTCAGTTCCATACCCACTCAAACCACACTAACTCGCACTTTCACTCACACTTCCGCCAGACTTAAACCACTCTCCCACTCAGCCACTTACCCTGTCCATCCCTCAGACCCTCACTCACTTACCCCTTCTCAGCTCTCCTGGACAGACTGAGGTCCCGCCACTCCGCCGTGTAGAACTCCCTCCTGGCCGTGCTCTCTTCCTGCACCTCGCAGCTCAGCTCTGCTGCACTCAGCATTCCGGCACCCCGCTGAACCACAGTGCACCCCGACATCTCTGCGGCGTCCGTCTGTCTGTCTACTCTTCTGATTCTGGAATCTGACGTGTGTCTTCGCGCCTGTGTCTTCCTGTTTCGCTGCTTGTCTGTGTGTCTTTTCAGTCAGACTGTCGGTTTCTGTGCCCGGATACCGCGTATGTCTCTTTCTGTCTGTCTGCTTGGAGCACTCCTCAGCTGTGACCCGCCCTCTCTGTCTCTGCTCTGCCCTCCCTCCGGTCTCTTATACAGGCCGCGCGCTGCTATTCCAGGCCTGGGCTGTAATGTGCTATATCTGACCGGACACCCATGTGCTGGGAAGCCCGGACACAGGACACGCTGTGACTGGAACAGTCTCACTCACTGAGTCACCGAGTCCCCTGCTGACGTCAGAGAGGCATTCACAGTTTCACACATATCACACTCCTTACTGGTACGGCCATCCGTATACCAGCACCACCCACCATCCAACATTACTTCCCATACTCCAGCCACCACAGCAAATAGTAGACATTTGCAGTAACAGCGCCAGATATGGGCCCTGGAGTGGAGAGAAACCTTTAAAAAACACACACATTGGTAAAGTAAATAGGTCTCACTTTTGAGACCGATTGACTTTGCCAGTGGTTTTAAGTGGTGCATGGCAAAAGAAAACAAACAAAAACTAGCACTGGCAAAACCAATAGGTTTTGCCTACGCGAGAGCTACTAGCTTTTCCACTGTCTCTTAACCATGATGCATGCCGGTGTGGAGTGGAGCAGAGTAGAGTGGCTTGGAGTGGCATGGCATAGAGTGGTGTGGTGTAGAGTGGAGTGGAGTAGAGTAAAGTGGCTTGGAGTGGCATAGTGAAGTGGTGTAGAGTGGAGTGGCGTAGAATAGAGTGGCGTAGAGTGGGGTGGCATAGAGTAGAGTGGTGCAGAGTTGAGTAGAGGGGTGTAGAATGCAGTGGCATAGAGTAGTGGTGCAGAGTAGAGTGCAATGGCTAGCATGCAGTGTGTAGAGTGCAGTGGGGTACAGTAAAGTGGTGCAGTGTAGAGTACAGTGGTGTTGACTGCAGTGGCATAGAGTGGTGCAGCGAGGAGTAAATTGGTGCAGAGTACAGTGGCGTATGGTGCAGTGGCGTAGAGTACAGGGCAAGGGGGTAGGAGGGAAAAGAAGAGCATGGAAAGAGAATAGAAGCTACATTGACGGAGATATGGGAGATGGCTCACCATGACTGACCAGTCAGCAGTATTGTTTTGTTTTTTACACCTGGAATATATTCAACTGAGAACCTGAATTTGTGCAGATAAATTACCCATCTTCTAATCCTTACAGAAATGGAATCTAGTTATTTTTCCTTAAACACTTCTCTCAAAAGCCTATGATCTAAACATACCATGAAGTCTGATGCTCAAATCAAATTATGAAAGGTATTCAATCCCCAATAAATGGCATGAGCTTCTTTTTAATTGCACAGTAATTATACTCTTTACCTCTTAAAGCTCAAGAAGCACAAAAAATAAATTGTTCTTCCCCATTCCTTTCTTGTAACAACACAACTACACCTTTTGAACTGGCATTAGTAACAAGCATTAGAAATGCAATAGGTCTCGCATTTTTTGGAGTTAGAGCTATTGGCGTTGTAAATGGCTGTGTCTTTTATCCTTGTGTTATGGAGTGGAGGTATGTGGTTTGAGTAGAAATATGTGGGTTGGATTTGAATTGTTAGTTGTATAATTGTGTCGCGTGGATTTGTGGAGTGTAAATATGTGGCATTGTGTGCAATGGAATTATGTGTATAGTAATTATGTGATGTAGAGTGCAGTGGTGTAGAATAAAGTTGTGTATAGTGGTACAGAGTGGCGTTGGACATGATGCAATGGAGTGCAGTGGAGGGGCACAGGTTGTAAAACAGTGGCTTAGAGTGGTGCAGTATAGAGTGTAGTGGCGTAGAGTGAAGTGGTTTAGAGGGAAATGGTAACGATTAGAGTGGATTGGCATAGAGTGCATTGCCATGGAGTGCAGTTTTTCAAAGCATAGTGGCATAGAGTAGAGTGGTGCAAAGTACAGTGGAGTGGCCTATCCTGGAGTTGTATAGAGTGCAGTGGCAAAGAGTGCAATTGTGTATAGTGGAGTGTGGTAGAGAGCATTAGCATACAGATAGTAGAGTAGAGAGGAGTCGAACATGCGCTTATCGTTTTCTTGCAGCTACAATAAACAGAAAATGTTTTTTCTTTCTTTGCTTGTATTCCATGGAGGTTATAGTGTGGCCCCTTATGGAGCTTGTTTTTACAAACAGGGTGACATGACATGCATGCATCTGAGCACTGACTGAGAGTTGACAGCTGGCTAAATAAACAAAAGGATAACTGCTGCATGGAGGGCAAGCCCTTTTTAGTTGAAACATACAACTTCTGCCCAATCAAAACATGCACTCCTGCCTCCAAACATGTGGGCGAAGGGAAAGCCCCTCTCTTGATGCACACATAATTTTCTGGTGATAGCTGCGCTGTCACTCCAGACCATGATAAAAAGGCTGTTTAACATTTAAAGTACAGGCAGATTTGCACCCCTCCTCTTATAAAGTGCTAACTGTAAAACAATGAAGTAATAGCCCAACAGATGTATGCATCTGCTGCTGAGATCCTTGTGCAGCCTGCATGTGCGAATCTGAAGCGGGGCAAATCAGACACTTATTCTTCCGAAGTCGATAGCACGTGCATTGCTGTGTTGTAGTTCAATAGCACCTATGAGTTACTGTGCCGTGAAGCCGGAAGGTTGTGGCAGAAACGACTAAATAAAACACTTCATCACAAGCCTATTTAGGAATCAGAAGACTGCATTTACGAACGACAAAGGCAGAAGCCAATGAAAAAAATACTTATAAGGTCCCAAAGGCGAGACCTATTGGCTATGCCAATGCTTGTTTTTAATGATGTTTGTTGCATGATTTAAATGCCAAACATTTTCTTGACTCTCAGAGACACGCTCGGCTCTGGCTTGGCTCCCCCTGTTAATCTGCTGGCTCGCTCACCTGTCTTGTAATCCCCCAAAATGGCCTCCTCTGAAGGAAGCCTCTAAATAGCGGGGTAGGATATGACGTCAATAAAGGGCATCGCCACTGGGGTGGTGGAATATTCTGGGAGGTGAGTGGGCGATGGGTAGGATTGGTCTAGGAAGGGCTTAAAAATAGATGCGGAATTGTCCGGAAGTGACATGATCAGCTCAAGCCTCAAAGCAGGCATCAATGACGGCACCGGAAAAAGCACAGACATCTGTCACTTTTTTATTTTACTGTAGATCATTCAAGTGAAACACGGAGCAGCTGCTTCACAACTGCTCTGTGTTTCAATGTGCAGGCAGCAACCTGTCGGCACTTTAAAGAGGGATTAGAGATCCCTTTTGCATGCCGTTCAGTGAGTTACTGCACAGGCCTGCAAGGGGATGTCTGGGGGACCCATAGTACCTCCTTTCCTCCATCCAGATGGCTGCCATCAGGGGTCGTATTACAGGAAGTGCTCTGGGGGAGCAACGGGCATGTGTACCCGCTTTGTGTGACCCCGGGCACTTTGATTTTACCCAAGGGGCTGCAGACACTTGTACAGCCCTTTTTGTAATACTGAGCCAGCGCTATCTCAAGAGGTCGTACCCTCATTTGCATGCAGGCATGGCCATATGCAAATGATTAATTCTCTTTGCCTCTGCGCCCCTGCCGTATTATAGACGCAGGAGCAAAGGCAAAAGAGCTGTCAGGTGGCGCACTGTTATTGTGTCCCCTGATCGCAGCCCTCTCAAGGTATGAAACAGGATCCCATGGACCCCCCCCCCAGACATCCCCTTGCTGGCAGGTGCAATCACTCACTGCACCCACCTGCAAAGGGACCTCTAATCCATGCAGGCGAGTGCCACTGGTACAGTGAAACATGATGGCTTTAAAACACCTGCTCTGCATTTCACTTGAATGTGCTGCCCCCAGGGCAGCACTTGGTCGCTGCTGTCCTGAAGGCAGCGCATTCGACATAATAGGGTGCAGCTTTCCTGTTTGCGATGTTTGAAGATGCACGTGGCCCAAACAGGAAAAGTGCACCCTCATCATAATATGGCACCAGGGGTGCACTAACAGTGCACCACTTTTTATTGCACACTTTCAGTGTGCTTCCTGACAGCTTCTTTGCGCCCGCGTCCGTAATACGGGTCATGTTCCCATGCAAATAAGGGAACGCCCGCTTGAGATAGTGCTGGTGCTACATGTGCGCCAGCGCTATCTGTATTACAGAAGGGGCTGCACAAGTGTCTGCGGCCCCTTCTGTAATACCAAAGTGCCCCGGGCGCGAACAAAGCGGGCGCACATGCCAGTTGCACCCCCGGGGCACTTTCTGTCATATGGCCCCTGGTGGCGTTCTCTCTCTTGGCTTACATTGAAGAGTAACTTTTCGGGACCCTCTGATTCCTGGCATCTAGGAGTCTTCTAAACCCTCACTCACAAATAAGCATGCACTTTGGGGTCCTCTGTGCCGCTTGCTTTGTGCCCCTGTAAATCTACCAGTTTAGACCCCTCTGAACTCTCACTGAGCAAACTGATTTGAATCCGCGCTCTTTTGGTGCACAGGCCTGTAAGAAAATGTGGAGATTTACTGACAGGGTGTTTCCTTTGAAAAGCCAATAGGGATATGAAAGAGTCTGCCCATGTCAGGCGAATCCCCACCCATACTTGCCTTTCGGGGCTCTGGATTTTCATGAGAGCTGGCATTGCCCTGCAGGCCAGACTCTGTCTCCACTAACCTACATTCTACGCCCCCCCGTGCACCCTTCTACCGCCTCATTCAATCTAACGAGACCTCCATCAGACGAGGCTTAGAGGGGCTTTAAGCAGCTTAGCAGGTACAAGGCCCATCTTAGGACCCCTCACCGCCTGCTGCCGCTAGTAGCAACTGTGCCTCTCTCTACATCCACTTTTGAGTCACACCACTGATCAGAACTTACCTTCCACCTCACACAAGCGCTCACACACAGCACACCCCAAGCCACGTGCGCGCACACACGATACGGACTCAGTGCACACCCAGCTCATAGCTAACAGAGATGTACAGGACATAGATACTACACCAATAACATATTCCCAATACGACAAATATATGAAGAACATACACACTCTGAGACGCACGTCATGCGTACACTGCACACACATCCGCGCGCGCATACACAACAACCCGCACGCATGCACAAAACACCTCCACAATGCACCTCCACCCATGCAAACACACAATACAGACATAAGGCACACACCAAACTCACAGGCGCACACGACATATAACACCACACAAGCTGCATACCGCTCATACGCCACACGCATAAAGAACATATAAATTCACCCACACCCAGCGCACATATGCACATACATGCGCGCGCACACACGCACACGTGCAGACTCACGAATTCGAGTAAAGGCGCCAGGGCTGCAAGCTGCACACTCACCCGGAGAGTAGGCTCAGCACATCATTCAATATTCCCTCACACAGCCCAGCGTGGGCAGCCCCACACAGGCACGTGCAGCAGCAGCAGTGCAAGCTTCCCCCGCCTACAGACCAACTCCCGGTTACCAGGTGTTCGGTGTCTCAGCATCACTCCGCAGGCCGGGGGGCAGCACGAACCATCTCTGTGCGGGGTCAGGGGTCTCTCTGAAGGAGAAGCGGAGAGGGAGATGGGGTCAGTCGAGCATCCCTTTTGCATGGAGGAGTGAGGGTGTGACCAGTAGCAGTCTGTGTGCAGCAAACAGAAACTGCTTTTGATCCGCACTAGCCTGGATACAAAGGGGTAACCACGGCTGAAGGATTGTTTCGGGTCAGACGGGGTGAAAGTTATGTGAGCTTTGTAAATGGAAATAAACAGTGGTGCGCGCGCACCACAGAGAAGCGGGGGGGAGGGGGAGGGAGCGCGGCTGCGCGTTCTGGCCACCGTCGGGAATGGGAGGAGCAGAGGCGGGACATGCGCCCGCCTTTGCCCAATTGCGTGCCGTTTCGGTAAAAAAAACGCACGCTCCAGCCAATGTGGGCTTCCCAAAGCAAAACCACACGCACGAGCGTGTGGGTAGCTTTCAGAAGCCCTTTCTAGAGGTCTCGCACTGCAACGCTAGGCGTGAGACCTAAAAAGGACAGTCTTTTCACCAGGAACAAAAGCTTAGAGATAAGAAGCATGTTGTAAATCCTTTTTATTTTTTACAGAATTGTATTCAAATTGGCAATCTTAACTCAATTAAAACTCCACTCTCTTACCCCATAGAGGGCTCATTTCCGAATTCTTGTCAGCATAGTTGTGTATGAACTTACTGTAGTACTTTGAAAGTCAAACTATTTCTATAAGTCTCTTCAAAACAACCCTGACTTGCTCATCATGTTGCTACCTGGAACTTCCAAAACACAATAGATCATCCTCGTAATAATATACTCTTGAAATACCTTTAAAAATCTACGCCATTACTCTATGAAACACAGCCGCGGCTGAGACTAGCTTGAATGGCATTCTTTTAAACTTAAAGCAACTAAAAGGTGTGAAGAATGCATGTAACCCTTGAGAGGACTCATCTAATAACACTTGATCATAGGCAGAGGTAAGATCTGATGTAAATTATTTTGCCGCATTCAAAGTTAAGACACACTCATTGAAGTTGGGGAGGGGAAATTTGTCTGCTAATATTTCTGTTTGAAGATCGCAGAATGGCTCATGCCCGAATTCCCCCTCCCCCTCTTCTTGCAACTACAGCAGAAGCAAGCCAGTCTGTGACTTCCATCGCTTCAATCACTCCATTCTTAGAGAAACATTCCAGGTCTTTGTTCACATTATTTTGCATGCAAACAGGTATCCATCTCACCTTGGACACCACTGGAATAGTGCCTTTCCTCAGTGATTTTGTGTTTAAAACCTCTCAAGCAACCTAGATTCTCGTTAAACAAAGTGGAAATTCCTCCTCAAAATTTGAAATGCTTTCTAATACATCTTATACCTGAACCTGTGTTAATGACTTAGGATTGAGTGTCACTCCTACTAATGTTTGGGAAGGCCAACCAATGATGTTATCGCTTTTTTATGACGTCCATTTTCCAGCTACGAATTTATCTTTTATCTCCATACATGCACCTCCATACTCTCCTGTTGAGACGTCCATTTTACACAACTTTTCCTTGCTTTTAAACTTTTCATCATACGTTACCCTAGAAATTTTGATAAGATGTAAACATGAGTCAAATGTCTTCACTACTTCAACACCATCAATAATTCCACATCTGATGGATGCTCACACACCATATTATCAATTTGCAAGATAATACCCTTGTTAGCCTATTTTACCAGTGTCCTTTCATCCCACAACCACTACAAATCACTTTTAATGCAGGAAATTCTTTAAAGCTAGTGTAATGGAAATGTTGAGTCACAGGGTTTCCATAGAGCTTCATGGGATCGTTTGGGGTTTCCAGAAGCCCATGGGATGTCAGTTGGTTGAAGAACAGGCGAGGGAGCCTCGCGTCTTCGTGTTTGCAGAAGAAATAAAGATGAAAGAAGGAACTACTTGATCGTGCATTTTTACTACATTTTTGGCGACGACCGCCTGTTCAACCCTGCAGACACGACAAAGCTGAACCCAGCGTGAAGTCGGGAAGCGCGGACCTGCTTCTGTTCTTCAGTAAGAGGATTCAGAGTTTTCTGGTCCTGAAGCAGTTGTTTTAAGTACACTGGCATGAGTATATGCCAGCCGGATGAAGAGTGATAAATATTTAACATTTTAGGAGCGTGCACAACTGAACAATTGCTGCAGGAAAGGCCGCGAGTGCAGCCTCTGTATGCGGATACTCCGCTTCCCACTTATTAAACAGAGACCTCATATATTTTTGGTAAAATAACAACTATCTCTGTTTTTACATGCTAAAATGCATATAGTCATTTCACAAAAGTAAAAATGAAAATTTAGCAAGCAGTGAGAGAGGTGATGATTTTGAGATCCTCCCTAACCTAGGGAGAAAACCAAGCAGATGCCCAGAAAACAAAGAGCACATCTTGCTGAACGATTCGGTGGTGGTCCCATCCTCTTAGGACCACCCCAAGCACAGTTAAGGGCAAAAATACAATCCCAACCAAAGGCCCTGCAAAGCATTATGGGACGAGATTAGCAGTGGGCAGTGAATATTATAGTATCCAATATCAAAATAATTCTACAAAGAGCTGCAGTTCAACTGGTCATTACTAGGTGTCCCTCACGAGTCAAATGCAAAAGCATTGAAATTATTACATCAAGCTGCAGTTCCACTAGTCGTTACGAGATGTCCCTCACGAGTCAAATGCAAAAGCATTGAAACCCTTTCATGAAGCTGCAGTTCAGCTCTTTGTAGAATTTATAGTATTAGCTCTCAGCTCAGGGTTTCAATGCTTTTGCATTTGACTCGTGAGTGACATCTAGTAACGACTAGTGGAACTGCAGCTTCATGAAAGGGTTTCAATGCTTTTGCATTTGACTCGTGAGGGACATATAGTAACGACTAGTGGAACTGCAGCTTGATGTAATAATTTCAATGCTTTTGCATTTGACTCGTGAGGGACACCTAGTAACAAGGAGTTGAACTGCAGCTCTTTGTAGAATTATTTTGATATTGGATACTATAATATTCACTGCCCACTGATAATCTCATCCCATAATGCTTTGCAGAGCCTTTGGTTGGGATTGTATTTTTGCCCATAACTGTGCTTGGGGTGGTCCTAACAGGATGGGACCACCACTGAATCATTCAGCATGATGTGCTCTTTGTGTTCAAGGCATCTGCTTGGTCCTCCCCCTAGGTTAGGGGGGATCCCAAAATCATCACCTCTCTCATTGGCTGATATTTTTTCAAAGTTTACTTTTGTGAATTGGTTATATGTTTTTTAGCATGTGAAGTTGCTTTATCAAAGCAATTGTGGGTGCAGTTTAGTAGTGGAGTTTTTGCTTGAATTCTGTGTATGCGTAGTTAACAATTTGAATGCAGGAGTCTTTAAGGTAGAAGAGGAGGAATGACTAAGAAGCAAAGGAACGACGACTCTGCATTGACGTGGAGGACCAAACACTATAGAAGGACAATTTTTTTCATTTTTTGTTGTTTTAGTCTTTTTGCTCATAACTTTCAATGGAACTTTGAACTGATATAATCATACATAGTTGACACTTGGCAGTTAGTGCAGGTTAGATTAGCTAGCAACGTAATGGCAGGCAGTCAGACTATAGCAGCCTCTCCAATATGTTTGTCCCAACCAGGTCCACCTTCAAAAGAATGGGAAGAGTGGATTGGGATTTTTGACAATTACATAGAGGCTATAGATGGTTTAAGATTTACTGCTTCCAGAAAGAAAGCATTGTTATTAAATGACTTGGGCAGGGAGGGACAACATGTTTTTAAGTTTCTACCAGAGGTGAGGGGTGCTGATGGTGAGGCAATAGAAAATGTATACTTAGAGGCAAAAAGAAGGTTAGAGAAATATTATGGTAAGCCAGTGAACATTTTCATGCAGCGCCATATGTTTTATACCCATTCACAGAAAGCCCAAGAGTTGGTGGGTCAATTGGTTACGAGGTCGAGAGAGTTGGCCATAAGATGTGACTTTGGGATTTGGAGAGGCGTGGCTTACCGAGCCAAGATGGTGGACGCACCCTGAGAGTGCTCCCGGACCCCTCCGCCATCTGCCCACAATCCTCACGTTCTGCGAGCCATCCTGTCCTGAATTTTGTTGTTCTCTCAGCGCAGCACCTCTGGCTGAGCCCCTGGATGTGCGGAGTCTCGAGCCTCTTCGTCCCGCTGCTGCCGGCCGGCCGTGCCTCGCGGCCAAATTGGTGACCCCCTCGCCCTGAATGCGGCACCTGCCGCCCTGGGAGTGCTTCGCCTGACCCCTTATTCATACACCGGGGCGAGCGGAGGGGCCCCTCTGCTGCAGGATCGCCCGGAGGAAACCGCCGGCCCAAGGCGGTGCCCGCATCCTTCTCCCCGCCTCCTGGTTTCCCCTGTTGGCACTGGAGGGAGCGGGCCTGGTGAGCGGCGAACCGGCTGCCTGCTCCTGCTACGACGCTAGGGACTGCGTCCTGGCCCCACCCCAGCGGCGCGGCCGCGACACCGGCTGCCACATCGGGCAGGGGGGGCTGGAGGACAGCGGCTGTCGCTTCCTGCTTGCCGCGAGGTGCTTCTGACAATCCCGGAGCCGCGGCGTGGCGGATCATCGAGCGGGTGAGTCCCGGCGGCGGAGGGGGTCCTGGGACATTTGTTGGGGGACTCCCCGCGCGCACGGGAGGCTGACTGGGGTGGGGACCGGCCCCGGGCGGTTTCACCCATCGTTTGGCCCAGCTGGATCCCCTCCCCCTCCTGATCTATGTGGTATCTGGGCCGGCTCCCCCGGGCCTTGGGTGCATCCTGATGCGGCAGCCCATGGCGGACAGCGGTCCCCTGGCTGGGGGTGGCCCAAGGGATGTTATCGGCCGCATAAATCGAGCGGCAGGAAGCCCATGACTGGGCCCCTCGACCGCCTTCTTGCCTCCTCGGCCTACTGCCGCCTGGCTTGAGGAGAGCGCCGGAGCGGTTGCAGGGGCGATCCCCCTGGTCGGGCCCCAAAACCCTAGTTCAGTCCCACCATCTTCAGAGGCGGAGATTCCGGCGACGGGGGCATTCGGCCGCACACGCCGAGCGGCGCCCAGCTGCGCGTGAAGACCTCCACCAGTGGCCCTCGTCCTGCATCTCCTGGGTCCCCGGGCCCATCTCGCTGGGGCCGGGGTTTTGGAGTGGCCCCCTCCCCCTTATCACTGCACATCGGAGTTGCGGCCTAAAGAGGCGGAGCCGGCCGCTGGCCCCGGGCGGCGCGGGTCCAGTGGGGGCACCTCTTCCACCGGCTCCTCTGGCTTCTTCGCTGCCGCCCTGCCTGAGTGCTCTGTGGGCCTTGCGGGCGGGGGCCTCCCTGCGGCCCTGGTCCAGAACTCTCTCCTTCCCTCCCACTCCTTCTTTGCTCCTGGAGGGCCATCCTGCCTGGGGAAGTGGAGTCGGCCGCACATACCGGGCGGCGGCGAGTTTGAGTGGGCTTCCTCCTTCGCTCTGGCTGCCCCCCTTATTTGATCTTGGCCCGTCCGGGGTGGACCACCAGCCCCCTGCTGCAAGGCCCATCGGCAGGGACTCAGGGAGTTCCCTGCCCTACGGAGTGTCACCATGGGCAGAACGGATAGATCGACCAAGACCCCTGCCACCCAAACAAAAATGGACCGTTTCACCACCTCAGATGTGGGGGCGACCGGGGGTGCCGCGGAACAGGAGCCTCCACCGCCCGCGGATTTGTCCACTATCCTACAGGCCATCCACGCCTCACAATCCTCGGTGGAGGGCAAGATCGCGGAGGTACGAGTGGACATGACCCTCATCCGGCAGGACCTCCGAAATGCTACAGCCCGGATCAAGGAGACTGAAACCCGAATTTCCACCGTGGAAGATGACGTCCAGCAACTTAAGGGACAGGTGGCTCGTCTCCAGTCGCACACCCAGGAGTTGCACCGCTGGGCGGAGGATGCGGAAAACAGGTCCCGGCGCAACAACCTCCGCCTGGTGGGCTTTCCGGAGGGAGCGGAACAGGGCCGCACGGTGGACTTCCTGGAGAAGTGGTTGCGGTCGTGGGTCCCTGAGGGCTCTCTCTCTCCATGGTTTGCGATCGAGTGGGCCCACCGATCTCTCGCTCCTAAACCGCCACTGGGTGCGGCCCCCCGACCGGTCATAATGTGGGTCCTCAACTTCAAAGAGCGCGACGCCATCCTGGCTGAAGCCCGCAAACGGCAGCGACTCCTCTATGAGAACCACGCAATCATGATCTTCCCGGATTATACCCGTGAGGTCCAGGGTCAGCGCCGCTCCTTCGGTGAAGTCAAACAAAAACTGAGGGCACTCAACATCCAATATCGGCTCCTCTTTACGGCACGCCTGCGAGTGGTGTTCGCTAACAAGACCCTGTTCTTTGACACTCCTACTGAGGCCTGGGCAACGGAGGAGCGCCCTCTGCGGGCCAATGATCCAAATCCACTCCCGGGGGGGTGGATGGCAGGCCCGTCCACCCTGCGCCTTCCGCCCCCCGGCCTCAACGCAACCGCTCCCGCAGGCGCCGTGGGCAGAGACGAGCCCGCCTGGTCTCCCCGTTGGGCCCCTCCCGACAGCCAATATTGCTTTCCGCAGAATCCTCGGCCGGGAGGCGCTCCGGCTCATCCGGCCACCTGGACCGCGGGGGTGCTTCGCCCCGGCCCTCATTGCTGGACCTCCCAGACACGGACCTATCCCGTAGCCCGATGCTCCTGAGAGACCCTGCTTGAATTTGTCTCTGCCTGCCCGGCTTAGCTCCGCAGCCGGAGACTGTATTTAGACTCATATTGTTCTTTTTCTTCCCGACGGACTCGATTATGTACATCCTGTCATGAAGAGGGGTCCTCCACGCTTTCCCATTCCCAAGCGTTCTAGTTTGGTCTTTAGTTAATTTGTTTATTGTTAGGGCGACAGATGCTTCCGTTCCTGAAGTGTAGGGTGGGGGGTGGGGGTTGGGATGGGGGGGGGGGACCGTTGTCCCGAGTTCTCCTTTTAATTTGTTTCATTTGTTCTTCAGTTTTGTTGCACCAGCATTCACATGGCACCCCGATCAGCACCTGATGGGATGCATGGACTTCCTTCTGGACACCTACCCAGGCCTTCTGGCGTCCCAATTTGGTGCCGGGCCTCCCTTTGGGACTTTCCTGCCACACTGACACACCCTGCCATTATGCCTGATACACCTCTGCTAGGCACATCCCTGTGCATCATGTCCTGGAATGTTAATGGCCTCCTGGACCGTTTTAAGCGCATGGCTGTATTACGTTATGCACAACGCCTTGGGGTAGGCATCCTACTGTTACAGGAGACGCATTTGTGGGGTAATCACTGCCCCTTTTTAACACGCTACGGCTACAATAGGATTTGCCACTCAGGGTTCACTCAGGGATCCCGGGGGGTGGCGATCCTGGTAAAACGTTCTCTTCCCCTTGTGACTGTGCAGGTAATTCATGATGCCCTGGGCACCTTCGTGGCCCTTAGTGGCACACTAAACGGTAACCCCCTCAATCTTGTGTCGCTCTATTCTCCTCCCTCAATGTTAACAACAACCCTAACCAAATCAGCTGACCTCTTGGCGTCCCTACCCCTGGGTCCCACTTTCCTTGGGGGCGACTTCAACGCGGTCTCCTCACCTGCCCTGGATACGACCGGTCCCCCTTCCCCTAGTAGACTTGCTCAGGCAAAACAGCTGACGACTTGGTCCGAATCGTTGGGTTTATGTGATGCATGGCGTATATGGCACCCACACTCTAAACAGTTTACACACACCTCGGCGGCGCACCAGACGCAGGCACGCATTGACGACGTCTTCGTTCCATCGACGGATTGCCTCATGATTCAAGATGTCGCCATCCTCCCTCGAGGTATTTCTGATCATTCCCCGGTACTGATTCGCATGGGCTCCCCCCCCGCATCTATGCGCCAGACATGGAGGTTAAATGCTTGGTTCCTTCAGGACAGGGAGTTCCGGAAGGTGGTGGGACGGGAACTCAGACAATACTTTCTGTCCAATGACGGATCCGTCTCCTCTCCGGGCACCCTGTGGTTGGCTGGCAAGGCCACGATTAGGGGGATCGCCAAGGGCCAGCTCAAGCTCCAGCGGCAGGCTCAACTGGAACAAATTACCTCACGGGAGGCGCAGGCCCTGCGCCTTGAGCGTGCCTCCGCCCGATCCCCGGATGCTCCCGAAGCGAGACTTCTTACCCATCTCCGCTCGGAGATCAAGCAGTTGTCGCTGGAAGCGGCCAAACTCCTTTGGCGCTCATCCGTGGCCAGGGTATATGGTTGGGGCGACAAAAATGGCTCACTCCTTCACCGCTTAGCCACATACCCTAGGGCAAACCGCATAATCCCTGAAATCGTGGTGCAAGATGGTTCGGAGTGCCGCTCCCCAGCAGAGATGGCCCATGCCTTTGCCTCCTACTACCGCCAGCTATACGAGGCTAGAACTCCAACTCTCTCTCTCGCGGGTCTGCTGGAGATCGGGAACGGCCGCCTTCCTCGCCTGGACCCTGTTACTCAAGATGATCTGGACCGCCCCATCACCCGCGAAGAAATTGGGGAAGCGATCACCCTTATCTCCTCCGGCAAGACACCAGGCCCAGACGGCCTCCCTCAAGAATACTACGCTCACTACCGGGATATTCTCACCCCCCATCTTGCAGAACTGTTTCGGGAAGCTGTTGAAAAAGGCTCCTTCCCCCAGGAGACGGACATGGCCACCATCGTGGTTCTTCCTAAGTCTCAGCCGCCCTCATCACGATGTGCGGATTACCACCCTATCTCCCTCATCAATACCGAAGTTAAACTGTTCGCCACGGTCCTCGCCCAACGGCTCAAACCCCACTTGTCCGCGCTGGTTCATCCCGACCAATGCGGGTTCATGCCCTCACGCGGTACCCGGCACTGCCTCCGTAGATTGCACTCAGCCTTGGCTCACCGCCACCGCCACCTCCTCACCCCATACCTTGTGATTCTTCTGGTAGACTTTGAGAAGGCCTTTGATTCGGTGGACTGGGGGTTTCTAGAGGATGTCCTCGATGAAATGGGACTCGGTCCCTGCTTTCGTGCCATGGTCAGGGTTCTCTACGCCCATCCTCGGGCTCGTGTCCTGGTGAACGGAGTTCTATCGGAGCCCTTCTCAGTTTGCAGGGGAACGAGGCAGGGCTGTCCTCTTTCCCCACTGCTCTTTGCTTTGGTGTTGGAGCCCTTGGCATCCCTAATACGGTCATGCGAGCACGTGCGGGGATGGGAATGGCCCAGCACCGAAACAGACAAAATTGTCCTTTACGCGGATGATGTTCTCATCTATTTAGCAGATCCCGCCCGGTCAGGCCCCCATTGTCTCCGCATCCTGCATTCCTTCGAATGGGCCTCTGGCCTCCGGTTGAACCCTGACAAATCGGTTCCAGTTCCCCTCCACCTGTCCCGTGAATGCTTCGATTGGCAATCCACTATACCACTTCGCCGTCAATCTTTCAAATACCTGGGGATATGGATGACCCTACTCCCTGAGCTTAGCTGGGCCCTCAACGTCACTCCCCTGGTGAGACGGGCCAAGGCAGACCTCCAGAAGTGCAAACATTGCCCCTGAACCCCATGGGGAGGGTCGCCCTCTTTAAAATGATGGTACTCCCCCGATTCCTCTATGTTCTTCAAAATACCCCCCTGTGCTTCCCCAGGACGTGGTTCCGCGAATTGGATAGCATGGCCAATAAGTTCCTTTGGGGGAAAGGTAGGACCCGACTGGCGCTGAATGTCTGTAGGATCCCCTCGTTTGATGGGGGTCTGGGGATGACTCACCTATATCTGTATTACCTTGCCACGCGATTACTCTCTATACATGACTGGTTCAACGGGGGATGGTCTGACCCGGCTTACAGGCTCGAATTGGGGGAATTGGGCCTAACCAAGGTTCAGTCCATGCTGTACGGGGCCCCTATCCCATCCCGCCTACCAGAGGTGACACGCTCTGCGTTACTGGCCTGGCGGGCCGCACTGCGGCACACCAAGTGGACACATACATTGACCCAATGTACACCCTTGTGGCAGGGGGCCTGGATCAAAGAGGTTAACGGGCTGCAGGGTTTCCGGGCTTGGGACCTTATAGGTATCTCACAATTAGGCGACGTATGGGTGGGGGATCACATGCGTTCCTTCGAAGACCTCCAAAATAGATACTCCCTGCATCAATCGCAATTCTATAGGTACCTGCAACTGCGACATGCCCTCCACACGCACCTCACAACAGGTACACGGCTTCCTGATCATAGCCCGCCTGAGGCTCAGATTATGTTTGGGGACCTGGGGAAGGGTGGCATCTCCTGCATTTACCGCACATTGATTAATAATACCCCCACTTCCCTAGACCGACTGCGAGCTGAGTGGGAGGATTGGGTGGGCACCCTGGAGGAAGAGGATTGGCGCGATGCCCTTATGGCCCCTAGGACAGTCACCGCCTCCGCCAGGCTACGCTTGGTACAGCTCTACTACTTACATGCAGCCTACCTCACCCCGGTGCGCCTTCACCGAGCGGGATTTAGCCCGGCCTCCGCCTGTACTAGGTGCGGTCACGACCCAGCTGATTTCCTCCACATGGTATGGGCATGCCCCCGCTTGACGCGGTTCTGGGGGGAAATCGAGGAAGAACTCACCAAGGTTTTGGGGTGGGAGGTTCCCCATAATCCAAAACACACGATCCTGGGCATCACTGACGGGTTGGATGAGTCTCGGAACGAGAAGTTGTTCTTCACTACAGCAATGGTGGTAGCCAAAAGGGACATTGCGGCCGCCTGGAAATGCTCTTAATCTCCGAGTGTTGGACGCTGGCGGACTGGTGTGGACTGGTGTGCCACGCAAGAAAAAATCATGTATGAGGCACGCGGGTGTCCCAAGAAATATCGTAGGGTCTGGGGGGAAATGGTTGGGGGGTGTGGTTTAGTCTCAGGGGGAATGTCCAAGTCCATGTTGTTCTGCATTCATTAGTGTCTGTAAACTGGGTAGCGCAAACTCTTGTATGTACTCCTGGATTTTCATGGTGTCGTGATGACTGGCTGGTGTCTTTTATCAACTTATTAAAATCAATAAAAATTTGTTTATCAAAAAGATGTGACTTCGGTGCAATGACTGATCAGATGATCAGAGATCAATTAATAGTGCAGTGCAAAAATAAGAGGATTCAAGAAAGATTATGGGCTGCGAGGAATCCGACATTACAGGAGGCTATTGCAATTGCAAAAGTAGTAGAGGAATCTGATACGTGTATGAAGGAAATGCAGTTGTTAGAAGCCAAGCGGGAGGAAGGTGTTAATGTAGTTAAAAAACAGAGAGGTGCCGACGAAAGGAGAGTGTAAGGGGAAGTCCAGTGTGGAAGGGAAACAAGCGGTGGAGAAGGTGAAGGAAAGGGTGAGTAGTATTGTGAGCAAAACTGGATTTAGAGGGTGCTACAGGTGTGGTAGTATAGGGCATGCTACGGACTTTAGAGGCTGTTTTGCGAGGGACAAAGACTGTTGAAAGTGTGGGAGGAAAGGGCACTTAGCAAGGGTGTGTAAGGACATGTCTAGAAATCGGATAGCCTGTGTGGGGAAAGAGGATAGCACAGAGAATATAGTGCTGTGTATCAAGAATGAAGAAGTGGTGAGAATGCATAGACCAAGGGTGGAATTCTTGGTGAGAGGGGTGCCAATTGAGTTAATGGTGGACCCAGGTTTAATGTATACGATAGTCTCCAGAGAAATCTTTGAGCAAAATTGGCCTGAGGTTACATTACAGCAGACTGACATTCAGCCCAAAGGGTATAGTGGGGAGAGCATACCCATAGTAGGGTATATGGAGTCTGAGTTGGAGTTCAAAGGAAGGAAGGCAGTAGGAAAGGTGTATGTGTCTAGAGGGGGTCCAGCGATTTTGGGTTGTGTACAACAGTATGACCTACATATAGTTTTGGACCCCAGGGCAAGCGAATAGGTATTGACAGTACAGGAATGTGAAGGGTTGGAGGTCATCTTGGACAAATTTTCAAATGTATTTAACGATCGAATAGGCATGTCACCACCACCACCAATACCACCACCACCACCAATACCACCACCACCACCACCAATACCACCACCACCAATACCACCACCACCACCACCAGTACCACTACCACCACCAATACCACCACCTCCACCAATACCACCACCATCAATACCACCACCTCCACCACCACCGATATCACCAATACCACCACCATCAGTGCCACCACCGCCACCACCACCATCAATACCCCACCTCAATACTACCACCAATACCACCAACACCACCACCAATACCACCACCACCAACACCACTACCACCACCAATACCACCACCAATACCACCACCACCAATACCACCACCACCAATGCCACCAATACCACCACCAATACCACCACCAATACCACCACCAATACCACTACCACCACCACCAATACCACCACCAATACCACCACCACCAATACCACCACCACCAAGACCACCACCACCAATACCACCACCACTACCACCAATACCACCACCAATAACAATACCGCCAGCAATACCACCAGCAATACCACCACCACCAATACCACCACCACCAATACCACCTCCACCACTAATACCACTACCACCAATACAACCACCACCAATACCCCACCACCAATACCACCACCACCAATACCAATACCGCCACCACCAATACCACCACCACCAATACCAGTACCACCACCAATACCAATGCCACCACCAGTACCAATACCACAACCACCAATACCAATACCACCACCACTAATACCAATACCGCCACCACCAATACCACCACCTCCACCAATAACACCACCACCAATACCAGCACCACCAATACCACCACCACCAATACCAATACCCCCACCACCACCACCAATACCACCACCACCAATAACAATACCATCACCTCAGCGCCTCTCGCTCACTAGTAATAGCAGGGGCACTGTACAAGGCCGGGGCTGCAGCCGAGACCATCCCTCCCTCCCTCCATGCCTGTCATAAAGCACAGCCCGCCCTGCACCAGAAGGTGAAGCCAGGGCCCTACTACAGCTGTAGTGTTTTTTATTAGGCCAAAGATAGCAATGACATTACGCAATGCCACACTGCACACTCAAATCATGGAGAGGGCAGGAAATAGCCCCCCTGCTCTTCCTCCTGAGCCACGACAGTGTAATCACAGAGTGAAAGGTGTTGGAGCGCTTTGTTGGTGTTTATAGCTCGGATCATATGTAACTCTCACTTCACACTTTGTGTCAGTGTAATTTACAACACTTACACATCTTCTTCACTGCACTATTTATCACTACTTCGAAGATGTAGCAGGCAGGTCTCTTCCTCTGATATTTACAATCTAACAAGCGGTCGAGAAGGCCCTTTATTGCAATGCAATTGGTCTCGCATTTGCAAGAGTTTAAGCCATTAGTATTGTAAATGACAATGCTTTTTATTTATGTTTTAAAACCCAAAACATAAATAAAAGGCATTGTCATTTACAATGCCAATAGCTCAAACTCGCGTGAATGCGAGACCCATTGCATTGCAAATGCTTGTTTCTTTTGTTGTGTTTCCAAACTTACAGTTCGTCGCTAACAGACAGCTAGCTTTGTCTGGTAGGTGAGACTTAAACAAAACCGGGGTCCGTCCTAAGGGGCTGTTGTAATATTTTCAGACTGTCTGGTGCCTTTCATAACAATAAACAGAAAGGCTTGGGAAGGGTGAGGCTCTGCCTGACATGGAACTGACTCTGCCCCAATCATAATAGCCTTTCAGTGACTCTGGTCCTCAACTTTCAAAAAATCCTCGTAGCCCAAAGAACAAATACAACAACCATTTGCAATGCAATAGGTCTTGCATTTAGAGAGTTTGAGCTATTGGCATTGTAAATGGCAATGCCTTTTATGTATGTGTTGTTTTTTAAAACAGATAAATAAAAGGCATTGTCATTTACAATGCCAATAGCTTAAACTCTCGCTAATGCGAGACCTATTGCATTACAAATGCTTTTTTTTGTAAAAGCGCCCCATGCCGCTGTTTTCCTTTAATAGCGGCCACGCACCTTTCTTTAGACGCGGCTCATCTAAAGAAAGGGGCCGTCATTAAAGTGAAAGTGCGGCATGGGACTCTTAACACAAAAAAAATCCAAGTATACACACCGAACCACCCTACAAAGATATACAACCTAAATATTAACAGCTGCGTAAAGGAACACGCATATGGCATGTGCTCACAGATACACCACCAAAATACATGCATGCATGGATACAGTCACAAGCCATACATAAATAAGCAAAATGTGCGGGCGTCCATATCTAAGACAACACCTTCCAACTGAACCATTTCGTTGTTATGTTGTGGTGGTGAAATGCACGGTGCGCAGGGTCAGGTTGTCTACACAAATAAAACGTGAGGTGTGGTGCCTACCAAGCCTTAAGAAAACATACTTGCTACTTCGTCTGAGGTGGCGCGCCCCTCCCGCCAAGTCAAGAAAAAGAACACGCAACACTAACCGTGGAGGTCAAAGAGGCTGCGAGCGCATGCTGAGTCACAGCGACGGGCCTACATTACTTGTATGTGCTGAGAAAAATGGACATGGTTCTTACATTCCAAGAGCGTTGAGTTTTCACTGCCAAAGCTGTGGGTGGAAGTCGGCGAAAACTTTCGAGGTTCGTTGTTTTACCTCGTTGATTTCACGGTTATTAATTTCAACAGTTTTTTTAGTTTAGCTTGGATCTACTCGATATTTCGATGTGCCCTATGTAGTTACTCTTTTTTTTCCAGGAAACTGCCGGCGAGCATATTACATCTGAATTAGTAATTGTATTTATATAGCGCTTACTACTGCTTACGGGGCGTTGTAGCACTTTTTCGAAGTACAGACGAGGTTAATTTCCAAACAAATGCTTTTTTTTGTAAAAGTGCCCCATGCCGCGGTTTCACTTTAATGGCTTCCGTGCCCCTTTCCTTAGACGCGGCTCATCTAAACAAAGGGGTGTGGCCACCATTAAAGTGAAAGCGCAGCATGGGGCACTTTAACAAAAAAAGTTAAGAAATAGAAAAAAAAAATGCAACTGGGTTCGGTGCCGCAAATAAACAAAGGCACAGCCGCCACTGTATCAGCGTGGCTTGCTGTGGAATGGAAAAAAAAATAATTAAGCGTTGCGAGAGAGCGTGTCCTTCCTGCAACAGCAGGCAGGTGAAAACCATTTAAGGAAATAGTGCTCAGAGGCTGTAATTAAAGCCTACCGAGTAACAACACATGTAACAGGGAGTGTCCTCATGGGAGGTTACAAAATGAGACAAGGCGGTACTAAGAAGGGACTACTTAGCCTATTGACCAATGAAAAGCCACAGTTTACAAAGGACAATGACACAAGACAATTAAAAATATGGGCAGAGAGTGGGCGGAGCTTCGAGTCCATACTTGAATACAGCATGCCTCGCAGAGCTGCGCATGTGCTGCCCAGGCTCGACCTAAAAATGGTGCAAAATTTAAATTAGCACCTGGGAGAGGGACCAGAGGACAACTTTTCAGTTAATCTGATTATTTGAACAGTGCAATGCTATGACAAAAGCTTTAACCATACACCCAGAAAAAGGGGAGCACACTAATGAAGAAAGGATAAAAGACAGACGCATGGATTAAGATGCTAGGACAACAAAAATACTTTTACATTTTTTACTGGTGGTGCAGATGTCAAAGGTACCATATTGTCTACTAGAGCATTACAGGGCATATGGGGAGAGACAACAAGAATAACACAAAATGTACAGTCAGACACAACTACAGGATTACAAAGTAGGGTGACACAACTAGAATAACACAGGGCCTGCAGGTGGGCACTACTAGGGCAATACAGTATCTATGGGGAGACACAAGGAGGATAACACAGGGAGACATCACTAGAGTCATACGGGGCCTACGGAGTGACACAACAAGGGTAACACAGGGCCTACAGGGAGACAGAACCAGAGCATTATAGGGCTACAAAACAAGGATAACACAGGGTCTACAGGGAGACACAACTAGAATATCACAGGTCCAATAGGGACACACAACAAGAGCATTACATGTCCTATAAGGCGACTCAACAAGGATAGCACAGGGACTACAAGAAGACACAAACAGAGCAGTGCGGGCCTATGGGAAGACACAACAAGGATGACACAGAGCCACAGGGAGCATTACATGTCCTGCGAGGCGAAACAACAAGGCTAGCACAGGGACTACAAGAAGACACAACTAGGGCAGTGCAGCGTCTATGGAGAGACACAAAAAGCATAACAGAGCCACTGGGAGACGCAACTAGAGAATTACAGGTTCTACGAGGTGACACAACTAGAATGTCACAGGGCTTACAGGGACACCAGTGTAACCTACAGGTGGTAAACAGAAGAGAGCCTGTTTACTTTCTTTTTTTATTTTTTTTATTTCAAAGTGTTTTATTTATTTTTATACAAAAACAATAGCATTTCTGTTACAAGGTTAGCCAATCGCAGTTTGTACAAGTGTCCTGAGGCACTCTGACACATTTACTTAGCTAACCCCACATGACGTAATTTACTGAAAACAAGAGAAAGAGTGATAGAAAAAGGCAAGAAAGAAAGGGGTGAAAGAAGAACAGCAAGGAGACAGGCTCTGATAGTTATAAGTCCTTTGATCACCTGTCAAAACTGACATACGACTAGTTTAGTTGTGGAGAGATTGGGAAACATGTTTGTTCACCTACAGACCCGTGGGGCCATGATAGTTGTGCTCAGTTACATTCACTTTTCCGTACATAAGGGGGATCAGGGTATGTTTCGCCTGCATGTGTTGTTTTCATGGGGGTTCGTAAAAGTCTAGGTATGTGTCGAGTGATTTCCACATCCCTCTGGTTGCTGGTCTCCAGGGTGAGTTCTGTAGTGCAATGTTGTCCGCACCTCTGAGATGCGTAATCCAGTTGAACCATCCTTTGTATGAGGTCTTACTTGTGTCTTTCCAATTGGCTAGGACCATTTTCACTGCTGCGGTCAGCAGCAGATCTAGTAGGTCTTTATCGTGATCTGATCTTAGTTCTGCGGTCACAAATGCGGTGGTGAGGGAGGAAAATTCATTTGTTAGCATACAGCCCATCAACTTATTTATAAAACCAAAGATTTTCTCCCAGAATGTTTTGAGTGTTGGGCAATGGTAGATAAGATGTGCTAGGTCCCCCTTTTCCTTGTTACAGTTCCAGCATAATGCATCCTCCCTGAGACCTAACGAGAATAAGCGTGTAGGGGTCTAAAAAGCCTTATGGAGCAGCCAAAATTTTGTTTGTGATAGCACTGGGGAGATTTTATTGCGTGAGGCAGAGGCCCATAGTGTGGCCCGTTCTTGTTCGTTAAGTGTGTTTTTAGTTTGTTTTTCCCAATAGTTAATTGTCTTGTCATTAAGTTTAGAGGATTTTGGGTGTAGGAGTTTGTAGAGGTGTGAGACCTGGTGTCCTAATTTATTAATGTTTGCCATATACCGGGAGATTGACGGTTGTGCGGTGGATAGTTTGGTTTTGGTCAAGGCCGTTCTGATTTTCAAAAAGTTATAGAATTCGATGTCTGTTAGGTTATGCCTAGACTTGAGGTCTGCGAAAGTAGCGGGTATGCACCGTCTTCTAATTGGTAAGGGTGGTAGATACCTTTCTCAATCCATGTGTCGAAGGTTAGGCATTTCCCCTTGTATAGAATCTTACTATTGGCCCAGAGTGACTCCATCTTAGAGCCCTTGATGCTGTTCTCCAGTTTCTTATCTATCTTTAGTATTGCAATTTTTGTATTTTTAAAAATGGACTTGGAGGCATGGTTGTGCCTATTTGCTGTTAGTAGAGCCAGGGGGCTTAGATTGTTCAGGATGGCCCTCTCTACCTGAAGCCAAGCCGGTGTGTATCCGGTAGGGGGTGATATCCAGTAAGACCCTTGTTTTGCCAGAAATGCTAGGTGGAATATTCTGAAGTCTGCTAGGTTTGTCCCTCCTTGGTTTTTCTCTAGTCTTAGTTTTTTGATGCTTATCGTGCTTTCTTCCCTCGCCATAAGAATTTAGAGATCAGGATATCTACTTTGCAGTGAAAGTCATCAGTGAGTAGGAGTGGGAGCATGCTGATCAGGTAGTTTATCATTGGGGTGATCATCATTTTGATAGTTTCAATTCTGCCCCACCACGTTATGAATTTTGGAGACCAGGACTCCAGAAGTTTCTTAGGGGCATATCACCAACAAACTGCGATAAACATCGCAGAGCGCACTTAGTGCAAATTTGTTTAACGCCGGCTATCGCCGGATTTGATCGCCGAGATAACGCGTTATCATCAACGCTTATCTCCACGGCGATGGAAAATCCGGCGATAGCGGCAAAATGAGGGAACATCGCTGGAAATCCAGCGATACAACTACAGCGCTAAGGGAATCCTTGGTGATAGGGAGATGTGGACTTAGGCTTAGAATCCACCTCCCTTTATAAATATAGCTAAGTCTGAAATTTTGCAGACGTTAGCTGATGGCGATAACAGCGGTTAGCGCGGCTTTTTATATCGCTATGGGTGTTCTGGGTCAGCTTGCTGATACAGAGTAGTGCAGTTAGCGATATTTCCCATGTTGTTTAGAGAGGAAACGCCTTCTTTGCATCTCATTAGAGATGCGATGCGAGGCGTTAGTGGAACGGCGGCTGACACAAGGAAACACGTGCTGATGCCTATTAGCGTGTCCTTGCTAATAGTGAGGTAATTCAATCGCCGCTTTTCGGCCGAAAACGGCCGTTAAAGCGGCGTTGTTGGCCTTGATAATATGCCCCCTAATCTTTTCTAGCAATAGTTTCTCATTGTGAATTAGTGTGTCTATTAGGTCACTCCCAAAATGTATACCTAGATATTTGATAAACCCTGTTTGCCAGGCTAGTCCTGACCCCCCCAGAATATCCCTAGTGCAGTGAATACTTAGTGGTTTGCATTCTGATTTGTCCCTGTTTAGCCTGTATCCTGAGTGCCCGGAATATTCTGCTATGGTATCTATCAGGGCCTCAATTGAGGCCTTCGGTTGTTCCGTTACTATTAGTATGTCATCAGCGTATGCGGCGAGTTTTATCTCAACGCCACTAATATCGACCCCTTTTATGTTCGTGTTTAGCTTGATTATTGGAAAATGAACGGGGCCCCTGAAAGTAGGATACACAACCCTGAAAACTATTGATGTAATCTATCTAATAATATGCCCATGTAAACTGGGATATGTAGGTGAGACTGGTAGATCTCTTAATACGAGACTAACAGAACATAGATCAGCGATAAGAACCAAGAAAATCACAGCACCAATGGTACAACATTATATTGAGAAAGATCATGCACCAGAGGAAATGCAATGGTATATTCTGGAGAAGATCAATTGTAAATCAGGTACCACCACAGAAAGGATCAGAAAACTTAGAGAAGTCTATTGGATTTTTATTTTGGGAACAGCGGTAAAGGGACTCAACCAGGAGATACCTTGGGATCAGGCTATCAAATATAACATCTAATGGATCCCATTTTTTGACTATACTACAGTATAACATTACATTAAGTAAATAAAGAAAAGAGAATGACTCTACTCCATACCATAGATATGTAGGCATGATTCAGATTCACCTCATATTAAGATCTTAATCCAATCATCCTTTATGAACTATATCTAAGCATTGTATAACATCAATCTAATAAAGAATAGAGATTAATTTCAACTCTATATTATAGTCATACAGGCTTTATTTTTGGATTTATTATATACTAAAATCATAAATGCTAATTGGTAACCTTTTGCCAACTATAAATATATCATGATAAACAAGAACTTTTAAATGCATGGGTGTCATGTTAGGTCTTTATAGCCACTTTATAATACCTTATAAATCGAATATGGCTTAGCAACTTCAAAATGGCGCCTATGTACCAGTGGGGCTAATTTCACGTATACGACTATCTTTTACGATATTGCATGAGATTGTTTAAACAGGGCGTTGTCATAATCAACGCTATGAGGTACCTGTCCGGTCATGGTAGTCAGTAAATATTAATCATGTCCGTTATTTGATACCGGCTGGTATAAGTAGAGTAGGATTGGGGATAATACTTAGGCTTAAATACAATATCGTTATATTTTCCTCTTTCTTTTTCTATTGAAACTGATTCTAATCACATATGTTATTTACTTGGCAAATAATCCCAAGATTACGTGGGTTTCCAAAAAGAATAGTAATTCCAAGATGGCGCGCAGTTACGGGGATTATTGTATCGATTTAGCTCGGTCTCACTATAGTGACGTCATCTAGAAGAGACAGGTTAGTTTGAGGATATAAACCGGTACGATTTGGTAAACATTTTGCCATGGCGTAGGGACAAGATAGAGCACGACCGTTAGTTTACACTGGTAAGCGATTGGAACCTAAGCGGGGTAACTAAGCGCTAGGGAACGGTTTGGTTAAAACTTAAAGGTTACCTTGGATCGACAATAGTAAGTTTGAGTTAAAGATAGAGATCGTGACACCGTTTTAATAAGTAAAACTTTTCTGCACGTTATAATATCGAGGCTTTTTTAATATGCAGCCCGCTAATTTAATCGCCTATAGATCACTGAAAAACATAGCCCTAGTAATGTGAATCAAGTATCCCTAACAGGGCTTTAGCAATCATGAAAACCATTTGGTTAATTACGCGAGAATATGATAACATATAAAAACGAGGCATGCTGCACTACTATACATTAATTAACCCAGTTAGGTTGACTTATACAAAGAGGTGTGTCGCGATTTGGTTATTTACAACATGTTAAACAATATCCTTTATTCCATAAGTTTTTTTCTTCCATCTTCCTCTCTTTTCTCTTGCTTTCAGCATTATCACATGTTGGAAATTTAAAAATAAAAATATATCAAAAAAAAGAAAATTTAACTTGATCCGTGAAAAATAAATTGTGTCATCGATTCATTTTTCCCAACGTTACAAGGTTAGTAATTATTTCTAAAGAGACAAGAAATTATGTGTACCATTTATGATAGGAAGGTGGGCTTAGTGTACTGACGTTGTGTACACATTTTTGTTTAAATATTTAGTCAACCAACGTTTGATGCCATATGACATAAATCGATATGGAGGGACCTCACCATTAGAAGAGATAAAATAAATTGTGGAGAGGTAAAATCAATTTCTATAACTTAAGGGTTCCATGGTAATGAGCATAGCATCTTTTATTGGTGCAGAAAGGATATAGAATCGTTTGTAATGATATCTTCACTCTTTTTTCCTAATACTTGAGATCCATTCATCTTCTCATATATTATGCTGTATTTTGGGCCATAAGTCTCATCCATATCTCTCTTATTAGGATCTTCGCTATATTGCATTGCAACAAATCTAGAGGTCTGAAAAAAAGATTTTAAGATAAGGTACTAATTATTAGATCAAGTAGAGTCTGCATGATACTGCATTGCAACCCATAACCCAATGGTATATCATCAGGATATAATTATGTCCCTCTGATTTTCTCAATACAGTTATTGTATACTCAAGACATATCCAATTTCGTAACATTACTTGAGACCAGTGCCATCTTTACATTCATGAGGTAGGCTGTAGAAATATAATACTTTTAGTATAGTGGATACTAATTTAAACATGTGAAGGTAGACTAATAAGAGTTGGAAGTATCCATTTGCTCTGTTCACTATATGTCTTCACGTTGGGAAGTTTGGTTCTAACTTCTGACAATACGAACTGTCAACATTTGTACAAATTTTTAGTTTGGTATTCTCTTCTATTTTCATACTAATAGCATGCAATCTGAGATCTACACTAGTTTGGTAACTCAATGTTTTTGTCTTATTCTGTCTTTCTTTTTTATGTACGGACTCAAGGAAAGAAACCTTTGACTATATCCCTTTAAAGGTTTTAACGTATGTTTTTAATCATTTGAAAGGGCGTCTAAACTCTAGACTATAATTATGTTTATATATTTTTTGTTTAGTAACCACTGTGACGGAGTCCTGATGAAGGCCTAGCCGAAACGCGTTGGTTTTTCAACAAGCCGCCAGTCTCTGTACATTTAGAGTAAACTGAAAAAAAGTCAATATTGATGTGTATGCAAATGAATTGAAATTGAGGCAATTGTGTTATAAGAAACATGAAATCATGATATCAATCTAAATTGTATCTATTGTCTAAGGAAGAACATACATGTGGTTCATACTATATTATTGAAATTGTATATTTATTTTTTGTACACTTTATTTACATAAAAAAAATATATTTTCTATGCAAAAAAGATAAAACAACATCAATGTTTATTTAAAAAAATAATAAAATATTTAAATGTATTATTCAGTAGCTATTGTATTTCTGATTACATATTTTCTCTGTTTGTCTAGAGTTAATATGCCATTCTAAAGTAAAATACACTGTGCCCGGTGTTTTTGTTTTCCAAATACGTGTTTAGCTTGATGTCACGGATCAGGGGTTCCAGTGCCAGCAGAAATAGCGAGGGGGACAGTGGGCAGCCCTGTCTTGTACCCCGTTGTAGCGAAAATGGCTCAGAAAGTGACCCATTAACGACAATACGGGCTGTTGGGTCCCCATACAGGGCCATCACCATCCGTATATATCCTTCCCCTAAGTTGAAAGATTGCATGCAGCGTTCCAGGAAGGTCCAGGAAACCCTATCAAAGGCCATCTCGGCAACTAGGGTAATAGCTACTGCTGGCTCTGATTTTGTGGCCGTATGTTCCAGTATGTGGTAGAGAAGTCGGGTGTTGTCGTTAGACATCCGAGTGCGTAGGAATCCCACCTGGGAGTTGCTTATTTGATTGGGTAGGGCAGAATTGAGTCTGACTGCCAATATTTTTGCGTGTATTTTGCAGTCCACATTAATAAGGGATATGGGTCTGTAGTTTTTTGGTGACTATTGGTCTTTACCTTCCTTTGGGATGACTATTATGTTGGCTTCCGACATGGATTGGGACACAGTCCCTCTGGCTGCACAGTGGTTAAAGACCTGCTTCATGGTTGGTTTCAGCTGTTCTAAGAAGGTCTTGTAGAAGGCGGCTGTGAAACCATCCGGCCCGGGGGCTTTGTTATCTTTCATTGATTTGACCGCCATTTCAATTTCAATATCGCTAATCTCTTGACCTAGTCTAAATGCCTCCTCACGGCTTAGGTGTGGTAGACCGAGTCTGTTGAGGTATTTTGTGCATTTCTCTAAGTCCGGGTCTGATTGTTTTTGTAGAGTTCTTGATAGAACTCTTGAAAGGTCTTAAGGATGTCTTTGTGTCTTGTGTGGGTTTTGTTGTTTGAGTCTGTGATGGACGAGACGGTAAATTGGTTGTGTTTGTGTTTTAGGTAGGAGGCGAGCAGTTTCCCTGCTTTATTTGCTTCGCATAGGTTAAGGGCCTTGTATTTGTTGAACCACAGCCCCGCTCTCTCACTCAGGATTTTGTTGTACTCATACTTATTTTTTGTTAGGTCTGCTAGGAGTTTGCTATCTTGTATGGCCCTGGCATGGGCCGTTTCTAAGCTTTTAATCTCCTGCTCAAGCTGTGTCAGCCGCAGGTTTGTGCTTTTGTTTATTTTTGACTTAATTTCAATTATTGTGCCTCTGATGGTCGCCTTCAGGGCGTCCCATAGTGTGGTAGTGCTAGTCCCCGGGGAGTCATTATGTTTGAGGTAATCTGTTATGGCCTCCTCAATCTTTTTTTTGTTCGCGGGGTCTGATAGGACGTCGCTGTTAAAATGCCACCTCGGGGTAATGGCTTCATTGTGGCAACCGCTCAGTTTTAGGCTGATACATGAATGGTCTGATAGTAGTCTAGGCGCTATTTCTGAGTGTTCTATTAGATGTGTGTGGGGTCCCGAGATTAGTATATAGTCTATCCTGCTGTACGAATTGTGTGGGTTAGAGTAGAATGTAAAGTCCCTAGTGTCCGGGTGCTGGAGGCGCCATGGGTCTTTAAGGTTACATTTTGAGCACATATTTTTGAGTGTGGTGTGTGCGTTCGTGGGCTGGTATTGGCAGGGTGTCTATCCATTATATGGTCCAGTGGTATATAAAAATCCCCCGCCACCACCATGAGGTCGTTCTGGGGGAAACTATCTAGCGTGTGTGATATCTCCTCCCAAAAGGTTGGGTCGTCCGCGTTTGGGCCGTATATGTTAGCTACGTGGATTAGCTCCTCTCCCCTTCTCAGATGCGTCACCAAAAGTCTGCCCTCTTCATCGTGGGTCTGTGATTCTAGTGTTAGGTTGGATCTTTTAGATAACAGTGTCATGACCCCTCACTTCTTCTTTTCGGCTGGCGAGCAAGCCAATTGTGAGATCCAGTTGCCTCTCACTAGCTTGGCATCCTCCATGGATAGTTTGGTCTCTTGTAACAGGATTATATCTCCTTTAGTTTTGGCTAGATAGTCTAATATCTTCCTGCGTTTAATGGGGTGGTTAAGCCCTTTGACATTGAGGGACACTATGTTGAGGTCAGATGCCAGGCTGAGTGCGTTATTGTGGGCCATTATCTAGGGTAAGGCGTGTCGGGTGCATCTTCTCTATATACCCAATTCACAACTACGCTATCTCGGAGTTCTGAGCTGGAGGATGGTACTATTCGTTCCCCCTCCCTATTCTCCCCATATGGTACGGCTTCAGGCCCATATGAGCTGCATGTAGAATAGGTGTCGTCTCCGTGTGTGCAGATATGCCAGGTCTCCCGATTACGTAGGGTATCAGGACTTGCCAGACTTGCCAGAAACATTTTGTAGAGAAAAAAGAGGTGAAAATGGAAAGGAAGATACGGAATAAAGAAAGCAAAGAGCTGAGCGAACACCCCCCTCTCCCCCCAGTCACAAAAACATCGTGTGTCGGACGTGCGACGACAGGGTCGTCGTCCCCCGTCTCTCGGGGAATAACTGACTCGTGGTTATATGTCTCTGTACTCCCAAGAGAGCCTAGAATTTACTAGCTGCGTATCATTTCTGAGTTTGTAAGCCCCCGCCCTTGAACACAACGACTATACAGTATAAAGGATATGAGGATTGTCTCTTGGGTTGAGTGTAGGCAACGCGTGTCGAGACGCCGCCAACGTCAATTGTCCGTTGGTCCGATGGTCCTTGGACGAGACTTGAGGTGTCCATTGAGGTTTACTTTCTGATCCTGCCAGCACCCTTATGGTTCCTGAGGCCACGTGCAGCAAAGGCGGTGCCACGGGCATCGAAGGGAAAGCCAGGGTGATTGGACAAGAAATCCAGATGGGAGCCGGCCCGCGTCCCCCCTGTGTATGAATATAGCAGGAGGAACTGAGAACCGCACAATAAACAAGAAAAGCTGGGGGTAAGTGCGAAGGGAGAAGAAAAGCCAATCACCTCCACCGGGACGTCACTGTAGACGGCTTGGGTAGTCTCTAAACACTGAGACAACAGCAGGGACTGGGGTGTTTGGGATAATGTGGAGTTTCAATCTTACCCACTTTTAGGATGTCTCTCACTCTCACCGTGTCTTCCATGTGGCTTGAAACATTTGAATGAATATGAACAAGCGAAAAATAGATTAAAATCATTAACAATTAGCAGCGGCAGTCCCTGCCTGCCACTTAAAGACCGCAGCTAGAACATGGGGCATTATCCGAAGTTAATTCTCACAAGCCTGTGTGCGATGGCCACTCCTAGGGCAGCATAAGCCACCCAGGACAACTCCGAGAGTTTCACATGAATAAACTAGTCAATGACCACTGAAGGGTTGTTTATTCACTGGAACTGCAGCAACACCTGAAAGCCATGATGTGTAAAGATATGTCAATTAACGCTGTTTTTATTAATTCCTACTGAAAAAGAAAGCAAACCTAATGATAAAGGACAATTGTTCAATTAGAAGTCTTTATCAAAGACAATATTTCGTGGCATTTTGAAACAAGATAATTTTCTGTGCAGTTTTACAGGGAATACCTTTGTCATGCGGCCGCAGCATTTTTTCAAGATGACCAGGATTATCCGTGAAGCAATTACTCTATGTCTGAGAAGTTGTATATCGCCTCTTGTGATCTTATGCGATGGCTTCTTTAGGTGTAATAAGCCAGAACTCCGGACACGGGAGAGAGGCTGCCAGAGTCACACTTTATAATATGACTTCAAAATTAAACATTTTTTCTCTCCACTGTTGTTCTTATTGGAATCCTCTCTGTTGCCATTTCCTGGCCCCCCTCTTCGCCTTGCGGCCATCTTTGCTCTATCTTTGACCTTTCTCTTTGTTTTGTGATATCCCTCATTCACTATCCCTTGCACTCTTAGGCTCTCCTCTGCCTCTGTTCTTCATGGTTTCTGATGTACCCATCATAATTCTCGTTGCACCTGTCTGGTCTCCTTATCTGTCTCCCTCTCTCATATGTGTATATAACACCCCTCCACCCTCTGCCAGACAAGAGCCATAGCCCCTCAAGGCTTGTGAAATCATGCAAGAAAGAACAGACAGGAAGACAAGCCTTCTCCAGCTCCTTACCATGGGAGCTGGGAATCCTTCCTGTCACAGACCCTCCTAGTTCCTTCTCCTCTCTGCTCACAGAAGAAACTGAAGACACAGCTCTTCAAGGAACACACCATCTGCAACAAACTACACTTACTGCACCCCCTCACATACACTACACGAAGTATGGCATTGCCACCTGTGTGGTGTACTTTCAGTCACCTCTTGTGTCACACGCCTCCTCCTGTACAGCTCTCCATTGCTTTAGAGGTGGGTTTGTGTGTTCTCAGTATATCTGTAATGTCCATGGCATATGGAACAAAATGAAGTAGCAACACTTCCGTCTATAAAGGGCAGCGTTGTTTTGGGGGTGCCTAAACTGTTCATTGTGTGTGAATTTAATTCACATGCACTGAGAAAAATGACATTTCTTTAAACACTGTGGGGCATTTTTACAAAATGCAGGGATGCGCCATATTTACAAGAATGAGGTACACCCCTGAGTTTCCCGTACCACAGGCGCTAAATATAGCTGCCTAGCGCCAATGCAGACACCCTAGCACAATAGTGCTGGGTGCCTGCGTTGCAGGGAATTATTGTTCATGTGCAGGAAGGTGTCCCTTCCTGAACATAAACAGTCACTAATATCGATTTGTAGTTTCTATGTGTGTAGCAGAATTCAGCACATATAGAAGTTGCAAAATGTCATTTTTAATGATTGTTTATGTGCAGGAAGGCACACCTTCCTGCACATGAACAATCACCAATGGCGATGATTTGCTGTTTCTATGTGTGCTGCACAATGCGCCCACATAGAAACTAAGGGTGGGAGGAATTCACGGAGTTGGACTACGCGGAATTCCGGTTAGTTGCTAAAAAACTCAGTGGAATTCCGCGGAGTACCACTCCGCCCCCATACTCTGAAGTATAGGAAATGTAATCTATCTCCCTGAGGAACCTGTTGTGTGAAGTAAGAAGTGAGGACCTGTCTTTCTCAATATATTCTCCGCCGAGGGAATTTACAGGAAGTGCTCAGGAAAGGGAGAAGTTCAGTATGTGACAGTTTATGAAAAAACAAGCTAATTATCATAATTTCAAGAGAGTTCCTGGAATATTCAGCATGGAGTCCCTCATGGCTCTCCTCTTACAGTCCATCATTGTTGAATCTCTATTTCACCCCTCCTGCCTCCATTATACGTTTCTTATGCCGATGGTACCCAGCTGATTCTCAGACTAGATAGGGACTTAGGGTCTCTCGGATCCAATTTTAAACAAAGCATGTCCTCCATTGCGCACTGAAGGCTTAACTCCTCCAAAACGACTTACCCTCTTGTATGCTTCGCTCAGTCTCTGCTAACTTTCTTTCTATCCCCTACCCAAGGAAAAAGAGATGGGGGGTTGATCCTTGAGCTAATCTACAGCAAAGATCTGGAACAAGCTTCCGGTTAATTTCCACCAAATCTCTTCTCATCTTGCCTTTAGGAAACAGCTTATAACTCATTTATTTGCATTATAATCCCTTCTCAAATCCTCTTTTTCTATATGTGGCTTTTGGGGATTATAGAACCAGGACACCTTTCTTGGTAACAGTGCACTCTATAAATCTCTCAATCAATCGCCTTCCCAGTCCAGAGATCCTGATGCTACTCCCAAGTCAGATGTGCTCTTTATCTAGATAATAGGCTCCTGACTGTCACAAACAGTGTCGAACTTGGACCGAAAATAGACCCAGCACCAAAGTAAAAGTGGCCCCATTAGTGAAACGGGTAGTTTAACAAGCATTGGCATTGCCAATAGGTCTCGCCTTTGGGACCTTATAAGTGTTTAGCCAGAGATATTGGCAATGCTTTTAAGGTATGTTGTAGAGCAATGTAGCTGCTGTGTTTAGTACTGTAAAGTTTGTGTGCAAGTTGTGCTTAGTGTAGTGACGTAAGGGCACTGGTATGGTGTGGAATGTAGTGGTGAGTTGTGATATGATGTGTGTTGGTGGGATGTATGTGTGTTTATATCATAACAGACTTTGAGATTACAATGCTGAGTACCTCACATATTTCTTTATTTAATGATATACCTTTAGAAATGAAATCTACTGAGAAAATAAAAATTATTGTGATTTGTCAGCCTGGACATGAGATAGCAAGGAAAAAACATTAAAAGGCAGTAGGGCACCCTATAAGGTACTGTACATCTCAGGGCACCATCTTTCCCCCCAAATGTTGTATTATTATTTGAGCATTTGTGTTGCGCACTGCAAATATTTCTGTTATCCGTAGTGATTTTGTAGCATGGTAACACATATGAATGTGTTCGCTCTGCAAGCAGGCTATCAATCAATCAATCAATCAGGGGTTTGTTAGAGCGCGACTACTCACCCGTAAGGGTCTCAAGGCGCTAGGGGTGGGGGGAGGTTGCAGGGTCCATTCCATCAAGGAGGGGGTCTGTCGAAGAGCCAGGTTTTGAGGTTTCTTGCGAAGATGGGGAGCGATGTTGTCTGTCTGAGGTGGAGCGGAAGGGCGTTCCATGCTTTGGCCGCGAGGAAGGAGAAGGAGCGGCCTCCCGATCTGGTCTTTCTGGTGCGGGGGACCACGGCGTAGGAGAGCTGGGCTGATCGTAGGGTCCTTTGGGGTGCGTGGAATTTGAGTCGGCTGTTCAGGTATGCTGGTCCGGTGCCGTGGAGGGCCTTGTGTGCGTGGGTGAGCATCTTGAAGGTGATTCTCGCCTCGACGGGGAGCCAGTGGAGTGTGCGCAGGTGCTGGGAGATGTGGCAGTGTTTTGGCAGGTTGAGGACCAGTCTTGCGGCGGCGTTCTGGATGTTCTGTAGCTTGCGGGTGAGGTTTTTGTTTATTCCGGCGTAGAGTGCGTTGCCGTAGTCGAGTCTGCTGGTGACCAGGGCGTGAGTGACGGTCTTTCGGTGTTCGAGGGGGATCCATTTGAAGGTCTTACGAAGGAGGCGGAGGGTGTGGAAGCAGGAAGACGAGACAGAGTTGATCTGGTGGTCCATTTTGAGCTCAAAGTCCAGGATGATTCCCAGGTTGCGTGCGTGGTCTGTGGGGGTTGGCGGGTTTCCGAGGGCGGGGGGCCACCAGGTGTCGCTCCAGGCGTCGGGGTTTGGGCCCATGATGAGTACTTCTGTTTTGTTGGTGTTTAGTTGTAGGCAGCTGTTTTTCATCCATTTCATGCCTTCTCGAAAGTTGCGTCTGGCGGTGTTGGGCTCGTTGGATAGGGAGAGGATGAGCTGGGTGTCGTCTGCGTATGACACGATGTTGAGTCCGTAGGTTCTGACGATGGGGGCAAGTGGAGCCATGTAGACGTTGAAGAGCGTCGGGCTGAGGGAGGAGCCCTGGGGGACTCCGCAGGTGGTAGGTGTGGGGTCCGAGAGGAAAGGGGGAGTCTGACCCGCTGCGTCCTGCCGGAGAGGAAGGAGCGGATCCAGTCGAGGGCATTGTCCTGGATTCCTGCGTCGTAGAGTCTGCGTATTAGGGTGCGGTGGGAGACTGTGTCGAACGCCGCTGATAGGTCGAGGAGGATGAGGGCTACTGTTTCTCCTTTGGATGTCGTCTGTTGTGGCGAGGAGGGCGGTTTCCGTACTGTGGTTATTTCTGGGAGGAGTCGAGGATGTTGTGTTCTTCAATGAATGTGGCGAGTTGGCTGTTGATGGCTTTGTCGATGACTTTCGCTGGGAACGAGAGCAGGGAGATGGGTCTGTAGTTTTTGAGGTCGGTGGGGTCCGCTGAGGGTTTCTTTAGGAGGGGGTTGACCTCGGCGTGTTTCCAGTCGTCGGGGAACGAGGCGTCGACAGGGAGCGGTTGATGGTGTGGCGGAGCATGGGTGTGATGGTGTCGGCGGCTCTGTTGAAGATGTGGTGGGGGCAGGGGTCTGTGGGGGCCCCTGAATGGATTGACTTCATAGTCTTCAGTGTGTCTTCGGTGGTGAGGGCTGTCCAGTCGTCAATCGCTGGTTTCCAGATGTCGGGGGTGGTTGGTGAGGGTTCAGTGTGTTGGTTGTCTTCGTCGAAGTTGTCGTAGATGCTCTTGATTTTGTGGTGGAAAAAGGTGCTGAGTTTGTCGCAGAGGTCTTGTGAGGGAGGGATGTCGGTAGACTCGCTGGTGGGTTGGGTGAACTCCTTGATGATGCTGAAGAGTTCCTTGCTGTTGTGCGCGTGGGTGGAGATTCTGTCTTCAATCGCTTTTTTCCTCGTTTCTCTGATGAGTTGATGGTGGGCGTTGGTGGCGGCTCTGAAGTTGTTGTGGGCTTCTGTGAATTTGGTGTTCCTCCAGGCCTTTTCGAGGCGGCGGCATGTGCGTCTGGACTCTCGAAGTTTGGTGGTAAACCATCTGGCTTTCTTGGCGTGGGTATTGTTGTTTTTCTTGAGGGGGGCTATGGTGTTGGTGCTGTCCGAGATCCATCTATGCAGGGTTCGGGCTGCGGTGTTGGGGTCGTCGTTTTCCGCGATGGTTGGGGTGGAGTTGTTGAGTGAGGAGGTGAGCTGGTCGTCTGTGATTTTGGTCCAGTTTCTTCGTGGAAGCAGGTGCTGGTGTCTGTGGATGGTGGGTGTTCTGAAGGTGAAGTGGACTCAACGATGGTCGGTCCATGGGAGTTCGGTGGTGTGGCTGAAGGTGATGGAGTTTCCTGTAGTGAAGAGGGGGTCGAGGGTGTGTCCTGCTGAGTGCGTGGGCTCGGTCACGATCTGGTGGAGTCCAATGTTGTGAAGGTTGTCCAGGAGGGATGTGGTGTTGGGGTCCCGTTGGTTGTCGAGGTGGAAGTTGAGGTCTCCCAGCAGGGTGTAGTTGGTGGATGCGATGGCCTGCGGGGAGATAATGTCCGTGATGGAGTTGGCTATAACATTATATAACAAAAAAATGAAATTCATAAATTACGTTTTTTTAATTAAATCTCATAACTAATTTGGAAAGAACATTAATACTCCAGAACACATTACATGATTCCATTCAATGCATTTTTATTGAAGAGCTTAGTTATTTTTATTGTGCTACGATTATTTAAGCTCCTTAACAGATATGTTTCAATAACTTTGTGATGTTTTCCTTTAGAATATTTTGCAGTGGCCATAGTCGTGACTTAAAATGTCCCACAGGGCCACGCATAAGCCTGCTCCCTAGCCAGATCGTGAAGACCTAAGAACCCAGAGAAGGCACTCGTCCACAGGAATGGTATTCACCAAAAGCAGATGCCCCACACAAAATGGAATCTATTCACAACAGGAAACAGACATGGGGAGAAAGCCCGCAATCTTTCCTCCTTGTTGTTCACCCCGTGGCCCAGGCACAGATTTGTTTAATGTAATGTCACATCACATGGGCCTATCCTAGTTTAACACGGACTGAAGTATGTGGCACTGCCGGAAGTGGAAATCCGAGAACCCATGCATTTCCTTGCAGAGCAGCTGAAAGCCCTTTACAAAGCCTGACTGATCACCTATCTGCTGCTTATTGCTATATTTGGGTGCTACACTGGTACTAATGAGGTGAATCCAAAACTCCGACAGTGTTAGCATGTTTACAAAATGGCAAAATAATGAAGTAATGCTGTCACAAAATGTGCAGCATTGTGCCTCGTAATTTGCCTTTTCTTGCCACATAATGTAGATTTTCCACAGCCTAGGTGGGCTGAAAATCTGGATTTTATTAAGGACACGGAGGCTAATATTATGCAATAAATCCTTTATTGCCACCACTCAGCAGCATGTTTAAAGCTTCTTAGAATAAAGAATAAAGAACTTTGAACAACATTCCAAGACAATAAAACCCCCAGTAACCAGTCCTCTTCCTTCTTTACATTGCCTGCGAAAAAGTGAAGAACATTTAATCTTAAAGCGAACTTCAGTCTCTTAAAAAATCCAAACAAAGGAGAAATCTTCATGCTCCAAGACCTCTAACGATGAAATATGAACGAATCCAACAAGTTCCGGAGAGCTTAAATTTGACCTGTATTGATAACAAAAAGAAGAACATCAGGGCTGGGAAAATATGGGAGGGATAATATTAGCCTCCGTGTCTTTAATAAAATCCAGATTTTCAGCCCACCTAGGCTGTGGAAAATCTACATTTTATGGCACGACACAGAGGCCAACATTATGCAAGTTCAAAGCATGTTAACCAAACATCTTGCTGCACTTTCAATAGGTTTAAAATAAAAACGTCTAAAAATTGAGTCTGTAGACCAATCAGCACATCTCAGAATGTCTTGCAGGCTACCACCCATGACACATGCCTTAGAAGCAGCTGCATCCCTCAGTGAATGCGCACCAAACATACTTATATCAATACCAGCTCTCTTCATCAAATCTTTCACCCACCTTGCCAGAGTGGGCGAAGAAACAGCCTTATAAGGGTACCTGAAAGAAATGAGTAATTGATCCACCCCATCAGGTCTTAGAGTGCTCGTTCTACGTTCATATTCCTTCACACAACGTACCACACAAAGTTTTTCTTTTTCATCCAAGAAAGGATAAAAAATAGTGGAAGAATTAGTTTTAGTTCTTTGTTTGACATAAAAACAAATATCCTCAGGAGTAAAACATCTACTTGTGATCTCTAAAGCTAAATCTGCTAGTCCTTTCGATCGTGGTCCTCCCAACCTATTCACATACCTCACAGCAGAAATATTGTCCATCCTCAAGATGACCGAACATCTGTCAGTCTGTTCGCCAAAACATTTTATAGCAAAAGAACCAGCTAACAATTCTAAACAATTTATATGCAGCTTCCTTTCCTGATTCGTCCATCGACCGCCAGTACTTTGCGATCCGCATCTTGCACCCCAACCTTCTAAACTTGCATCTGCCTCCACAATCAGATCCGCATTCTCTCCAAAAATTGCTCGCCCATTCCAAGCTTCCATATTCCTCAACCACCAAGTCAATTCCTGTCTTGCCTCCTGTGAAAGACATACATTCTCTGAATATTTTAAACCATTTCTCAAATGCAAAGCCTTTAACCTCTGTAAGGCCCTGTAATGTAATGGGCCTGGGAAAATAGCCTGAATTGTAGATGATAGAAGTCCAATAATGCGTGCCAACATTCTTAAAGAGATACAGTTCAACCTGAGAGTATTTTTTCATTCCTTTCGTATTCTCTTTAGCTTTTCTTTGGGAAGCTTCAGAACAGCTTCCACTAAATATTTAATTTTGTTCTTGAGTCCAACCATTGGTATATTCATGTTCCAGCACATAATCTCGGTCTTTAGATGATTTACTTGATAGCCAGATATATTCCCATAGTCTGTTAACATTTTTGTTATAGTATATAAAGACTTTTCAAGGTCGCTAGTATAAATCATAAGGTCGTCAGCATATAGTGCCACTTTCATCACCCACCCTTCAAATTGGAATGGAATAATTTCCTGTGACTTTCTGATCATATTTGCTAGAGGTTCTATATATAAATTAAAAAGCAAAGGAGAGAGCGGGCAGCCTTGTCTCGTACCTCTTGTAATCTGGAATTCTTTAGTTAAGCTTCCATTTATAAGAATTTTTGCAGTGGGAGCCTTGTATATATTCTTTACCACTCTTAAGAAATTTGCCCCTAGGCCATAATTGGAAATAGCAGCCTGCAGGAAAGACCAATTTACACGGTCGAAAGCCTTAGCTGCGTCAAATGTAAGAACTGCGAGGGGAGTTTGTTCCTGAGTGGCAACATCTATGGCTCCAATTAGTTGATGAGTGAGCTCATGTCACTGTCTTCCTTTAATAAATCCCTTCTGATCTATGTGAATAAGTTTAGGCATACTATTACTAAGTCTTGCTGCCAAAACCTGTGCAAAAATGTTATAGTCATTATTTAAGAGGGATATGGGCCTATACGACTCACACTTATGAGGATCTTTGCCCGGTTTTAAAATCAAACTGATAGTTGCTTCATTCCAAGTTTTTGGAAGCGGTGATCCATCTAGTAAGATAGTATTAAAAAGGTCCACTAAACTCGGAACCAGGGAGACTTTAAGTGCTAAATAAAACTCGTTTGGGATGGCATCTGGGCCGGACGCTTTTCCTTTTTTGAGTCCTTTTATCACCTTCAAAACCTCCTCAATAGTGATTGCTGCGTTCAATGATTCGCTGCACGTTATTTCCAACTTATGGACTTGGGAATCTTTTAAATATGATTCTATTGAGGAAGCAAGAGGGGTTGAGTCCTCCTCATACAATGACTGAAAAAAGAGACGAAAAGCTTCTTCTATATCTGCTTTTTCATCTACCTTTACCCCATCCAACTCTCTATACACAGCCATAATTTTATTTCTATTGGACTCGGTTTTTAACTTCCAAGCTAACAACTTCCCGCTATTCTCCCCATATTCGTAATTTGATAGTTTGCTGGCCTCCCACCTTAAAAATATTGACGAAATTGCCCAAGTGAATTTGGACTCAAAAGTGAAAGAAATGAGGAAACTATTAAAATCATGGGGAAGTTTATCGCTCACTTTTATGGGGAGGGCAAATGTCATTAAAATGGCGATTTTACCCAAATTTACGTTTTTATTTAATTCTATCCCCCTGGAATTTAAGGCTCAGTGGTTGAAAAATTCAAAGCGAAATTAATACTTTTATATGGGCCTCTAAAGGAGTAAGGATAGCATGGAGGAAGTTATGCCGGAGGAAAAATCAAGGTGGCATAGCAAGTTCTGATCTTTTGGCTTATTGCAGAGCTTTTCAATTTAAGAACATTAGGATTCTTTTCAGACAATACGAGAACTACTCATCCTATTGGAGAGCTGTTACGGTTGATGATTACTGTCTCTACAAGTTTGGTCATCCGAAGTACTTCAAAAAAGTCAAACTAAAAATGCTAGGAGCAGCGTACAAGCTATGGTTTGATCTAAGAAGAATATGGAAAATCCCCTACTATAATCGTTTTGCACCAATATGGAGCTCGCCTGGAACCCCAGAGTGCCTAAAAGACTCTCTAGCAGATCCGCTGAAGAAAGCAGGAATTTCAAAATGGGGAGAACTTTTTGAGTGTGGAAACTTACTTAGTTGGGAACTTTTGTTGGAAAGAACTAATGGAGAAGTATCAAGGTTTAAGTACTACCAGTTAGCGAGTTGGTCAAAAGAACAGGGGAAGATTCTGGACTCCACTAGGAAACTGGAGGACGAAATGCAAAAAGAACCAGCTCGAAAAGAGGTATCGAAATGGTATTGGGATCAGATGCAAAGAGAAGAAGATGAATTTACTATTCCAGGCGAGATCTGGAAGAAGATATTTCCAGCTCAAGATTTGCAACAGCAATGGCAAGTATCTTGTTCTCTTTTATGGCATACTATTGTTTCTGCACCTCTTAGGAAAAACCATCTCTTTACTTTACATAGGTCTTATTGGACGCCTGAGAAACTTTCCAAAATGAATAATCAGGTGACGAGAATGTGTCCAAAATGTGGTGAGCTTAAAGCAAATGACATTCATATGTTCCATCTATGTCCCCACCTTGATATATTCTGGGAAGAAGTTGGCAAGATTATTAATAAGACCTTAGAAACGAACATAAAGGTAAGCACTTTCACTGTTATTTTTGGTATTGTGGAAACCAAAGAGCCCATTGACATACTGAGCAAGAATCAGAAATATCTATTATTTGTACTAATATTACTAGCCAGACGTGAGATCTGCATAAACTGGATTCTACCGGCTCCTCCTGGAGTAATGGCTTGGCTTCGATCAGTGGAAAAGGTTAGAAATCTGGATAAATCCAGAGGGAAGAGTAAACGAACTAAATATTGGGAACTTTGGGATAAAAATTCTGTGGAAGGATAGGAAGGGAAGTCCTATGATTTTACGCAACGCGACCCAACAAATGGGGGTGAACTGTCATGGTGGATCCATGAGGGATAAACCCTAAATGAATTTGTAGGTTTTGTTGACATGGTCTCTCCTCGCTGTCCAAGGGCGGTTTAGATTATTCAGCGTATTACTCAGTAAAGGTTGACCTGTTCTACCATAACCATTTAAGTCGCATAAATGAGGACCAAAAAAAAAAAAAAAAGAACAGCTTCCACAGTATCTACTACAAAACCCAAAAATTGTGTTAGTTGATTTGGAATACATTGTGATTTTTTCCTGTTTACTACAAAACCCAGCGACCCTAGCAAGTCTACAGCTAACTTGGTATGAGAAAGAAGTGTCTTTTTGTCCTGATCCATAATCAAAATGTCGTCCAGATAGATTATCAGTCGTACACCCCTCTCTCTCAGAAATGCCGCCACTGGTCGTAACACCTTCGTGAAGCACCAGGGAGCTGATGACAGGCCGAATGGCAAACAAACAAACTTCCACGTTTGGCCTTTCCACACAAATCTCAGAAATTTCTGGTGATCTTTGCAAATTGGAATCGTAAGGTACGCATCCTTCAAATCCAAGCGGGTCATCCAATCTCCTTTCAACAACACATCCTTCAGCAAGTGTATCCCTTCCATTTTGAAGTGGTGATAAACCACCCAATTGTTCAATTCTCGCAAATTTATCACTTTTTCTCTACTAAAAAGATGTTGCTGATAAATCCTTCTACATGATCTCTCTCCCTTTCTATCGCTCCTTTCTTTAATAATTCTTGTACCTCCAAGTCTATCAATTTCATTTGACTCTTTTGAAACGTAATTCTTTTTGGTAAAACCCTCTAAATTGGATGTGCAATAAACTCTATCCAAAAACCCTGAACGGTTTGTAAAACCCAAGGGTCCCTTGTTATTGACCTCCAAACATGACAAAATTGGGCAAGTCTGCCGCCCAATTTTAAGGGGATAACGGAAGGGTCTAGACTCACCAGTCGTTCCTCTGCCTCGTCTTTCATCTCTGTTGTATCTTCCCCTCACTCTCTGCCTTTGGGGGTAAAATCTGCCACCGCGGAAATATTGCTGGCCTTGAAAACCTCTGTAACCGTATCCACGAGAAAAGGAGCCTCTAGTGATGCCCTTGCCTCGGCCGGGGAACCTGCTCCGCGTTCTCCCGGCCGAACCAAAAACACGATCATTAAATACCTTTTTTATTTCTCTCCGAGACTTTTGAAGTGAGCTGAATGCTCCAACATATCTAGATAGCTCCTTTATAAACGCTTCTCCAAAAAGAAGTCCCTTTGCCGAAGGCCCTTCTTCCTTCGATGCTAGATCAACCAACTTTGGATCTATTTTAAGTAAAATACTTTTCCTTCTTTCAATAGAGAGTGCTGTGTTAGCATTGCCAAGTAGGCAGAAAACTCTCTGTATCCATTCACGTAATTCCTCCACATCAATATCTGTCTTATAAACATAAGCCTCTTCCGCCATGTCGAATATTTTTGACAATGGCCCAACAACATCCAGCAATCTGTCCTGACAGGACTTCAAGCCTCAATCTATTCCCTTTCTAGGGTCACGACCCCCCTTAGCGATGAATGCTATGATTTTGGTATCAAGCTCTGGTGTTACCACTACCTTATTATCAATAGTCGGGCGAGGGCACTCAGATCTGAGACGTACGCGCACCTCTTTAGGAATTTCCCTTCTGATCCAGTATTGAATGTACTCCGCCACATGGTCAGAAGGGGTCCACTCTGGGGACAGGGGGTGCTTTATTAGTAAAGGGTCAAACATGTTCTGGTCCAAAGGGTCCAAAAGAGACTTTTCCTTTTTATTTGATGTGTCATCTTTTCTCAAGCTTTTTAGTTGTGTCAAATCCTCTTCCGAGTCGAAATCGGAAGAACAACTGAGCTCAACCTCCGCACTACCGGAGGACTCATCACAATTGACTGACTTATGTTTGATAATTTACTCAACCCTGCTGCATATTTTGCCCTCACCTGCCACATAATTCCGGTTGCCCCGATTATTACCCTCTCACACAATAGGAACCTATTCACGTCGGTCTGTTTTTTTTTTTAATCAGGCTGTACTGCTGTCTTGTGGTTTGTTGCCTGCCTTGTTATGTTGGCCTAGGCCTAGCTGCCATGTTGCTTTTCTTTGCGCGCGTTACACTGAGCCAGGGCTCCCTCGCCCTTTGCTCTTGCCAAGTTCTTTTGCGCTGTCTGCACTTTCTGTCTTTCACCTTTTCTCTTGTTCGATTTGGGCTCAGACTGCACAACATGTACAAGGTCGCATAACAATGTATTTCGGTTCTTCCTGATATGGCCAGTCTCGCGCACCCAGACATAACATTAGGCGCAAATGACATGAACCTTTGTGTGTCTTTAATACTGCGGTTTTACTGGCGCTTACTACACTTGGAGGAATCCTTTCCAGGGAGAAGAGCTGTGATTGTCTGCTGATGTAGTTCTGCATCTAGAGACCGAGGTATGAGGGTTCGCTAGTCAAAGCCCAGAGGTCTTCTATTTTTATAATAAACTATCTTACTGCACGGGGAGGGTGGTAATGTTATTTAGACATTTATCCACTGAGTTATGAAATGCTTTCCCCGTTTGTATTCTATGGAATTGTAACCATGCTGCTTATATTATTCATATGCATTATGCTATTAGTGCTGACACGTGTACTGTACCTTAGAGCACGTAAGTTGAAATAAATATTTTAATCTACCCTGTGTCTCTTCATACGCGCATTGTGGACAAGTACGAGTGAGTGACGAAAGAGTGTTCTTGCTTCTGCGAGTCCTGAGATAAAGATACCGTGTTCTGGGTTGTCCAATCATTGGTGCTTTGGTACTAATGGGATGCTAAGCTAGTTGGGTTGGGGTTTTGGGTGCTACGGGATATGGTAGGCAAACCACTGTATTCCGGGGTCCTATTATCCTGTGCATAGCTCTGTGTATGTACAGAAACCTTATGACATGGCGCGGCCAACGTGGGGCAGCTTATCTGCGAGATGCTTGAGTAGTACTTGTGCTGGTCCACAAAACCCTCACGTACGCTTCCGGAGGCGCAAGTGACGGTGATACCTCCTATATTGAACGTTTTATAGGTTCTTTCAAGCTTGAAGTTATTAAAAAAGGTTACATAAATAACCCATTTTGTGCTCCCTGTTAGGTTGTCGAGTACAATTGTTTAGTTATGGCTGGTGTGGCGATAGCTGCACATAGCCGAGGACCACTCCGAGAACACCTAGGTGTATACGGAGTGCCCGATGCTGGGGTCGAGTTGGTCTTTGTGGTTCAAGCCGATCCGGCTTATCACTTTGAAGTGTTTTACACTTGGATCACTTTTGAGGCGGTGGATGCAGGTGATAAGCTGTTTCATGAATATAAACCCACCGCTATTCCTGCTGCCTATCGACCCTATACTAATCTTGAAGTGCCTCTCACGGCTTGGCAGCACCGTGTTTGGTTTAATGGCGCCCTCCCACAACCAACTACCGCAGTTCGTTTAGGCCCCTTATCCATGGAGGGGGCCACTTGGCCTGTATTGGCCGGGTATACCCCGCATCCAAATTATCTGGCATTACCGATTGCGGATCTGCGCACTATGCATACCGAACTGGTGCGAGTGCATCGAGCCTTAGTGACATACGTTACAGGTAGCCTCCATGGAGCTGCTCCTGTAGTCGCTGGCCAACCAGCTGTTGCAGCTGGAGTGACCATAAGTCCTGTCATGGTAAATTCTGTGATGGGCAAACGTCCACAAAATAAGGACGATTATCCTTACTGGCTTGCAGAAAAGTTCGATCAGATAGAAGCGGTGTTTCCACATACATCCCCGGTGGATAAACACCGCATCCTTACGATAAGTTTGCCAAAAGACTTAATCCCCGATTTGACATCATGTGAAAACTGGGGTAAGGTATTCGCAGCAGTTTATTCAAAATGTTTTGGTACTCCTTCCATGACGGTTCTACCCTCTGTAATTAAAAAAGTACAGGACGAACATGGCCCTGAAGCGGCTGTGGAATTAGGGATGAGACTAGTGGGAGTGTTTGATGTAGTAGCTGAACTGATCCTTGGAAATGTCAAGGGCGATGCTATGAACTTTCAAGTAGCGAATGCTTTGGCTTTGGTCCCAGAGTTGGACAGGCCTCGCGAATTACCGAAAATTATAGCCCGGGCTTATAAAACAATTGGAAGAAATAGCCTAGGCAACAAGCCTTTTGTAAAAATGCAAACTCAATCGCAACCACAAATTACACAAACAAAAAGTACATCTGAGAAAGATGATAGACCAGTCTTCACTAAAAAGAGTTGGAGACAGAAAAAACAGGGTAAGCAACAAAAGAAGCCGGGGTCGAGAGGCGATTCCCCAGTTTCGGTTTCTTCTGAACGTACTTATGATTTACGTGATAGGTCGAGAATTAAATCACCAGAAAGGTTTCAGAGCTCTGATACGCGTTCTCCTCGTTCTTCACAGGCCCAGACGTCGTCACAGGCTGGTGGAGGAGGACGGCAAGATAGAGGAAGGGGCCGAGAGGCTCCCCAGGAGCGAGACCAACCTCGACAACAAGTCAGAGGGAAAGCAGAAGACTTTCACCTTTCTCGACCGCAATTTCAGAAGAAAAAGTTGCCGCTGTAACAGCGAAATATGCCACAGACCGTGAGAACGAGACTCCTGAATTGGACGTGGGCAGTGACCCTCCTAGACAGCGCCGCGGAAGTTACCATAGTGCGGGAGGCGCTACGTCCTCATATGGAGGCGACAGCAACTGAAACATTCGTTACTGTAGAGACAGCTGACACTAGAGTGGCACCCCCTGACAGACTGTACAACATAGTCATCCAAATTGAAGGTGATATACCGCGTGAAATAACAGGGATTTTTTGGGAAAATCTAACCTCTTCATATGACATTTTGTTAGCAGAGGTGGATTGGCCACCCCCATTCGTTCTCGCTGCACATGAAGGAGAGGAGGTAATCCTTCCAAGCTTTTCAAGGCATGTCCCAAAAGACAAAGCTGAAGCACTTGCAGCTGAGTGGGCTGTGTACCTGGCTCCAGCGTTATACCGCAACCATGTGGGATGGGATGTAGAATCACCTCCCCATGCAATACCTTTGCGGTCACTACCGCAGCCACAACCCCAATATCCCATCAAACGGCAGGCAAAAGGCCCCGTCTCCGAAATTCTGACACAGTTGGAATATCAGGGAGTAATCGAACCATGCGTATCACCTATGAACAATCCCCTATTCGTGGTTTCTAAACCCGATGGATCGTACCGCTTAGTTTTGGATTACCGGCATTTAAATTCTCATTGTCGGAACTTTGCGGTGCAGAATACACACAGTTCTGCGCTTGTAGACAGTCTTGTTCGTAAAAAATACAAAACGACACTTGACCTTTCAAACGGTTTCTACACGCACAACCTAGCCCCGGAGAGTGGTCAATGGACTGCATTCACATCCGGTGGTAAATTATTCCAGTTCCGGCGTTTACCCATGGGCTACAAAAATAGTCCGGGTGTATTCGCCGCCCGTGTTGTCTCTTTGCTAGACAGCATAGACCAAGATGCATGTTCGTACGTTGATGACATTTATCTGACGGACGACGAATTATTTCCGCATCTGTCCCGTGTGGACCGCATTATTCTTGAATTTGCGGAGCAGGGTTACAAATTTAACTTTGCTAAGTCACACATTGCTGAATTTACCGTTCTGTTCTTGGGCTATGAGCTCAACAACGAAGGTAAGGGCTTAGCCCCCCATTTCTTGGAAAAATGTGCACATTTGTGCCCCCCAAATACTCTGAAGAAACTTCAGTCTTTGCTGGGTTTCCTGAATTTCGGGCGTACTTACATTCCCGAATATGCCCAGCGTATCAAGCCTTTGTATGCTTTGATACAACCTACTTATTCAAGGTCTTGCTGGCTGCCTGAGCATACCTTGATTCTGCAGTCTTTGCAGACAGACCTATTGGAGTCTAAATATCTTTTGACTCGTGATAACCACACAAACCTGGTGATTAGAATAATTCCGGGGGCGGTGGGATTCACGTACTTAACCTTTAATGAAGGTGATACAGTACCCATCGCATACAAGTCGCATCTGTACACTTCCGCTGAATTACGCTTTACATCTGTCGAAAAAGTTCTAACTGCAGTGCAAATGGCGATTCTAAAAGAACGCGCACTGGCACAGGGAAAGCGAATTCTGGTGGTAACACCCTGTCCTGCCCTAGAGGCAGTGACAAAGGCAAGCGTACCGAACTCAAAAGCAATGCATCCCCGTTGGATACAATGGGCTACATCCTTGACGTCATCAGACGTCGCCTTTATTTTCGATTCTTCTCTTCAGACTCAGGAGTTCTTACAGTATGAATTCGTTCATCCTCCTCCTCTGTTTATATTGCCGCTTGAGGATTACAAATGTGTGATCTACACAGATGGTTCGGCGCAACCGGCCACTGGGTCCAAGCACGCTTATTCAGCTGCATGTGCTATTGTTGCGGGTTCCTTTGTAAATGGAACGTTCAAATCCTCTGTAGTGCACACTCGCACACTTGGAGATAGTACCGCACAATTGGCCGAGCTGCATGCATTGCTACTTGCGCTTGAGTTCGCTTCTCAGGATGAGACTACTCTTATTGTATGTGATTCCTTCTACTGTGTACAATCTTACAATGACAATCTGTTTTTCTGGTCGAAAAATGACTACAAGGACGCAAAAGGGAGCACAATTAAGCATAAAATGCTTTGGGTTCGAGTGGCAGAATTGCAACAACGTCTGCCCCTCACACAGGTGGTTCACACCTTAGGCCATCAGCGGGTGGGCGCACACGCTATTGGTAACGATCTGGCAGATGAAGCTGCCCGTTCGGCAGTAGTCACGTGTTCAGTAGCAGCGGTTACCAGGTCCATGTCTAAAATTGACTCTGTTATTCTAGCAGCTATTGCTGCAACAAAGGAAGGTGTTAATTACCCTACAGGTTTTCCTTCCAAGTATTCTTACAAGTTAAGTCCCGAACAGGTTCCTTATGTAACAATACCTGACGTTGGAGATCGGCTGATCCCCAACGCGGACCGCAGGAGTGCCTTGATATCAGCTGCACACGAAGGCATGGCTTCTGCTCATGCAGGTGTGTCAGCTACAGTTTCCATCTTGCAGCAGCGTTATTGGTGGCGTGGATTGTATAAAGACACCCGTGCTTTTGTGCTTTCCTGCGACGTTTGTCAACAGATTAAGCCTTCCACGGTAACACGCCCTCCACAGACCCCGCTCTGCATTGCTAACAGACCCTTTGGGTGTGTTTACTTGGATCACTGCGGTCCATTCTCATCAGACACTGCCTATAAATACATCTTAGTAGCAGTGGACTCGTGCACACGGTTCCTCTGGGTCTGGCCACAACGTAGTGCTGACGCTCGAAATGTAATCAGGGATTTGCGTGTCTTTGTGGGAATTTTCGCATGCGGCACCTTCCATTCGGACCAAGGTCCGGCGTTTGCCTCTAGGGCTTACAAGGATGCAATGGCTTCGCTTGGGGTGCGGGTGAAATTTTCGTCTCCGTATAGGCCTGAGGGCAACTCTATCGTTGAACGAATGAACCGTGACTTAAAGCAATCCTTAACAGCTAGAGTTATAGGTACTGGCAGGAACTGGCTGGCCCACTTGTATACCGTTCAGCGTGCACTTAATAATCTCCCTAGAAGACCTCTGGGTGGGCGGACCCCATACGAAATGCTCTTTGGCATAAGAATGTTTGTGCCTGACCTTGAGGGTCCAGACATCGCGGCGCAATCCGCCAAGTTTGATGTAGATAATCATTCTGCTATGTTACAGGACTTACAAGAAGCCCGAGACAAACTTGCAACTACACATTTGCCTTCAACCACAGATCCTGCGTTGCAGATTCCGGTAGCCGGCTGGCTTCCAAAGGTTGGAGAACTGGTTCGAGAGAAGGTTGAAAACAAAAAAGAATTCGGCCCCTCTTTTCGTGCACCGGTTCCAGTTCTGGGCTTGAAGGGAACACGTACAGTCATTTTACCACCGCTTCCTGGTCGCAAGGAGAACAGATACATCTCAGTGGAAAATGTCAAGCTACAGCGCCTGGCCGATCCTGAATAGTGTCACACCAGCGGTCTCTTGTCCTGCCATTTATCGGACATATGTTCGTGGCCCATCTACACGAACGGTCGCTGATGCTGTAATTGAGATGGTTGATTTGCCTGGAAACTATAATTGATCCCCAACTCTCCACCAACATCGACGAGGACGAGTATACCTATCCTGCATCTGAATCGGTGGCGCATCAACCAACAACGCCACTTGGCCCGACTCGTTATTCCTTTGATTCGGATTCCACTTCTTCAAAAGTCCCATCCAAGTTCAGTATTTTTGTATCCTGGTTTAGAGACAATTTTTTGATTCCACCCTGGACATACATCTGGTTGGTACTTTTCTTGATTTTTTTGTTCATGTCCATTGGCTTTGTCACAGTGTTTTTTCTACTAATCAATGGTCACTATTTACCTGAACGCTCTGCTGTAGACTATGTTTCTGGAACTTTGGCTCCTCATTCCTCGTCTCACATCATGAAGCGTGACCACACATTTGTGAACATTTCAGCTTTTCCAGTTGCTGATGGCATCGTATGGGATGCAGTGAACTATCAAATCCATGGTCCGACGGAAATTATTAATGTACCTAATGTCCTTCGTGTTTCAATGGGTGATGTAGTAAAAAATAACATTCATTCTGATGATTGGGATGTGCATGCCGTTGAAGCATTGTTTGCCGATTTAAAATATTATGCATCTTTTAATGCTGAAGATTTATATATGAATTCTGCGAATTATGCCGATTTGTATTGTTACCAACATTGGGGTAATCATTTTCTCCATAAGCCAAGTGCCCTGCGTAGTTCTGTTAACTACACCCAATGGGAACATTGTCCAAACCCCTTGCCAGGTAGCTCACAAACTCTTCGAAATAAGTTTACCTATTTTACTGATTTTAATCGGTCAAACCCCGCATCCTATTATTTTAGACTCAATACCACGTCAACTCAGAAAATTATGTTAACACACACCAAATTGCTTTATTCGGGTTCCTTTTTAAGTGCCCTAGCAGTGGGTGGTTATGAGTACTGGGAGGATACAGTAGATTTGAAATCTATTTGGGGCTCCAAGCCATGGCAGGTACAAGGAACCGAGGCATTGCACCGTGCTTGCCTTATCCCTACCCAAATTATGTTCCTAAATGATTCTATTTATCAGACTACGTGTTGGGGCTTAGCTACCACTAAACAATTAAACACGCCCTCAATTCCATCCCTGTCGAGTTTTCCCAATGATAGCTCACGTCTTAACCTGTCCCTGGCGACCCTACAGGCTCTGTTACAGAATAATTCGTTTAATGTTTCCGAAATCGATCTGTCACCCTGGTTGGTATGGCCTATATCATCTAATGCATGCCAAATGCGTTTTCACGACTCAGGTACTGGCTACACACAGGATAGGCCTGATCCGAGATTTACTGCTTCTCGTACTATCACTACATATTCTGTTGGTAAATTATGCAAACAATGGCTACAACATTCGTCCCTTGATTCTGTTAAACAACATTTGTCCCTCCTTTCAGGCACTATTGATCTGTCCGACTTTGTTTTGGGACCTCGTGGTCCCCGACCTAAGAGATTCATTTATGAAACGTATAATGAACTCTGGAAGCTGTCACAAATTGAAGCTGCTTCCCGTCTTCGGGAAATAGATCAAGCAAATTTGGAAAAGGTGCTTGCTGTTGTTGACAATAGTATTAATACCCTGTCTTCTCGCATTTACACTTTAGAGAATATTGTGTCCTCTGTTGTTGATATTGTACAAGATGATGTTTCTGTGTTATATCATGGTCAGAATCAATTGCGCTCAGTTATGCAGTTTGCATGGACTTTACAAACGCTCAAGTTAGGTAAAGTTCCTTGGCATTTTTTGAACACCTCTGCCTTGTTTCTACCTTTTAATTTAACTGACAAACAGCAATTCATGTCCATGAAAGATGCAACTTACACTTTATTACATATCGAAAAGATGGATCCTTTGCCGTTCTCTGTTGCAGAACTCGATTCTGCTGTGTGGCTAGTTCATGGGGTTATCGCTTTACCTTTTTCCTTGTTTGAATTTGACTCGTGCATGAAACATTATCCTGTGGGCCGTTACCAGCCCTTGGGCAGTGCTTTCCTGCATGAACTCTGGTCCTTGCCTTTCATGTATAAATGCCTTCGGGACGGCAAGGAAGTCTTTCTCACGGGGGAGTCCTGCGACTCGACTATGGGTCATTCGCTTATTTGTAAACACATTAAATTGCATGGCTCATGTAGCGTTTCCGCTCCTAATCTTGCTTGTGTGCTGAAAGGTATTCCTGCTCCTGTTATTTCTCCTACTTTCACTCTCCTTTCCAATGGTAGTTATTTACTTTTAAATAACGAAAACTGTTGTGGCCTGCAGGCTGGCATTCCTTACATTGTAACAGTTTCGCACAGGGTTGTTTGCTGCAAAAATGTGCTTTTTCCTCCCCCTCATGGCAAGGTTGATATCTCTATTTGGCCTTCCATCCCTACCATGGAGGCAGATTTCAATAGACTGAGCAGAATAAAGGCACTATTATTGAACGAGGAAGTTATGCTCACGTCCGCCCGGGAGACATTCATTCTCCAGGTGGCGAGCACCCACAGTGAATTACAGGCCCTTTTGAACACTAATCTCCCCCAACATTTTGGGGAGTTAATTCATCGTATTTTTAACGCATCTAACACTGAGGGTCTGGTACACTTTTTTAAAGTCGTGGGGTCTGGTTTGGTGTCCTCCTTCCAAACTATTTTTGGTGTCATCCCGGCATTTATTCATTCTATTTTTTCCAGCGTCTTTGGCGGTTTCCCGTTGATCATCGCTTTGGCGGCTGGTGTCCTGCTATTAATTTGTTTTCTGCGCAATGGCTGCTCCCCGATGGGACCTGCTCGATCCGGACCGCCTCCAGCTGCTCCGTGAGCGCCTTTTGGCTGGTTTTGGTGTCTTGCCATTGGCGACACTGAGTGTGTCATATACTCTTTCTTTTCGCTTTGCGTATTTCACTTGCGTGCAACCTGTAATGACTTGTGTCCGCTGTCCTTTCACCTGGACTTTGGATTATTGCCTCTCCAATTCGTCATTGTCTGTTCCGGATTTTGTTCAGTTGATGGGTCCCTTAGAGGCCCATGAGCAGGACTGTTCCGTTGCCGGCTATATGGCGCGTGCGGCTGCACTGGGGATTTTGGCGCAATGGGATATCTGGGCGGCTGCCCAGGATCTCCTACAACAAAGCTGTTTCGTTTATCACGCAAGTTGTCCCGCATTGCTTTTGGATGCTCCCTCTGCTGAGGAGCATTCCTGCTCTTTTGATCTCATGGATTGGATGGCATCTATGTTTTTTGACGATTCCAATGATGTCCTCTTGGAGGGTATGGCTTTTTTCTGCACTTACACTTTCATGGATTGACCTGTCCTTCGCCGTGTGGGCGCTCCCTGTGCTCAACTGGATGTGTTTTTCTCTATTGGACCTCTGTCTTGGCCGCCGGACTGACCAGGGGAGGGTGTCTTGTGGTTTGTTGCCTGCCTTGTTATGTTGGCCTAGGCCTAGCTGCCATGTTGCTTTTCTTTGCGCGCGTTACACTGAGCCAGGGCTCCCTCGCCCTTTGCTCTTGCCAAGTTCTTTTGCGCTGTCTGCACTTTCTGTCTTTCACCTTTTCTCTTGTTCGATTTGGGCTCAGACTGCACAACATGTACAAGGTCGCATAACAATGTATTTCGGTTCTTCCTGATATGGCCAGTCTCGCGCACCCAGACATAACATTAGGCGCAAATGACATGAACCTTTGTGTGTCTTTAATACTGCGGTTTTACTGGCGCTTACTACACTTGGAGGAATCCTTTCCAGGGAGAAGAGCTGTGATTGTCTGCTGATGTAGTTCTGCATCTAGAGACCGAGGTATGAGGGTTCGCTAGTCAAAGCCCAGAGGTCTTCTATTTTTATAATAAACTATCTTACTGCACGGGGAGGGTGGTAATGTTATTTAGACATTTATCCACTGAGTTATGAAATGCTTTCCCCGTTTGTATTCTATGGAATTGTAACCATGCTGCTTATATTATTCATATGCATTATGCTATTAGTGCTGACACGTGTACTGTACCTTAGAGCACGTAAGTTGAAATAAATATTTTAATCTACCCTGTGTCTCTTCATACGCGCATTGTGGACAAGTACGAGTGAGTGACGAAAGAGTGTTCTTGCTTCTGCGAGTCCTGAGATAAAGATACCGTGTTCTGGGTTGTCCAATCATTGGTGCTTTGGTACTAATGGGATGCTAAGCTAGTTGGGTTGGGGTTTTGGGTGCTACGGGATATGGTAGGCAAACCACTGTATTCCGGGGTCCTATTATCCTGTGCATAGCTCTGTGTATGTACAGAAACCTTATGACACTGCAGAAGTGCAATCACATGCATATCCAATAATTCAGCTATTGCTATGCAATTAGTCTTTTCAATACTGGCCACAGAGAAAAGCAGTTCATAGCAGACTGCTGCAATGCTAGCGACAGCAAATAGACTAGAGTGGAATATGTATGTGGTCAAACTGTCCGACTCCGCTCCCTCCAGCAGCGTTAAGCAGCATCTTGCACTTTGACGGTGAAAGAGTAAGATGCTGCTTAAGGCTGCTGGAGAGACCGGAGTCAGTGGCTTGCGCTTCTGTTTGATTAATTACATGAACAGCCCCATGGAGTGTACGGATTGCTGCTTTTTACCAACTTCCACGTACCTCGCCGGCCATGGTATACACACTGGTAATGCTCCGGAAGTGGAAGCATAGTGTGCCATGGTTTACACACGGGTAATGCTCTGGAAGTAAAAGCCTAGTGTGCCATGGTATACATACGGTAATGCTCCGGAAGTGGAAGCGTAGTGTCCATGGTATACACATGGGTAATGCTCCGGAAGTAAAAGCCTAGTGTGCCATAGTATACACACTGGTAATGCTCCGGAAGTGGAAGCGTAGTGTGCCATGGTATAGACACCGGTAATGCTCCGGAAGTGGAAGCGTAGTGTGCCATGGTATACACACCGGTAATGCTCCGGAAGTAAAAGCCTAGTGTGCCTTGGTATACACACCGGTAATGTTCCGGAATTGGAAGCATAGTGTCCATGGTCTACACACCGGAAATGCTCCGCAAGTGGAAGCATGGTGTTCTATGGTATACACACCGGTAATGCTCTGGAAGTGGAAGCGTAGTGTGCCATGATATACACACCAGTAATATTCTGGAAGTAAAAGCCTAGTGTACCATGGTATACACCGGTAATGCTCCGGAACTGGAAGCATAGTGTGCCATGGTAAACACACCGGTAATGCTCCGGAAGTGGAGCATTTTCAGTAATCGGAAGTGGAAGCATAGTGTGCTATGGTATGCACACCAATAATGCTTTGGAAGCATAGTGTGCCATGGTAAACACACCGGTAATACTCCGGAAGAAAAAGCCTAGTGTGCCATGGTATACACCGGTAATGCTCCAAAAGTAGAAGCGTAGTGTGCCATGGTATACACACGGGTAATGCTCTGGAAGTAAATGCATAGTGTGCCATGGTATACACACCGGTAATGCTCCGGAAGTGGAAGCATAGTGTCCATGGTATACACACCGGTAATGCTCCGGAAGTGGAAGCGTAGTGTGCCATGGTATACACACCGGTAATACTCAGGAAGTAAAAGCCTATTGTACCATGGTATTCACCGGTAATGCTCCGGAATTGGAAGCATAGTGTCCATGGTATACACACCGGTAATGCTCCGGAACTGGAAGCATAGTGTGCTATGGTAAACACACCGGTAATGCTCCGGAAGTGAGGCATTTTTAGTAATCGGAAGTGGAAGCGTAGTGTGCTATGGTAAAGACACCGGTAATGCTCCAAAAGTAGAAGCGTAGTGTGCCATGGTATACACACCGGTAATACTCAGGAAGTAAAAGTCTATTGTACCATGGTATACACCGGTAATGCTCTGGAAGTGGAAGCGTAGTGTGCCATGGTATACACACCGGTAATGCTCCGGAATTGAAAGCATAGTGTCCATGGTATACACACCGGTAATGCTCCGGACCTGGAAGCGTAGTGGGCCATGGTATAAACACTGGTAATGCTCCAAAAGTAGAAGCGTAGTGTGCCATGGTATACACACCGGTAATGCTCCAGAAGTGGAAGCATAGTGTGCCATGGTATACACACCGGTAATACTCCGGAAGTAAAAGCCTAGTGTATCATTGTATACACAGGTAATGCTCCGGAATTGGAAGCATAGTGTCCATGGTATACACACCGGTAATGCTCCGGAAGTGGAAGCGTAGTGTGCCATGGTATACACACCGGTAATGCTCCGGAAGTGGAAGCATAATGTGCCATGGTATACACACGGGTAATGCTCCGGAAGTAAATGCCTTGTGTGCCATGGTATACACACCGGTAATGCTCCGGAAGTGGAAGCATAGTGTTCATGGTATACACACCGGCAATGCTCCGGAAGTGGAAGCGTAGTGTGCCATGGTATACAAAAAATTGTAAATGTAAATCCGTATTTGTAAAGTGCAAACTACTCACCCTTACGGGTCTCAAGGCGCTGGGGGCCGTCGTGGAAATTAAGTGAGCTATTGCCCAGAGTCACATGGTGCTGAGCTGAGCTGCAACCGGGGATCGAACCGTGAGCCCTGTGCTCCGAAGTCAGCTGCCCTGGCCGCTGCACCACACCTCTCCAGGTATACACACCGGTAATACTCAGGAAGTAAAAGCCTATTGTACCATGGTATACACCGGTAATGCTCCGGAATTGGAAGCATAGTGTCCATGGTTTACACACCGGTAATGCTCCGGAACTGGAAGCGTAGTGTGCCATGGTAAACACACCGTAATGCTCCGGAATTGGAATTATAGTGTCCATGGTATATACACCGGTAATGCTCCAAAAGTAGAAGCGTAGTGTGCCATGGTATACACACTGGTAATACTCCGGAAGTAAAAGCCTAGTGTACCATGGTATACAACGGTAATGCTCCGGAATTAGAAGCATAGTGTCCATGGTATACACACCGGTAATGCTCCGGAAGTGAGGCATTTTTAGTAATCGGAAGCGAAGTGTGCTATGGTAAACACACTGGTAATGATTCAGAAGTGGAAGCATAGTGTGCCATGGTAAACACACCGGTAATACTCCGGAAGTGAGGCATTTTTAGTAATCGGAAGTGGAAGCGTAGTGTGCTATGGTAAACACACCGGTAATGCTCCAAAAGTAGAAGCGTAGTGTGCCATGGTATACACAAGGGTAATGCTCCGGAAGAGGAAGCATAGTGTGCTATGGAATACCACGGGTACTGCTCCAGAAGTAAAAGCCTAGTGTGCCATAGTATACACAGTGGTAATGCTCCGGAAGTGGAAGGGTAGTGTCCATGGTATACACACCGGTAATGCTCCGGAAGTGGAATCGTAGTGTGCCATGGTATACACACTGGTAATGATTCAGAAGTGGAAGCATAGTGTGCCATGGTAAACACACCGGTAATACTCCGGAAGTGAGGCATTTTTAGTAATCGGAAGTGGAAGCATAGTGTGCTATGGTAAACACACCGGTAATGCTCCAAAAGTAGAAGCGTAGTGTGCCATGGTATACACAAGGGTAATGCTCCGGAAGAGGAAGCATAGTGTGCTATGGAATACCACGGGTACTGCTCCAGAAGTAAAAGCCTAGTGTGCCATAGTATACACAGTGGTAATGCTCCGGAAGTGGAAGGGTAGTGTCCATGGTATACACACCGGTAATGCTCCGGAAGTGGAATCGTAGTGTGCCATGGTATACACACCGGTAATGCTCCGGAAGTGGAAGCGTCGTGTCCATGCTATACACATGGGTAATGCTCCCGCAGTAAAAGCCTAGTGTGCCATGGTATATGCACCGGTAATGCTCCGGAAGTGGAAGCGTAGTGTGCCATGGTATACACACCGGTAATGCTCCGGAATGGGAAGCACAGTGTCCATGGTAAACACACCGGTAATACTCCGGAAGTAAAAGCCTAGTGTGCCATAGTATAAACCGGTAATGCTCCGGAAGTGGAAGCGTAGTGTGCCATGGTAAACACACCGGTAATGCTCCAAAAGTTGAAGCGTAGTGTGCCATGGTATACACACCAGTAATGCTCCAGAAGTGGAAGTGTAGTGTGCCATGGTATACACATCGGTAGTACTCCGGAATTAAGAGTCTAGTGTACCATGGTATACACCGGTAATGCTCCGGAATTGGAAGCATAGTGTCCATGGTATACACACCGGTAATGCTCCGAAAGTGGAAGCGTAGTATGCCATGGTATACACATCAGTAATGCTCCGGAACTGGAAGCGTAGTGTGCCATGGTAAACACACCGGTAATGCTCTGGAAGTGGAGCATTTCCAGTAATCGGAAGTGGAAGCGTACTGTGCTATGGTATGCACACCGGTAATGCTTCAGAAGCATAGTGTGCCATGGTAAACACACCGGTAATGCTCCGAAAGTAGAACCATAATGTGCCATGATAAACACAACGGTAATGCTCCAGAAATGGAAATGTAGTGTGCCATGGTAAACACACCGGTAATGTTCCGGAAGTGGAAGCGTAATGGCCATGGTATACACACCGGTAATGCTCCAAAAGTAGAAGCGTAGGGTTCCATGATATACACACCGGTAATGCTCCTGAAGTGGAAGCCTAGTGTGCCATGGTATACACACGGGTAATGCTCCGGAAGTGGAAGCGTAGTGTCCATGGTATACACACCGGTAATGCTCCGGAATTGGAAGCATAGTGTCCATGGTATACACACCGGTAATGCTCCAAAAGTAGAAGTGTATTGTGCCATTGTATACACACCGGTAATGCTCCAGAAGTGGAAGCATAGTGTGCCATGGTATACACACCGGTAATACTCCGGAAGTAAAATCCTAGTGTACCATGGTCTACACCGGTAATGCTCCGGAATTGGAAGCATAGTGTCCATGGTATACACACCGGTAATGCTCCGGAAGTGGAAGCGTAGTGTGCCATGGTATACACACCGGTAATGCTCCGGAAGTGGAAGCATAATGTGCCATGGTATACACACGGGTAATGCTCCGGAAGTAAATGCCTAGTGTGCCATGGTATACACACCGGTAATGCTCCGGAAAGGAAGCATAGTGTGCCATGGTATACACACCGGTAATGCTCCAAAAGTTGAAGCGTAGTGTGCCATGGTATACACACCGGTAATGCTCCAGAAGTGGAAGCATAGTGTGCCATGGTATACACACCGGTAATACTCCGGAAGTAAAAGCCTAGTGTACCATGGTATACACCGGTAATGCTCCGGAATTGGAAGCATAGTGTCCATGGTTTACACACACGTAATGCTCCGGAAGTGGAAGCGTAGTGTGCCATGGTATACACACCGGTAATGATCCGGAAGTGGAAGCATAATGTGCCATGGTATACACACGGGTAATGCTCCGGAAGTAAATGCCTAGTGTGCCATGGTATACACACCGGTAATGCTCCGGAAAGGAAGCATAGTGTGCCATGGTATACACACCGGTAATGCTCCAAAAGTTGAAGCGTAGTGTGCCATGGTATACACACCGGTAATGCTCCAGAAGTGGAAGCATAGTGTGCCATGGTATACACACCGGTAATACTTCGGAAGTAAAAGCCTAGTGTACCATGGTATACACCGGTAATGCTCCGGAATTGGAAGCATAGTGTCCATGGTATCCACACCGGTAATGCTCCGGAAGTGGAAGCGTAGTGTGCCATGGTATACACACCGGTAATGCTCCGGAAATGGAAGCATAATGTGCCATGGTATACATACGGGTAATGCTCCGGAAGTGGAAGCGTAGTGTCCATGGTATACACACCGGCAATGGTCCGGAAGTAGAAGCGTAGTGTGCTATGGTATACACACCTGTAATGCTCAGGAAGTAAAAGCCTATTGTACCATGGTATACACCGGTAATGCTCCGGAATTGGAAGCATAGTGTCCATGCTATGCACACCGGTAATGCTCCGGAACTGGAAGCGTAGTGTGCCATGGTAAACACACCGGTAATGCTCCGGAATTGGAAGCATAGTGTCCATGGTATACACACCGGTAATGTTCCAAAAGTAGAAGCGTAGTGTGCCATGGTATACACACCGGTAATGCTCCAGAAGTGGAAGCATAGTGTGCCATGGTAAACACACTGGTAATGCTCTGGAAGTGGAGCATTTCCAGTAATCAGAAGTGGAAGCGTACTGTGCTATGGTCTGCACCCCGGTAATGCTTCAGAAGCATAGTGTACCATGGTAAACACACCGGTAATGCTCCGGAAGTGGAACCGTAATGTGCCATGATAAACACAACGGTAATGCTCCAGAAATGGAAATGTAGTGTGCCATGGTAAACATACCAGTAATGTTCCGGAAGTGGAGGCGTAATGGCCATGGTATACAAACCGGTAATACTCCAAAAGTAGAAGCATAGGGTTCCATGATATACACACCGGTAATGCTCCTGAAGTGGAAGCCTAGTGTGCCATGGTATACACACGGGTAATGCTGCGGAAGTGGAAGCGTAGTGTCCATGGTATACACACCGGTAATGCTCCAAAAGTAAAAGCGTAGTGTGCCATGGTATACACACCGGTAATGCTCCAGAAGTGGAAGCATAGTGTGCCATGGTATACACACCGGTAATACTCCGGAAGTAAAAGCCTAGTGTACCATGGTATACACCGGTAATGCTCCGGAATTGGAAGCATAGTGTCCATGGTATACACACCGGTAATGCTCCGGAAGTGGAAGCGTAGTGTGCCATGGTATACACACCGGTAATGCTCCAGAAGTGGAAGCATAATGTGCCATGGTATACACACGGGTAATGCTCCGGAAGTAAATGCCTAGTGTGCCATGGTATACACACCGGTAATGCTCCGGAAGTGGAAGCGTAGTGTCCATGGTATACACACCGGTAATGTTCCGGAAGTGGAAGCGTAGTGTGCCATGGTATACACACCGGTAATACTCAGGAAGTAAAAGCTTATTGTACCATGGTATACACCGGTAATGCTCCAGAATTGGAAGCATAGTGTCCATGGTATACACACCGGTAGTGCTCTGGAACTGGAAGCGTAGTGTGCCATCGTAAACACACCGGTAATGCTCCGGAAGTGAGGCATTTTTAGTAATCGGAAGTGGAAGCTTAGTGTGCTATTGTAAACACACCGGTAATGCTCCAAAAGTAGAAGCGTAGTGTTCCATGGTATACACACCGGTAATGCTCCAGAAGTGGAAGCGTAGTGTGCCATGGTAAACACACCGGTAATACTCTGGAAGTAAAAGCCTAGTGTACCATGGTATACACCGGTAATGCTCTGGAATAGGAAGCATAGTGTACCATGGTAAACACACCGTAATACTCCGGAAGTAAAAGCCTAGTGTGCCATGGTATAAACCGGTAATGCTCCGAAAGTGGAAGCGTAGTATGCCATGGTAAACACACCGGTAATGCTCCAAAAGTTGAAGCGTAGTGTGCCATGGTATACACACCGGTAGTACTCCGGAATTAAAAGTCTAGTGTACCATGGTATACACTGGTAATGCTCCGGAATTGGAAGCATAGTGTCAAATGGTATACACACCGGTGATGCTTCGGAAGTGGAAGCGTAGTATGCCATGGTATACACACTGGTAATGCTCCGGAACTGGAAGCATAGTGTGCCATGGTAAACACACCGGTAATCCTCTGGAAGTGGAGCATTTCCAGTAATTGGAAGTGGAAGTGAAGTGTGCTATGGTATGCACACCGGTAATGCTTCAGAAGCATAGTGTGCCATGGTAAACACACTGGTAATGCTCCGGAAGTGGAAACGTAATGTGCCATGATAAACACAACGGTAATGCTCCAAAAATGGAAATGTAGTGTGCCATGGTAAACACACCGGTAATGTTCCGTAAGTGGAAGCGTAATGGCCATGGTATACACACAGGTAATGCTCCAAAAGTAGAAGTGTAGGGTGCCATGATATACACACCGATAATGCTCCCGAAGTGGAAGCCTAGTGTGCCATGGTATACACACGGGTAATGCTCCAGAAGTGGAAGCGTAGTGTGCCATGGTATACACACGGGTAATGCTCCAGAAGTAAAAGCCTAGTATGCCATGGTATACACACTGGTAATGCTCCGGAAGTGGAAGCGTAGTGTCCATGGTATACACACTGGTAATGCTCCGGAAGTGGAAGCGTAGTGTGCCATGGTATACACACCGGTAATGCTCCGGAAGTGAAAGAGTCGTGTCCATGGTATTCACATGGGTAATGCTCCGGCAGTAAAAGCCTAGTGTGCCATGGTATACACACGAGTAATGCTCCGAAAGTGGAAGCGTATTGTGCCATGGTAAACACACCGGTAATGCTCCAAAAGTAGAAGCGTAGTGTGCCATGGTGGTATACACACTGGTAATGCTCCGGAAGTGGAAGCGTAGTGTCCATGGTATACACACTGGTAATGCTCCGGAAGTGGAAGCGTAGTGTGCCATGGTATACACACCGGTAATGCTCCGGAAGTGGAAGCGTTGTGTCCATGGTATACACATGGGTAATGCTACGGCAGTGAAAGCCTAGTGGGCCATGGTATACGCACCAGTCATGCTCCGGAATTGGAAGCATAGTGGCCATGGTATACACACCGGTAATGCTCCGGAAGTGCGGCGGTCTGCTAAGCTGACATGACTATGCCTGCCTTGCAGGCGTGCGCTGCCTTTTTAGACAACGACTTTTAATTAAATAATGTGCTTGTAATCAAATAAACCAATGGGAGATAGCTTGACAAATTAAAAAGTGTGAGAAACAAAGAGTGAACATGAAAAAGAACCACAGACAAGTGTGGAAGACAAGTATGCGCGGCCGCGAAAGTGAAAGCGACCACGCTATGTTTAATTTGTAACATGATCCACGACAAGGGAGGAATGCAGCTGGCAGCCTGCGCGCGCTGCTCGCTCCCGACAGCTGGAGGCCGTGGGAGTGAACATTTAGAGAAAAGGTGGGACATGCACCCGTCTTTGGCCAATTGCGTGCTTTCATTTTTGAAAGCCACACGCAAAGGCCAATAGAATGTGTGGAAGTTGAAAAACCACACGGAAAAGTTTCGGGGAAGTCTGAAGTGATTCCAAGAGGCCTCCCCATAGGGCAGCGCTTGCGCGCTGCGCTAGGCTCGACCTAAAAAGTGGCCCTTATTCACAAGACACAGCATCTTGGAAATTTAGGCCTGATGGTATTAAGCGAAGGTCGCAAACCCATCTGTGTTTTTTGTACATCAACTCGTTTGCGACCCGGGCTTCATTTTGTGGCGTTACTGATGTACTAATCAGTCACATCGCAATATGCAGATTGCAGGAGGCTGCAAAACCACCTGTCTCAATAATATTCATGAGGCGGGAGGCAGTTTGCGACCCTCTGGGAATACAGGGATGGAAGCCACAGAGGGACAGCAGACCTCCATCCCTGCTTTTGAATTCCCTGCATGTCAACAATTTTGCTTAAAAGCAGTCCCTGTTTAAATGTCACTGTGGCCGCCTAAATACTGTTTAATAAAATATAGTATTCTAAATATTATTTATAACATATTTCCCCATTGAAGTTAATAATAGAAAATGTACACCCAGTGGACCAATGTTTTTGTAAACAATATTCAGGCCACAATATTTAAGTAAAAGAATATTTTTGATATCATTATTTTGAACTACAACCCCTTACACATCATTTGACTACTGATGGAAGCCTGTCACATATCCATCGACCTCAGTCTAGGGGAATCTTTAATCGCTCTCTAGAAGCCATCTCATCTCCCAAGCCCTGGCAATCATCAGACCTTGCTCCATACATCTTCAGTTGAGCTAATTGTGTTCACCAGACCTGGGCTGGGACAAAGATTACTGCGGCCGGAGGTGAATGAAGTGACATTTCAGCCCCTTTGCCCAAGACATGGAAGTTGGTGTGTTAAAGTTTGTTCCTTACAGGGGTGAGCTTCTGACGCCTAGTCTCACCCAAACCTTCAAATAATCCTGGCACCTACAGATGATCTCAATTTAACCGCCCCCACCCCCAATAACTGCAAAAACCTCCCAATTTCATCCATCACTAAAACAGAAACACACTCAATACTTGAAAGTAATGCCTTCCAACAACCATTCCAGTTACACACGTCATGATACACCATGGTCTTTCCTCCTCTGTCACCTTCATAGTCAACTCTGACTTCAGCTGGGATCATGGACACTTCTGGACTCCTCAGAGTCTCTAGTCACTCTGGACTCCCCTCTCATTCTTTAGCCTTCTCGCTTCATGTTCCATCTCCAGCCCATCCACAGCACTCTGCCTGCAGCTTTCTCTGGCTTTGCGCTTTCACCTATCCCCCTGAAACTTTTCATTCTCTGCCATCTCTTTTCCTCCCTGTGTTTCTCCCCCATCATTTTAGCCCAGTTCATGATTATAGATGATGCTTCTCCTTCACCCAGGGGGGTATTTGGGGTGTGACACCCCCTAATAAATTGATTCTGGTGTGTGTAGTTGTTTCCAGGGGCCACCAGTCGGGCTAGCAGTGTCTGTGGTCGGGTTTCCACTTAGATTAGTAGCCCTCATAGCACAGACAAAACACTTGCCAGAGCTTTATACAGCTGCCCCTCCTCTTACCTCTCACTCAAAACAGGCCAAGAATAAACAAAGGACTATATGGCTCTCATGTGATGCAGAGAAGCCTTTTAAATGCATGACTAGTTTCATCCATTTTGCCATTGCAATGGCAGTGATGGTTGGGAAATTTCTGTTTCACACCCCCCGAATCTAACTGACTAAGCTACGCCCCTGCCTTCACCTTTCACCCCACGTCTGAGTCCATCTCCTGTCATTTGCCCTGCATGTCTCATTTCTCTTCCCATCGCACCTTTTTCCATCTCTCTTTTCACAGCTCTTACTTCTCACTCTCTCCTCTGATCAAATATCTTCCCCCCTCTCTCTGCCTGCAGACATTCTTTCCTCATCTCATCTATCTGTCTTTCTAGGAGTTGAGAGCTCCTACTCTTATCCCCCTAGTCACCCACCTTTCTAAAACACCCTCTCTTTCTCCTACATCTTTTCCACCTGCTTTCCCCTGTCCCCTTTCTCTTACAGCTGTCTCTTCGCTCTTATATCCTCATCTACAGATCTTTTTGCTGCTCTTTCTTCTACTCCTCAGTTCCCACTCTACACTCACCACTTCAATGCACCTTCCCCTCCCCCACACCTGAAGTTTCCATTCTCACTCCCACATCTCCCCCAGCCATCTAATCTTGCCATTTCATCCTGCAGTTTTTATCTCAATTGCACCTCCATCCCTGCCCCTGTCTCTCTGCCACTCTTGTGTCTTCATCTATTGCCCTCCTCCCCTACTCCTTCTGTCCCTGCAGCTTATCTTTTCCCCCCTCACATCTCCTCCTGAAGCTCTTTAACATTTCTGCTGTTGCGCAATGTCGCATCAGACCAACCCTCGGATTGAAATGATTGTAATTTTAATTGTATTTATATAGCTCCTGCTACCCGTGACAAGCCATTGAAATGATTTTTGGCAAGCAGCACGCTACTCCAGAACCCAAAGGTGGATTAGTGGTGGATTAGTAGGGGGAAATATACATCGTTATTGGGAGCGGTGGGAGTGGTAGACATGTGAGTCTGTTCTTTGGATGAATAAAACAGAGGGTGGATAGAGGAGGGAAGAGTTTAGAAATTATTATTTGGGAATTCATAGCAGTAAAAGAGGGCCAGGATGAATCAGAGAGCCTGTAAATTGGATGAATAGGATGAAAGACGGACAGAGGAGGGAAGGGTTTGGAAAGAGTTGTTTGAGAGCTCATAGTAGTAAAAGAGGTTTGGGATGAGTCAGAGAGTGCGGGTAGGGGATATTTTGGAAGAAGAATCAGTGGCAGGTAGATGTGTACTGAGCTTCTCAATGCTGCACTTTTTATTGTGCTCACTGTTGTGAAGCTAGTGTGCTGTGTTCAGCACTGAGGCCTGTGTGTCCCTGCCCCAGGCTTAGCAGCGAAAGTCCAGTGTTAATGTGTCATGTTTCGGGCAGTGTATGTCTAACACTGCCTCTTGTTTAACCAAGAGGATCGTATGTCAATATGTCATGTTTTTAGCAGTGCATGTCTAATATTGTCTTGTGTGTAGCAACGAAGATCATGTATTAATGTGTCATGTTTTGGGCAGTGCAAGTCTAACACTGTCTCATGTTTAGCAACGAGGTTCGTGTGTCAATAGGTCATGTTTTGTGCAGTGCAAGTCTAACACTTTCTGGTGTTTAGCAATGGCTGCGTGCTAGTACTTACACCGCAATCTCTTAGTGACGTTGTTAAAGATTTTTCCCCATTGGGGTTATATGGACCTTTGTTGGTTGACTTGAAGCAATGTAATGGAGAAGACATCAACAATACATTTCTAGCTCGTGAAGCCAATGTGACCCCACATTAAGGACCAGGAATCCTCAAATATGGTTAAGGGGATTTTATTTTGGATTAACAATCAATGCAGTACATAAGCAAACCAGAAATAAGCTCAAGAGATACAACATGACAGCAGATAAGCTGAAATATCTCAGTAGGTTGAGCCATAATAAAATGAGATACAGAACAGTTTAAGCCACAACAAACAAGCATTTGAAAATGCAATAGGTCTCGCATTTACGTGAGTTTGAGCTATTGACATTGCAAATGACAATGCCTTTTATTTTTGTTTCCGTTTTTAAAACATAAATAAAAGGCATTGTTATTTACAATGCCAATAGCTTAAACTCGCGTAAATGCGAGACCTATTGCATTGGAAACGCTTGTTAAAGACAGCGCCCACACCAAAATCAGTGCACGCACCTCCCTAAAGCCGGCCCTGCCCCAGTACCGGGGGGGGGGGGGGGGCTGGAGCTCGGTACCTTTAATTTGACAATGCAGCAGTTCAAAGCTCACTCGCTATACTTCCATGGCACAAGTCCATGCGTGGGTGCTACTTTACTTTTAATGTAACGTCTGGCACTTTTTAGCACAGTTATTATGCTTTAAACGGGACAGCACTAGCACTTCAAAAGCAGTGCTGGATTAAGTCACATTTGAAATAACAATTTCTAGATGACAGATGCTGAGGAGAACTCATGATGTGTCTAGTAACAATTGCCAACTCCAATAACTTTGTCAACAACCTTCCCTAGCGGAAATGAAAAATCAACAATGTCCAGACCCTACACAAGCACACAAGTACCTGTTTTTTCAGCTTATCGCACTAAGCCATCTGATGCACATGATTAATGTGCTGCCAAAATCCAAGATCTGCTGCGTCTCTTGTCCCGGAGGCATGCTGCTGGCGCACGAACCCATGGGGGAGGGGGACGACGACGGGGGAAGAAGGGTGGTTGTATGTGAAAGCAAAAACGGGAGGGGGGTGGGGGGTGAGAGGACACTATACAAAACTGCCCCAAAAAAATAAGCAGCGAGAGGCGTTTAGGCATTACCAATGAACGTGGCAAACAGGAGACAGGCGGCACGCGATAAACAAAAAAAATTATAAACTCGGCACTCGCCACTCATTAAAACAATAGCACTCCTAATGTGTGGCTGGACCGGTCACCCATTTAAAAAAACAAAACATTAAAGTAGTGGGGGAGCGAGATGAAACTGAGTACGGGTGAGGGAGCGAGATACGGAAGGAGTACTCAAAGAACAGGGCCCGCACCATTCTTTCCTCTGCCAGCTTTTGTTCTCCTCACCTTAAAACATCTGGGAGGAGGTCCTTAGCTACACGCTCACCCGTGGTAGGATGTTTACAATGTCCGTCGGGGTCGGTGCCTAGCACTACACAAACATGCTGTGCAAAGTATTAGAGGAATGACTTGCAAGCAACGCATCCATTGATGTGTGCATCAACGCTATATGTCCAGACCCTACACAAGCACACAAGTACCTGTTTTTTCAGCTTATCGCACTAAGCCATCTGATGCACATGATTAATGTGCTGCCAAAATCCAAGATCTGCTGCGTCTCTTGTCCTGGAGGCATGCTGCTGGCGCACGAACCGATGGGGGAGGGGGACGACAAGGAGGGAAGAAGGGTGGTTGCATGTGAAAGCAAAAACGGGGGGGAGAGGGGGCACTATACAAAACTGCCCCAAAAAAATAAGCAGCGAGAGGCGGTTAGGCATTACCAATCAACGTGGCAAACAGGAGCCAGGTGGCACGCGATAAACAAAAAAATTTATAAACTGGGCACTCGCCACTCATTAAACCAATAGCACTCCTAATGTGTGGCTGGACCGGTCACCCATTTAAAAAAAAAAAACATTAAAGTAGTGGGGGAGCGAGATGAAACTGAGTACGGGTGAGGGAGCGAGATACGGAAGGAGTACTCAAAGAACAGGGCCCGCACCATTCTTTCCTCTGCCAGCTTTTGTTCTCCTCACCTCAAAACATCTGGGAGGAGGTCCTTAGCTACACGCTCACCCGTGGTAGGATGTTTACAATGTCCGTCGGGGTCGGTGCCTAGCACTACACAAACATGCTGTGCAAAGTTTCCATTAGAGGAATGCCTTGCAAGCAACACATCCATTGATGTGTGCATCAACGCTATGTGCGTAAGTACAGGACTTGAAAGAATGCTGTGGTGAAGACAAAAAATAAATAATTTATATAACTAAACAAATACATTAAACATACATGGCTCAGTGCGGAGCTCACAGTAGATGCCGTACAGTCACAAGCGTTGAGTTAGGCGGCCGCGCGCTATCTGTCCGTGCCCCACGGTGGTGCAAGCTTCCTGCCTGTGACGCTGGTGTCCTCGCTGTGCCGTAGTTTTTAATTGTTTTGTGCCGTGGCTCAGTGCGGAGCTCACAGTGGATGCCGCACAGTCACAAGCGTTGAGTTAGGCGGACGCGCGCTACATAAGAAAAGACACGCGACCGCCATTGATAGAAATAAAGCTTGACATTTTTTTTTAAACGCTGTGTTGGGCGAGCCCACAATGAACTAAAAGAGCCCACTCTATAGCTAGAGAACTAGTGGATGCCGTACAGTCACAAGCGTTGAGTTAGGCGGCCGCGCGCTATCTGTCCGTGCCCCACGGGTGGTGCAAGCTTCCTGCCTGTGAAGCTGGTGTCCTCGCTGTGCCGTAGTTTTTAATTGTTTTGTGCCGTGGCTCAGTGCGGAGCTCACAGTGGATGCCGCACAGTCACAAGCGTTGAGTTAGGCGGCCGCGCGCTACATAAGAAAAGACACGCGACCGCCATTGATAGAAATAAAGCTTGACATTTATTTTTTTTTAAACGCTGTGTTGGGCGAGCCCACAATGAACTAAAAGAGCCCACTCTATAGCTAGAGAACTAGTGGATGCCGTACAGTCACAAGCGTTGAGTTAGGCGGCCGCGCGCTATCTGTCCGTGCCCCACGGGTGGTGCAAGCTTCCTGCCTGTGAAGCTGGTGTCCTCGCTGTGCCGTAGTTTTTAATTGTTTTGTGCCGTGGCTCAGTACGGAGCTCACAGTGGATGCCGTACAGTCACAAGCGTTGAGTTAGGCGGCCGCGCGCTACATAAGAAAAGACACGCGACCGCCATTGATAGAGATAAAGCTTGACATTTAAATAAAAAAAAACGCTGTGTTGGGCGAGCCCACAATGAACTAAAAGAGCCCACTCTATAGCTAGAGAACTAGTGCTTATATAAAGCACTGCATTTTGGCTGCGTGCGCGATAATAAAGTTGCGCGGCTGCCGTATGCGCTTTATAAAATAAGCTATCGCCATTGCCAAAGCAGAATGAAAAAAACATAGTGCCTACTGGCTAATAAAGGAGACCGTGTAACGCCGCAAGCAAATGACAGAGTCCGGATGGGCCGTCGCAGAAGGAGACAGGGCGGTAACAAAGAAGCCTCATTTACAATCAAGAGCCAGCGTTTAGCATGAATGATGACACCAGCCAATGAAAATTATGGGCGGGGCTTTAACTGCACTTCTAAAATCCTATTGATTACTATACGCCTCGCAGAGCGAGTAGCGCATGCGCGCTACAACGCTAGGCGAAACCTAAAAAGAAACAAATTAAAGTAATAAGATGTTCCATAAACAAACTTTCCTTCTCTCTTCTAAACATAGATCAAATATAGGATCATCTACCAAGTGTCACTATTTAGGGAGAATAGAAGGTGTCAGCATAATATAGAGTTCTGTAGAAGTCTTGGAGAAGGAAATAAGTGCTTATCCTAAAGCTTCACACTTGCAAGAATAAGGTGAGCAGAGAGGTCTGTATCTCTCTAAGTCTAAAGGGAATCAACCTTCTCTAACTGTGTGAACACCAATTAAAAGTAACAGTAGATTCAGAAACGTCCTTATCTCCTTTCACACCATCAGGAACCAACCAAATTGTTACTCGAGAGAAGCATCTGAAACATCCCTCCAATTTCCCATCGCATCGAAACTTGGACTGTAATCCTCAACCTTGAACATCTCTATGTCCTGGTACATGATAAATAGAAGGCCTCTTTCAACCATTAATTCTCTACGTTCACTGCCAAGCTCTTCCCTCCAGGACTCACTATCAGCAGTTAATACAAACAGTAAGCCTTTCTCCAACTAACGATAATCATGATAATGCACCTGCAAAAAGAAGAAAAGAATATACTGGCAAGACTACTTACATTTCAATTGAGGCCTGTAGTCAGGCTAAGTTAGCTGAGTATTTAATATGAACTCGAATACATGATTATACATCCACACGTATAATGTAAGAAATTGGTGTAAAACATGAGTAAAAGAGTACATGGTTATACGTTTCACCTGAACATTAGTGTACACGTATATACATTTCTAATTCCTATAATGATTACGTTTCATCAATAAATTAAATGTTTCACAAACGTTAATGAAGTTAAGGCACACAGTAAATATAATGACAGTTCTGAGTAAATAATTGCATAATCGTGACAAATAAGGTTGGAGCCTGAATTATGCTGCTCCAGCAACAAGGATCTTGTGTCAATGTGTCATGTTTTTGCAGTGCATGTATATCACTGTCACGTGTCTAGCAACAAGGGTCGGGTGTCAATGTGTCATGTTTTTAGCAGTGTACGTCCATCACTGTTTCATGTTTAGCAGTGGTGCCAGGCTATCAGTCCACTGCAGCAAAGTGGTGCCAAGTCACGAGACACCCTCAGACAGTCCTGGCATTTTAATACCATTTTGATCATGGGAAAACACACAGTACAAGAATGCAAAGTGCTGTTGGACAGAAAGCTAACACTGGCAGAGGGTGTTATGCACGGCACAGGGTCACTTGGCAGCTATATGTCGTTGTGTATTGTGTTCAGCAGTGGGGCCCATTTGTCACTTTTTGTGTTTATCGTTGAGGGTTGTTTGTCTCATGGTTAGGAGTGAACCCGGTGATGCTCATATTTAGGAACGAAGTCAGCATGCCTTGTGTTTAGCAGCGAGGCCCCTGTTTCAGTGTGTAACAAAGAGGCCTGAATGCCTCGTGTTTACCAGTGATACCAGAGTTTGTACCACCAAGGACTTCGTGTCCTGTGTTTAGAGGCGAAGCTTGCGTGTCCTGTGTTTAGTGTGGAGGCATGCATGTCCTGTGTTACGTGGTGAGGCCTGCATGTCATGTGTTTAGTGTGGGAGCCTGCATGTCCTGTGTTATGTGGTGAGGCCTGCATGTCATGTGTTTAGTGGTGAGGCCTGCACGCCCTGTGTTTAATGGTGAGCCTGCTTGCCCTGTGTTCAGTGGTGAGGTCAGCATGTCCTGGTTTTATTGTGGCTGCTTGCATGCCCTGTGTTTAGTAGTGAGGTCTGCATGCCATTTGTTTAGTGGCAAAGCCTGCATGCACTATGTTTAGTAGTGAGGCCTTCATGTCCTGTGTTTACTGGTGAAGCATGTATGTCCTGTGATGAGACATGCATGGCCTGTGTTTAGAAGTGAAACCTGTATGTGCTGTGTTTAGTGGTGAGCCCTGCATGTCCTGTGTTTAGTGGTGGGGCCTGCATGTCCTGTGTTTACTGATGAAGCATGCATGTCCTGTGTTTAGTGTAGAGGCATGCATGTCCTGTGTTTAGTGTGGAGGCATGCATGTCCTGTGTTTAGTGGTGAGGCCTGCATGTCCTGTGTTTACTGATGAAGCATACATGTCCCTTGCATGTCCTGTGTTTACTGGTGAAGCATGCATGTCCTGTGTTTAGTGTGGAGGCATGCATGTCCTGTGTTTAGTGTTGAGGCCTACATGTCCTATGTTTAGAGGGGAGGCCTGCACATCCTGTGTTTAGTGGTGCAGCCTTCATGTCTCATGTACAGAAGTGAAGCTTGCATGTGTCACAATATGTTTAGAAGAGCAGCCAGGCTATGTCCCTTGTATTTATCATTACTAAGGAGAAGAATGTGGAGGTATAACTTGGTCCAGCAAGTGTTTCAGGATGATTCCAACATTTAGGCGTCTGGTCAGTGACAGAGTGTACCAATGAGTCAATTTTCCTTGGTAAGGTAGAAATGGTGCTGTTTAAGGAGTGAGTAATCTACTATGAAATTTTGCAATTCAATAGTGAAAAACACACACATTAAAAAATAAACGTAAGAAACCATCTTTTCAAAGTTTAATGCAGTCTACATATTTAACATATAGTTTGAAAGCTAAAACTTCAAAATGTTTTGTTAATATTTCTTATAATGTTTTTTCAGGGTCTTACTCTTGCTGATATATACCCTAACCCTAATTCCCAACCCTAACCCTGCTCATTCATGTAACCATTATTGTTATCTAACCTAACCTTAATCCACAACTGCTAGCCCTAACACTAAACTCATCCTTCAGCCATCCCTATACCTAACCCTAACACTATGCCCTTATCCTCACCAAATCCACCTCCGCCGACCTCTCCCTCGCCACCGTCCCTCGCATTCGAAGAACTACCACCGGAGGCAGATCCTTCTCCCACCTCGCCGCCAAGACCTGGAACACCCTTCCACTAAGCCTACGACAGACCCAAGACCTGCTGACCTTCAGGAGGCTACTCAAGACCTGGTTGTTCGACCAGTAGCAGCAGCCCCCCCCCCCCTTTTTTCTCCCCAGCGCCTTGAGACCCTCGCGGGTAAGTAGTGCGCTCTACAAATTCTGTGATTGATTGATTGATTGATCCATATCACCCTTTCCCTTACCCTAACTCTAGCTGTGTCCATTATACTAAGCCTGACCCTATCACTTAAACTTAGCCTTCCTTACTTCATCTCTAACTTTAATCCAATCACCAAACCTAAGCCTTGCCCCGGCTATCAACCTATCTCTTAAACTAACCCTAATCCTAACTGTAACCCGAATTATAGTGGTATACATAAACCTAGGCCAATTTGTAATTCTTACCCTACTCCTACCCCTAATGCAGAACCTTACTCTTACCCTTATGTAAACCCATATCCTTTACCTAAAGATAATCCTCACCCTAACAGTATCCATTATATTAAGCCTAACGTATCACTTCTACTTATCCTTCCTTACCTCATTATTAACTTTAATGCAATCACTAAGCCGAACCCTAACTATAACAGTAAACATACATCTGTTTTACCCTACTCCTACTCCTGCCTCTAATGCTCAACCTTACTCCTACCTTTCCCCAAATGCCTACACTTACCCTAAAGCTAACCCTAAACCTAACTGTATTCATGGTACTACTCCCTCAAACTAAACCTAATCATAACTATAACAGTATACATAAACTAACCCCTAGCTCTAATTCTTACTTTACTCTTACCACTACTCAGAATGCACAACCTTACTCTTATCCTCATGCAAACACATACTCTTACCCTAAAGCTAATCCTAAGAGTATCTAACCTGACCTCTTACACTTTATCTCTAATCTTAATCCATTCACTAAACATAACCCTATCCCATGCTATCAACCTATCTCTTAAACTAACCTTGATCCTAACATAACCCTAACTATAACAGTATACATAAATCTATTCTACTATTCCTGCCTCTAATGCACAACCTTATTCTTACCCTTACCCAAACGACTACATTTACCCTAAAGCTAACCGTAAACCTAATAGTATTCATTATATTAACCCTAGACATAATCCTAACCACAATCCAAACTATAACACTACACACAAACCTATCTCTATCTAATGCTTATCCTACTCCTTATGCACAACCTTACTCTTACCCAAACCTCTATTTTTACCTCAAAGCTAACCCTCGTACTAACAGTATCCATTATACTAATCCTAATGCTAACCAGAACGCAAACTATAACAGTAAACACAAACCTATCCCCATTTAATTCTTAAGCTAGTCCTCCCTACCACTAATGCACAACCTTACTCTTACCCAAATCCCTACCACCTCCCATTTACCCTTCACACAGATACATTCTGGATCCGATGTTCACTCTCGGCAAGTCACAATGGCCACATTGATTGATAAGGGAGTTGCAAGCACACAACGCAAGCTGTCTATTTGCGAAAAGACCTACTGTCAACTTGCACTGAGCTTAGAGACCGCCCATAGCTTAAAATTGGTTGACTTTATTGTCACTCTCATTTGCTTGCTTTTTATTCATCAGCTTGTGTGGTCTTTCCTTCCTCTTTTTGTGTTTGTCCCTCCCGTGAAGCATGGCTTTATTACTTGTGCCCTGCCACTACCTACTTTTCAGACACTACTTTTTTCTTATTGTTTCCATTTCATAAATAGGGAGCAAAGTGTCAGGATCACCAATATTAAAATCACAAGGAACAGTACCGCCATTGTCGGCCTGGCCCACCCTGAAGTTACCTCCCTTAAGATAATGCCACTTCTTGAGTTTAAATTTCCTCACAAATTTGCACGTCTATCCATGTCTCTGCCTAATGAACTGTTCAGATGGACAGAAGGATAGGCCAAAGCAAAAGGTGATTTTTTCAGTATCTGTGAGAAGTCTGTCAGTAAGGTTGATGATAGTTTAATTTACCATCTCAATATCCATCATTCTGCTGTGTTGGGGCCTCTTGTGCAGGTTCCTATGCGACCCCTTGTTCCTCCCCTTTTGTTATCTTTGGCGGAGTTTCTGTCGCATCTGCTGACTCCACCTCGACCTCTTCCTTTGCCCCTGCTCCTTGAGCCAGTTCCACAGCCTCTGCTCTTCAGGACAGTTGTTCCTAGAGCAGTTTACTAGACACTCCGCAGGGGCCAGTACTCATCTAAAAAAGTCACAGGTTTCCCACTGAACTCAACGCCTGATGTGATGCTCTCAGAGGTTCCTGAAGTGCCAGTATCATTGCTCAGAGAGGGAAGTTTCAGGTGTGTAGTTGAGACAGTAGGCGCAGGTGCAAGGGAATTGAAGATACTGTCATATTTGCAGTTGAAGATCAAGATTCTCCCGCTCTTGTAATCATCACAGTCCCTTTGGAGTTTCCTCTGATTTCTTGCTTTTATATCCTCCTCATGCTTGTCAGTGCGGACTTTTGTTACCTCCATGAATTTATCAATGATGTCCTTCTCTGGTCTGAGGTTCAATTCATCTTTAACTGACTTGATTTCCAGTAATAGAGTCTCTCTGTCAGTCCATGCATAGTTTATAAGAATCTTAAGCATGCCTTTCGAGCTGGCCAACTAAATTAAACTCATTCTTCGAGCATCTTGGGGTTGGGCGAGTCGTAGGACTGTACCGTATAGATATGGAACCCTCTTGAGACCATTCCCTTGTCCACATAGTTTTGGAGGAAATCGCTTCTCACCATTTGGATACCTCTGATCTGCTCAATTTTTCCAGTCTGTTTAAACTATCATTCAGTCCAAATTCTTTATTGGTGTCTTAAGCTGGGCGATTGCCCCTTGGTAGTACTTTGGCAAATAGGGCTTGCGCTGCTGCCCTTCTCTCAGAGTACCAGTCATTATCCATGTTGAAAATGCGATACAGTAGTAGCCCTTATAAATGTACACTGACAGCACAAAAAAGATGAAGTGAAAGTGTCCCTCTGTCAGGTAATGACAGGTTCCCCTTGCTGCTGGATGTGAAGGTTGCAGTGTAGTAAATATAAGTTGCTAGAGAGGCGATCACCAATGTAGTACAGTCCACGTGGCAGACACGGTGACAACAACAATCCCACTAGCAACCACACAGAGACATAAGAACGTCTCTGCCCTCAAAACCGCTGGAACTGGAAGTGCAGCACGTCCTCCGACACGCTGTAGTCTCCCGTCCAGCAGCTTCACAGGCAAGATGGGCTTACCTCTGTGACGGTGTCAGTGCAGGATTCCTCAGGTGCTTCTCTCCAGGGTTACTGTCAGCGTGACAGGGGCGTCCGGTCAGGTAGGTCCCTCCGCAAATATCCAAACACAAGCAGCTCCTCCCGGAACCAGAGACCCAAGAAGGGTGGTGCTTGGTGCCGGCGGAGCGCACCGGCATGGAATCCACAAAAGTCAAAGAAGATAGACGCACACTCGGGACACGATCATCAGTGCAAGATAACGTTTTTACTGCATACTCTCATTATGCGTTTCGACCGTCTTTCGGTCTTGGTCACATGAGGTACAACAGGAAGTGCTGGTGTTTACGCAAAGTGTCATAAAAATCAAAGAAGAACATAGAATTGGCCTGTCACCATTATGGAAAGTCGAGACAACTTGAATGTGTAATGTTAATTTCATAATACGAATAAGGTCTAATGCCAAGCTGGTGACTGTCTCCAAGGAAAACAGTCAATGAAACATGATTGTGCTATATTAATATCATAATACATATCGGAAGGTCCAGAGCCAGCCTGTATCTCCAAGTACAAACATAACAGTCATAGTACATATTGGCAGGCACGATGGTGATAAGAAACCAACTGGCATGACTGTGTGAGTCTCAATGTAGAGCATGGTAGTAATAGTATATATCGGTGTAATAAGTCCAGTAGCCGAGGTGTAGAATAAAGATGAAAGGTTTATTGATGAAGTTCTTAGATGTAGATAGGTATCAAGCATAGAGCCCCACCAGGAGCAGCCTCCTCGCTGCTCAGCCCATACTCTCAACTGACACACCACACCCAGGCATTCCAACATTCCATTACCTCACCACGCACACCAACATTCCAAGTACATCCACACTGGCTGAGCAGCAAGGCAGAGAAGTAGAAAAGGTGTATTGCACTGAAGACCAGATACAACACACCTTCCCCCTTTAAGGAACAATAACAAAATGGATAATACAATAAGTAAGCAAAGCAGTAGCATAAATTAACATAGATGTGAACATGCTGCAGGACACGTAAATGAAACAAGCAAAGCAAGAACCCAAAACATTTAGTGGAAAATCATGCAATAAATCCATAAGAGAAAAGACATTGCATTAATTAACAAAGATTGACATGACACACCTCTTCCCCTTTATCGGAGCAAATGAAGAATAGTAATAAGAAAATGCAAGACGCCAAACAATGGTTTCAATAAAAATGAAATCTTGCAACAAAGGGTTGTAGAAGAGAAAAATAGAGCAAGGAATACACAAGAATAAGGAAGAGAATGTTTCCCACCATTCGCGCAGCAATACTAGAATAAACACAGACGAATGCAAGAACTTGACATCCGAGTTACCAGCAGGCACGCCAGTTGGCCAGACTAGCATGGAGATGATAAGCAGAGAACGCCAACCAATGGAAAAAAAAAATAGCGCAAGAGAAGGACAAGAAAAAAACCCACTCTCAACAAGAAACACCAAACAGAACTCTCTTACTCACATACACAAGGAGAAGGTTGGCAAAGATCCAACACATAACTAGAGAGAAGTAAAAGAGGGGTGAAAACTACACCCCGTTGGACTTTGAAAATAAATCCAACATGACAGTAAATAGGTGTGAAATCACGCACAGGTACCATGTGAAAAAGTGAAAAACACACACTGTCAGAACATAATAGCAGTAGATCCTACGCACAGTGGATTTGTAAATCCAGTACTGTAAAGTAAAGTAAAATGCAGGGAAAAATAATGTAGGTGACGAGTCCACGCACAAGTGTAGACTATCACAACGCATACCTCAATTAATGACAATTCCCTTACTGAAGCTTGCAAACAATGCACTGTAAAATAAAGTAACATGTAGGAACAATGTAGGTGACGTATCCACGGACAAGTGAAAGGTCACATAGCCAGTAGGCTATCATAACATATACCTCAATTAATGATAATTCCCTTACTGAAACTTGCAAACAAAGCACTGTAAAGTAAAGTTACATGTAGAAACAATGTAGGTGACGAATCCACGTACAAGTGAAAAGTCACATAGCCAGTAGGCTATCATAACATATACCTCAATTAATGACAATTCCCTTACTGAAACTTGCAAACAAAGCACTGTAAAGTAAAGTTACATGTAGAAACAATGTAGGTGACGAATCCACGTACAAGTGGAAGGTCACAAAGCCAGTAGACTATCATAACGTATACCTCAATTAATGACAATTCCCTTATTGAAACTTGCAAACAAAGCACTGTAAAGTAAAGTAACATGTATGAACAATGTAGGTGACGTATCCACGGACAAGTGAAAGGTCACATAGCCAGTAGGCTATCATAACATATACCTCAATTAATGACAATTCCCTTACTGAAACTTGCAAACAAAGCACTTAAAGTAAAGTAACATGTAGAAACAATGTAGGTGACGAATCCACGTACAAGTGGAAGGTCACATAGCCTGTAGGCTATTATAAAGCATACCTCAATCAGGAAAAATTCCCTTAAATAAACTAGTAAAAAAGGACTGTAATGTAAAATATCATGCATGAAAAAATGTAGGTGACGTGGAAAGTCACATAGCCAAAAGACTATCATAAATCATACCTCAAACAGAGAAAAATTCCCATACGGAACTTTGTAAATAAATTACTGAAAAGTAAATTAACATGCAGCAGGTGACAAATCCACGCAATAAAATTTGCTCAAAAGGTGGAAAGTCACATAATGCCTCAGCATTGTAAAACTAAGAAAATATGAAAGTAGAGTAGACCCTGAGAATAAGCAAGATGTGCATCATCAAGAAGAAAGTGAAAAGATCTAAGAAACATGTTTGGAAAATCATGGCAAAGCTAAACATAAAATATAGGAAAAATACAAGACAGATTTTAAAGATCTGGTACTTCTCCCCGGTGAGCGACTCCTCACCCGAAGTCCCACTGAAGTCCCACGTACTTTAGAGTATTTCGGATAGTCAAAACACAGAGAATGCAGTGCCCAAAAATCTTGCAAACCGGAAAGAAGTCAAAGTACACCAGGATGATCCAACTTGAATTTTTTTTTTTAAACGAAACAGCAAAGCGTTCCAGATGAAAGGCGAAAACAACTCCAAAAACCAACTGGACAAGGCATTGCAATACCTCAAATAAGATCTTGTGATTTCCAGGTGGTCTACGAAAACTCACAATGAACTGGTGAAGTGTAACAGGGAAAGCCGAAGTTACCGTTCCGACGTCAAAGTTTTAAATTAACTTTATTGCGTGATTGGCAGTGAACACTTTTAAGCATAAGATCACCACTGAGCAGCAGTGAGGCTCCAGAGTGACGTTGGTGCTACCAACCTCAAATTGGCGGCACGTTCGTGTCGCTGAGCCGGATGGCTCATGGCATGTCTTGGCATGAAGGCATACGGAAACAGTAAAGAAGGAACGTGCAGGAACCATGGAGATGGTGAAGTAGCCAAATGAGCAGGTAAGGCTGCACGCGCTGTGAGTTAGCTCGAGCCAAATTGGAAATGTCAGGAGCAGTTTAACTGCCATGGCAGATATAGTGGCGCATTTAAAAATGAAAAAAACACACAGAGGCAAAGCGCAAATATGGACATTGGGAAAGTACTCACGGCATAGGTACAGAACACCGGCATGAGTCATCACCATTTTAAATAAAAGTACTTGTGTTGATCTTGATAACTCTGGAGTGCCAGTGAGTAGAAACAGGAAAACTTTCGGAAAGGCTGGTGTGTTTCTTCAAAGTAATGGCACGTCAGGCTGACTATAGGCAGGCAAGCAATAAGCTGAAGGCACACAGCTGACTTAGAAGAGCAGGAACTGGCACTTTTGAGTTGGGGCGACCGGTGAAGAGGTCACTGGTGGGGCTCAGGGGTGCCAGTAAGCTTAAAATACGTGGCTCGTAGTTTCCAGTAAAATCCTTTTACCTGGACTGATAGTTTCTTCCGTTTCATGAGGTTCAGTAATTAGTTCCATCAGTAGTCCAACAGGTGGCAGGGCAGGTTCTTTCCAGATCGTCGCCAAATGTAATAAGTCCAGTAGCCGAGGTGTAGAATAAAGATGAAAGGTTTATTGATGAAGTTCTTAGATGTAGATAGGTATCAAGCATAGAGCCCCACCAGGAGCAGCCTCCTCGCTGCTCAGCCCATACTCTCAACTGACACACCACACCCAGGCATTCCAACATTCCTTTACCTCACCACGCACACCAACATTCCAAGTACATCCACACTGGCTGAGCAGCAATGCAGAGAAGTAGAAAAGGTGTATTGCACTGAAGACCAGATACAACAATCGGCTATCGCCACCCGGGTAACTAAATGGCAAGCATGGCTGTGTGAGAAAGGAATCTGGTCACCTGGCAGACATTTTGGAACACTGTTCCTTGGACAGAATGGACCACGAATGCGGTAAAAAGGTTAATGTGTGCACACAGTGCTGCAGGTAATCATGACGACCCCGGTGGTCCAACAACAAATAGGTTGCCACATGTCCCTCCAAATCAGCATAACAAACATAATGTGTGTAGGTGCACATCATTAGAGTAAAAATGCAACTCACTGGGAGGGAACATGGCGGCCGTCAGGGTAACGCCGGGCGCGATCTCTCTTGCTCACTCGGCAATCCGACTTGGACTCACCTGTGATTAGGATGTTGGGGGTCTCTGAAATAGTGTAGTAGCGGTGCAAAGCTGCTGACGGGGTTCTCTTTTCTTCTGCAGCTCCCGCGAAGGTCTTCTGGGGCTGTGCTTTGCCTCGATTTGCGACGGCGGTGGAGCCGCAGAGAAGTGTATGTGGGGAGGCGGCAGCACGGCTCGGTAGTGGCCGGTGCAAAGCTGCTGACGAGGTTCTCTTCTTCTGCTGCTCCTGCGAAGGTCTTCTGGGGCTGTGCTTTGCCTCGATTTGCGACGGCGGTGGAGCCGCGGAGCAGTGTGTGGGCGGAGGCTGCAGCACGGCTCGGTAGTGGCCGGCGTGCCACTGCTAGGATCGGCTTCCGGGGCAGTGGAACCAGTAGAACAGCAGTCTGCGTTCGGGACCGTGCTTGCCCGCCCTGGCAGAAATTGTCTCCTCACTGCAGTGGAGAAACAAGGAAGGTGGGAGCGGAGGATGTCGCTCAAAGCCCCCTGCTGACCCCGTTAGGGAGAAAGAAAGGGAATTGGGACCAGGTTGGTGTAGGTGGGGCTCCTAAACCATCTGAAGTATTTCTTTCAAAGAGTAAGGAATTAAGTGAAGCTTCTGCCAGTTGTATAAACAGGTACACTCTGAGAAGGGCAAAACCCATTAGGGCCCCCTTTAAAAACGAACCCCCTTCTGGTCCCTCAAGAAAATTCAGACAACAAGGTTCCTCGCGCCCTCCTCCACGTCGCCCCTCCTTCAACGACTAAAAGGCCACCCACGGACAAAACTTCGCTGACTGCAGGAAGAAGGCACTCCAAAAGAAAATCTGAATGTGTAAAAATTACGCCTTCACTTCGCTCGTACTTTAAGGTCCAATCCCAAACAGCCCAGCCTGTCCCCTCCACCACATTTACATGCCCTGTTTCCGTACATACCCCTGAAATCTGTGGGTCTTTGAGAGCTATGGAGGATATCGCCACTACTGAAAATGGGGAAGATACTCTTTGTATAGAAAATAGGTTTAGCTCCCTGGCACCGGCAGAGAATGGGAAATCGGTTCAGAGAAACCCCAGGCTTGCGGACACATTGAATCAATTGTATGACCAAAGAGAACCACCTTCTGAAACGGTTGGTGAGACCGAACAGACCTGTACAGAGAAACTTTTATCTACCCTGCTAACGGAGATCAGGGAAAAGTTTGCAGTCTCTGAGTTAAACCAACAAAAGATCCAGGGTGCATGTGAGGTGTTGGAAGACAAGATTAACAACCTGATGGAAAGAGTTGGGGCAATGGAGGTCTCTTTTGAAGATCTCTCGCAAAAAGTTGATTCCAATAAAAACGAGATTTCGAAGTTGAAGAATAGTGATAAAGAGCTCCAGGATAAACTAGAAGCTCTCAAAAACAGCGCTAGGAGAAATTACATCAGGATTTTGAATGTCCCGGAGGACCTTGAGGGAGAGGACATCAGGGGGTTTACAATTAGCCTATACTGTGGAATAATAGACCCCAACGAAGTCAGTAGCCTGATTGAACAGATTAAAGCACATTCAAAATAATTTTATTACCATTGCCATGATGGGAGGGTTCCCTGGGGTGGGATGGGTGGGACGGTTGGGTCACTAGCAAAAAAAAAACACAAAAAATAATGCATGTGGGTAAAAACAAAAAAATGTCCTCATTTGTTAATATGGCTCAAGTGGATCGTGTCGATGCTTTAGGCTCCCAAATATGTTTAGTAAACACAGGTTACTGCGTATCCACCTATTTCTTTCATGATAAATCCAGATAGACCTAAGCAGTTGAGAATTTTATCTTGGAATGTCAGTGGCCTTAGAGTTGTCCCTAGAAGAAAGAAAATCTTGGAGTACTTGAGACTCTCGGACAGAGAGGTTTTCTTTATACAAGAGTCCCACTTGCTTAAAGAGGACTGGGCTCAGATACTTAAAGGGCAGAAGTGGGTTGATCATTGTGTGTGCACCACTCAATCGTGCTCAGTGAAGGGAGTTGCACTTCTTTTTAAAAAATCTATTCAAGCTACGTTAGGGGACTGTGTGGTTGATCCTCTTGGTAGATGGGCAATAGCTAGGGCTACAATTCAAGGTTCCTGTCTGACTTATGAGGGGTATTATGGCCCCAACTTAGATGATCCTATCCCTCCACGTACTTTACTCCTCAACTGGTTGATATCAATGATCCTATAATTTTGGGTGAGGACTTCAATGTAGTCACAGATCCAGCCCAACACACAACATCTAGGAGGGCAATCGCTGCGACTCTTAACATGAGAACTGCCCTGAAACAGTTGATGGTAGACATTGGCCTCTAGATATCTGGAGAGGAGACTGATGGGAGATAAGGCAGGGACGGCAGGGGGAAAGTTTACTTTTTACAATAATAAATGCGGCCATCGATCCAGGATAGACTTTTTTCTTGTGGACCCAGTTACTAGCAAGAATACCACTAGAGACACTCACGTCCCGGAACACCTATCTGACCATTCTGCAGTTATCCTAGAGAGCACTCTTAAGAATAGACCTTTTTCTCAGAGGTGGACTTTAAATCGTTCTCTACTTCTTGAGTCATACGTAGTGGAGAAGTTGAAAACCGCTACCAACAACTTTTTTTTCTTTAACTTAGATTCAGCCCCCTTACATATTGTATGGGACACGTACAAAGCCTTCCTAAAAGGTATTCTAACCGGCCTGACTGTTGCACAAAATAGGAAAGTCAGGGAAGATATCAAAAAACTTGAAGCCGCAGTACATACCCACCAGCTAGTATTGGAACAAACTCCTAACGGTCCAAGTGCACTACAAACATAAAAAAAGAAAAAGGGTTTAAAAAAAGAAACTCTCCTGGAAACCCCCAAAAAACGGAAATCAAAGTAAAAAATATTGGTTTATAATAAACCAAAAGAAATTTCCGCTAAAAACCCCCCAATAAATAAAACAGCCAGTAGGACTCGTTCGTAGAGAAAAACCTGCAAACTAAAACAGAAAACCATCAAAAAACATTACATTTCTAAAAGTACATATACATTAAACTTAGGGCCTTATTACGATGTTGGCGTTCGGATTGCCACCATCCCATTGGTGGCAGTCCAACCACCCACAGCCCTTCGGTCCGACCGCTGTGCTACAGTACCGGTGGTTGGACCGACACCAGCCGGACGCAACACCGCCGACACCGTCAGAAACCAGTATCCCGATGGTGCGGAGGTCAGAAGTGCATCTAGGAATGGGGGCGGTGCTCAGTCAGGCACCGCAATCGGGATTACGATATCCCTTTCCAACAAGCTTTACATGGCGGGCATCCCACCATGTAAATGTTGTCAGAAAGGGATCGAGGGGGCCCCAAACAGGGCCCCCGGGCATCGGAGCTCGGAATTAAATGTGATGGGGGCACATGTAGTGCTCCCTATATTCTCACTGTTGTGTTTGCACCATGTGCCATGCACGACATAGTGCATCGCACACGGTGAACTGACGTGCTGAAAGCACTGTACAGCAGCAGCAACTGCTGCAGCACTTTCCTGTGGCTGCAGCATGCCCCCGCCGTTGTACCACCAAATTCTGACCGCCAACCCGGCGGTCCTTTTGAAATTCAGCAGTCGGACTGCAACATGCTTGTCATTGCGGTCTACCAGTCTGAGGTCACACATCATATTCAGGCCCTGAATTATCAAAAAGCAAGTAACTTAACACAATCTCAGATAACATATCGAAACATTGCTAAAACAATGTACAAAAACGTAAACCAACACACTAGTAAAAAATATTACTATTAATACAACTAAGGCCCTGATTTTGATGTCGGTCGGAAAGCCTCCGATCTGCAGTCGGAGGCTTTCTGACCTACATTTTCGGTTTCAATTCTGACCGCGTATTCCGAATACGGCGGTCGGAATTGAAACCGTCCAGTTATTCCGGCTGGCTTCCGACCGGCACGTAATCCCTTTAGGACGGCGTTTCCGCCATTGGGATTACGATGTTGGCTTCCCACAGGCTTTTCATGTCGGGCTTTCCGACATGAAAAGCCTGTCGGAAAGTGACTTAGGGGGCCCCTAGCAGGGCCCCCTTGCCTCAGCAGCCTCCGGTTGGGGTTGCAGGGATTAACAAAAACTCCCATTTCTCTATGGGAGCTTGTGCTGTGGCCGGTTTCTGACCACAGTACAAGCTCCCATAGAGAAATGCACCATGTGGGTCGCATCGTAATTGCGGAGGCGGACCGCCGACCTACCGTCAGTCGGTTCTGCATCCGCAGCGATGTTGGTCGGAGAGAACTCCGACACCCATCGTAATCAGGGCCTAAATGTACAAAAAACCCACAAACAACAATATAACTAACCTCTGACCTGGATCACGGTATATAGACTAAAAATAAGATAAATAGACTAAAAAATAAAAGAAGGAGGTAAAAAAAAAAATGCCCACTAAATGAAAATAAAATAGTAATAATGGAAAAAATTGAAAAAATTAGCAATTTTTCAAATGTCAAAACATTTTGTAAAAATTGAAAACTATAAATTAAATAGTATAAAAAATATACAATTAACTAGAAATATATATGTTTAAAAATGTAAAAATATATATTAAATAAACTTTGAAAAATAAATAAAAATAGAAAAATATGTTACATATATTTATTTTATGAATACATTTAAATAATAATGTTATTAAAAATATACAAATAACATAATCTCTCGAACTATCTTTCTAAACACCAACTATACTAATTAAATGTCATAGACTACTACTACATAGAAATACAATTTAACTAAAGAATTTCACACTAAAATGGTTAAATTAAATATTCACACTCCAACGTAAACCATTTTGAAGAAAGTGTTGGAGACTAAGGGGCACATGTCAAGAGGATTGTGCCACCGGAATGTCGCTTTTTTTGACATTCTGATGGCGCAATGCCCTGCACCATATTTACATAGAGGCATTAAGCCACGTTGCATGACTTAACGCCTCTGTGTAAATATGGTACCCTTTCACGCAGGTATCTGTGTGAAAGGGGCATGCAATGGGTGTTACTGTGGGCGTTTCACCGCAACACCCATTGCTTTTTGACGCTGCCCCAGATTTACAAGGATCTGTAAATCTGAGGCAGCGCCAAAAACTAATGCCATGCAAAAGCAGGCATTAGATTGGTGCAACGAGGAGAATACTTTTATTGCTCCTCGTTTTTGTTTTTTCTAAGTGTGCTGCATTGTGCAGCACACATAAAAAGAGAAAAATGCCATTAATGATTGTTTATCTGCAGGAAGGTGTCCCTTCCTGCATAAAAACAATCATTAAATAATGGTGATTTGCTAGAAAAAGCAAATCACCATTATTCCTGCATATAAACAATAATCCCTGCAACTCAGGCACCCTTGCACTATGGCGCCATGGTGTCTGTGTTGGAGCTAGGCAGCTATTTTTAGCACCAGCGCTAGTGAAACACAGGGGTGCGCCGTACTCTTGCAAATATGGCGCATCCCTGCGTTTTGAAAGTGACGCAGTGCAACCCTGCAAAATTTACGACAGCACCGCACTGCACCATTTCCTTGTTCATATGCACCTAAATGTGTGACATTTACTATCCCCACTCAAATGTAAACTAATTTGGGGAAGATGTTGGACACTAAAGGTGTGAAATGTACTATTCCCACTCCATTCTAAACAAATTTAGGAGAGGTCTTGAACACTAAAGGGATGACATCTTATATTCCCACTCCAATCTAAACCAATTTGAGGAAGGTGTTGGACTCTAAAGGGGTGACATTTTGCTATTTCCACGATAATCTAAAGCATTTTAGCATGGTGCTGGATACTGATGAAAAATACATACTCGCAATCAATACTCCATACCCACACATAATTTTTGATGTTTAAAATATTATCAAAATTACTTAGAAGACACAATAACCAAAACAAAAACCTATATATGTAAAATTAAACATTAACATATAAAACAATGTAATTCACTATTGGTTATTTTTATATTAGTATTACTATGTATTAACATTCCTGAACTTTGAAACATAATATAAAAAGATCATGATCCAAAATTGAAAAATATAAAATTGAAAAAAGCATATGAAACTAAATTTCACATTATACAAAAAATATTTTGTATTACATTCAAATTAATAACATTTAAAATACATATTCCTAACTACAGATCTTAACCAATAATAAAGATAATAAAAATGTAATTATAAAAATGTTGTTTAATAAATTTAAAATGAATAAACCTATAACATATAAATATAATTTATGCATCATAAACAATACATATTTATTCTATGACCATAATTTAATGATACAACATTTCAATAAATACTTTTTTTAAATAAAGGTAAAAATAAATTATTTTTTCCAATAATTTATTAACAATGACATCATAATTTTCAACATTTAACAAAATCCATAAATATATGCTAATATTCCCCAATAAATTAAACTAAAACAAATAATTAAAAAATTAATACATCTAAATTTACAAAAAAAATGACATTATTAAATTTATATTTGTTAAATTGTAATTTTTACCACAATTTCTATATTTAAATAATGATTTTAATATTTACAACAAAATCATTTTTTAGTTAATATCATTTATCAATACATTCAAAATAATATTTAGAAAAATGAATAATGTTACAAAATTAATTTATACATTTCACAATATTAACATATTGTTTTTACATAGTTACATACTGTTGAAATAATTAAAATTACATTTAAATTAAAATATGAATTTTGTTTAAATCTCCCCACCCTTATCACTAAAAACCCAACATCTTACTACAAACAAATTATATATACATTATTTTACACAATAATACAAATAAAAATACAAATTTCAAACATTTCAGAATTAAAAAATTATCTTACTAAACACACAAATAAAATCAAACACACTGCAAGATAATACATAAAAAATAACACTTACAAACTATATTATATACAATTATATTTTCTAAATTGACATTTTTACAACAATATTAACAAGCATTGGCATAGCCAATAGGTCTCGCCTTTGGGGCCTTATAAGTGTTTAGCCAGAGCTATTGACTTTGCCAATGTCTTCAAGCTGTGCTGTAGAGAAGTGTGGCTGCTGTGCGGCATGCTGAAAAGTTATAATAAAAAAGTGTCAGAAGCATTTTTGTTACTTTATATATGACCAAGAAGGCATTATGTAAAACTGAACGACCATATTAAAAAAAGTATTTACAATAAAAAATTTCCTCAGTTTTCTTTTGTTCTTGCAATGCTGGCAACTTGTTTCTGCCTATTGCAATGGTTGTTTGTTAAAGCTTTTTTTTTTTAGGGGGCATAAACAATCGGAGGGTGAAGGTTGGGAACTAGTACCTGTATTATAACACTAGCAGCGGCCAGACGCTAGGGGAGAATCAACAGATGCCAGATTCCGAGAGCAGGCTGAGGTGGTGCTGAGTGATGCGGAGGTGGTAGTGGTGGTGGTGGTGACTGTTGTGGAGACGATGCTGAGGTGATGCTGAATGATACTCCGGTGTTGCTGAGTGATACTGCTGTGGCGCTGAGTGATACTGCTGTGGCGCTGAGTGATACTGTCGTGGCGGCCCTGAGTGATGCTGTGGCGACCCTGAGTGATGCTGTGGCCGCCCTGAGTGATGCTGTGGCGGCCCTGAGTGATACTGTGGCGGCCCTGAGCGATGCTGTGGTGGCCCTGAGCGATGCTGTGGCGGCCCTGAGTGATGCTGTGGCGGCCCTGAGTGATGCTGTGGCGGCCCTGAGCGATGCTGTGGCGGCCCTGAGCGATGCTGTGGCGGCCCTGAGCGATGCTGTGGCGGCCCTGAGCGATGCTGTGGCGGCCCTGAGCGATGCTGTGGCGGCCCTGAGCGATGCTGTGGCGGTGCTGAGCGATGCAGTGGCGGTGCTGAGCGATGCAGTGGCGGTGCTGAGCGATGCTGTTGCGGTGCTGAGCGATGCAGTGGCGGTGCTGAGCGATGCAGTGGCGGTGCTGAGCGATGCAGTGGCGGCGCTGAGCGATGCTGTGGTGGCGCTGAGCGATGCTATGGTTGTGCTGAGCGATGCTGTGGTTTCGTTGAGCGATGCTGTGATGGCGTTGAGTGATGCTGTGATGGCGTTGAGTGATGCTGTGATGGCGTTGAGAGATGCTGTGATGGCGTTGAGAGATGCTGTGATGGCGTTGAGTGATGCTGTGATGGCGTTGAGAGATGCTGTGATGGCGTTGAGAGATGGCGTTGAGTGATGCTGTGATGGCGTTGAGAGATGCTGTGATTGCGTTGAGAGATGCTGTGATGGCGTTGAGAGATGCTGTGATGGCGTTGAGAGATGCTGTGATGGCGTTGAGAGATGCTGTGATGGCGTTGAGAGATGCTGTGATGGCGTTGAGAGATGCTGTGATGGCGTTGAGAGATGTTGTGTTGGTGCTGAGTGATGCTGTGCTGGCTCTGATTGATGCTGTGCTGGCTCTGAGTGATGCTGTGGTTGCGCTGAGTGATGCTGTGGTGGCGGCCCTGAGTGATGCTGTGGCGACCCTGAGTGATGCTGTGGCCGCCCTGAGTGATGCTGTGGCGGCCCTGAGTGATACTGTGGCGGCCCTGAGCGATGCTGTGGCGGCCCTGAGCGATGCTGTGGTTGCGCTGAGTGATGCTGTGGTGTTGCCGAGTGAGAGATAGAGTAAAGATATAATGCCGAATTAGAGAGGGTGGTGAGAGAGAAAGGGTGTACATAGAATAAAGAGTGGAGCGGGATAGAGAGAGAGAGAGAGAAAGAAGGGGAGAGTGAATGAAGGAGTTTGAAAGAGAAACAGATAAAGGGGTGAGAGAGAATGAAAGGCTAACAAAGATAGAGAGGGGAGAGTTAATTAAGTAGAGAGAGAATTAGAGAGGGGAGAGAGAGAGAAGGAGAGAGACAATAAGAGTGGGGGGTGTGGAGTTTAAATAGAGTGAAGAAGTGACGCGGAAAAAGTAACCTTAAATATAGCTTTGTGCTTTGCGCGAATAAATATATTTAAAAAAAAACAGTGAGAGACAAAAATACTGGTAATTAGGCTGTGACTCCCAATATAAAACAAATAGCGATATAAGGTGAAATCAACCCACCAAAGCAATATTTCTAACTAGACAAAAAAAAGCTTGCATTTCAATGCTAATCGCTGTTGTTTTTCATGTGACTGTAGTCCAGGGCCCTCAGTTGGTAATGTGAGCTGCTGCTGCGATTGAAACATCAGAGTCCAGAGAGTTAATGAGCCATGACGAGGAAATGAAGAGATAGGAAACCCAGATGGCAGCTGCGCGTGCACGCCATCGTGAACTCAAGCTGGTCGCCAGCCGAAAGCCAGTGTTTGCACTTCCAAAACCCGCTTACTAAAACTCTCGGCCAGACCAGCGCAAGCGCTGGTGCAGGCCGAGACCTAAAAACAACCCTTAGAACCAAATTCTTACCATTGATATTACTGTTGATTATATTTTTGACATCCCATTATTCTTTACACAATATTTTTGTATCACGATAATTTGTATTTGATTTTTTGTCCAAATACCCCTTTATATTCCAACTCATGAATTCCAATCTGAGGATACTCATTCTGAGCTTAGACACCTCTCTCCACCCCATCCTATTCCCTTCTACATTATAGGCCTGATTACGAGTTTCGCGGTCCGACCGCCCGCCCAAAGACTGCAGCCGCAAGAAGACCACAGCGCTGGTGGTATTCCGACCGCCGTATTACGAGTTGACCGCAGGGCCCGCGGTGCAGCAGTGGGCAATGTATTTCCATATATATTGATGCCTGTGTGTACATTTCGACTGCATATGTGTTGAATGCACACATATGCATGATACATATGAAAAAATACCGCCTACCCATTGCCGGAGTCCGACCCATATGTGGGCAGTCCCAGCAATGGGTATGTGGTATAAAGAGCACTTACCTGTGTGTCGCCGCAGACGGGGTCCTATTCTCTGTGCTGAAGATGCTGCTGTGAAGGGGGTTACCGCGAGAGGGGGATGGGGGGGTAAAATAAAAATAAAATGTACCTGACCAGTCCCGCGTCTCCTCTGCTCCTGGGCCGGGTCCACGTTTTCCTGCTCCTGAACAGGAACAGGCATGCTCCCTCCCCTCCAGTAAGCCAATCACAACGCTGCAATGGCAACGTTGTTATTGGTGCGGAGTCCCGGACAGCGCCTAGCCGGGCAACTGTAGGGAGGCCATTTTCTCTATGTATGCTGCATGCAGCCTACATAGAGAAAATGTAGAGTGCGCATGACTGCTTTGGTCGGCCCCAGGGCCGACCAAACAGTCAGGGTACTCAGAGTGGTGCAAGCCACTCCTCCCCTACCCGCCCACCCGCCCGCCCCCAACCAGGCATATCCTCCCGCCCGCCCCCAATCAGGCATACCCCTGCCTTCTGCTTTCTCGCAGCGCGAGAAGCAGAAAATAAAACGGTATTTAAAATACCATTTTATTTTCTGCTTCTCGCACTGCGAGAAAGCAGTGGGGCGGCGCTCCTCCGCCCTAATGGAGGAGCCGCCCCTGATACTTTCAACTCGTGATACGGTGGTCGACCACAGAGCTTGCGGAGGTTGGACCGCGACCGCAAATATGGCTGTCCAAGGTCCGCCAAACTCGTAATAAGGCCCAGGCATATTTCCCTTGGTACCTCTGAAACCATTATGAATACACCAAAATTGTAAAATTCGTACCTCGATTAGGAGTCTCTTCAGAGAGACCAGAGACTACTAAATGTGCATGTAGTTGGAACTCCCACCCTTCTGTGCAGGGTGACAAACTTACTGCAGAAGAGGATGTGAAACCCAGTGCTTTCAATCCAGCGCCTACTTTCTCTAATGCCAGACCCACACTCTTTAACTGAAGGTCTGCATGTCCTGCCTATGTGGTAACTATTTTGATAGGGGATGCTAAAAACATTTTTTAAGTTGAAAATGTTAAACAGAAATCACAGACCGCATGTGCCCTGGGGAGTCGAGCATCACTACATTCCGTAGGTCCAACTCCACTGACCAGTCTCCGCCTCTGGACACTAATTTCTAGCCTCTGTCATTGAAAACCAAGCTAAGCATTTCATATTGGATATGGGTGACACATTTCTCATCCACATATTCGGCGGAGCTTATATTATGTTTTTGGGATCAGCACAAGTTAAAGGCTATGACCTCCAAATTGTCCGGAGTATTTAACATAGTGCTACACAAGGCGGCACCTATGGAAAGAGATGTCACTTTCACCCAGATACGTTACTCATTTTATCAACCTCAGAAGGATGAACAGCCCTCTCGCCCACCTGGGTCTAATCCTTTGAACTGCAGGTTACACATAGATCTCTGCAGCGAGGCAAGGGAACCCACTATGCTCTCTTACAGGCTTTTGATGTCAACTCAGACAGAGCCCCCTCGTTAGGAACACGATCCGTCGAGCACAAGCGAGCAACATCTAAGCTCCATCTGGATTCTTCTTTGCAGTCCTTCCCGCTCACTACAAATACAGTGGAAACGCCACGGTATTTGCAGTTTGCATGTGATAAACCGTACCAAGTGCACAAAATAAACTAGGCTCAAGTGATGGCATTTCCACTGAAAGGTGAGTTCTGCCCGAGGTCTCATATTTGTAATTCGAGCATGCATACATTTCTTGATTTTCTCTCTTTTCAAGTGCTATGAAGCAGCATAAGATTGCACGGGTGCTAATAAACAAACAAATTATTTCTGAGTGATCTCTGAACTTTCTGTCATCCCCAACACAAAGAACACCGCCGGGGACCAGGCAACCACAAATACCACCCCTCTAAAAGTCCTATACAGAATTGATTAGCCTATGGGACTTTCCAGCATTATCATGGATTGTATGCCCTCTACCGGATCTCTGCGGAAGTGCAGGAAGGAAATGTTCGGATTTTATTGACTTACATGAGCTAGTTTATAACACTCTACTACAGCCTTAAACTCCACACGCACGCACGCTACCAGACGATGGCACTTCTCAGATGAAAGTGCTACACTCTTCAAGCTCTCTAAATAAAAAATATTCCATCAAAAATTTGAGAAAGGAAAGACGCAGAAATATCTTTAAGATATGCTGTTTTTCTGTCTTCAAGTTAAGTAAGGTCGGTGATTTGCCTTTCAAAGCTCAAACAAAACGCATCCCACGTAAGGAGTGTGCGTAGTTTTTCACCATGTTACACAGCAGCACGGCCGCTGTGCAGCATTGCTGAAAGTTTTTTTTTTTTTTTAAAGCGCTAAGACCTGGCCTGCGCTGGAACTCTTTTTAAATTGCAGGCAGGAAGGTGGAGTCGGAGGCAGGGCACGCAACACGTAGGGCCTGATTCACAGAACTAACTTACGTCAAAAACGTAAAGTTAGTACCTTTTGGTATTCACAGAATACACTTACTCATTTTGGTATTCACAGAATACACTTACTCATTTTGGTATTCACAGAATACACTTACTCATACTAACTTTATGTCCGCACTCGGGCCGGAGATTCCGGCCCGGTGGTGGAGATTCCGGCCGTTTGTGGAGATTCCGGCCCGGAGGTGGAGATTCCGGCCCGGAGGTGGAGATTCCGGCCGTTTGTGGAGATTCCGGCCGGAGATTCCGGCCGTTTGTGGAGATTCCGGCCATTTGTGGAGATTCCGGCCGGTTGTGGAGATTCCGGCCGGTGGCGGAATCTCCACAAACGGCCGGAATCTCCACAAACGGCCGGAATTTCCACCTCCGGGCCGGAATCTCCACAAACGGCCGGAATCTCCGGCCCGAGTGCGGACATAAAGTTAGTATGAGTAAGTGTATTCTGTGAATACCAAAATGAGTAAGTGCATTCTGTGAATACCAAAATGAGTAAGTGTATTCTGTGAATACCAAAAGGTACTAACTTTACGTTTTTGACGTAAGTTAGTTCTGTGAATCGGGCCCGTAGGGTGTAGATGCCTAAGCCAGACCTCCCACCTCCAATAAAAGAAGCACTATGACGTATCCAGCGCCGCCCGCGCTGTGCAACATAGCTATCAACATTGACAAACTAAGTCAATAAGAGGGACCGATTGACTTTGTCAATGTTTGTTTTATTCTGCAGGCTGGAAGCAGCAATGCAGGCTGGAAGGGAGCAAGCAATAACACAAACCCGGAAGGTGAGAAAGTGCAAGCAACAATGCAGGAGAGGAGGGAGGGAGATGGAAGCAAAAACACAGGCAAGCCACAAGGCGGGCTAGGAGGGGGCAAGCAACAACAGAGCATGCAACAACGCGGTTCTTGGCAAGAAACAACATTGGACAGGAGTGGGCAAGCAACAACAGGGGCAAGCAATAATAGGGGCAGGCAAAACAATGAGGGATGGGAGGATGAGAGATGGAAGAAAAACAATGCGGGTAGGAGGGGGAAACAACAATGCAGGCAAGCTACAATGCAGGTTGGGATGGGGCAAGCAACAATGCAAGACGGTGTGGGAGGGGGCAAGCAAGAACACAGAGTGGGACAGGGCAAATATGACCTACATACACATGTACTCTTATGGAGTGCAGCAACTAAAACCAAAAACTCTGAAAGCGCGAGCAGTGGAAGAACACATGGCAAGGAAGCAGTACTTGGCCCATGCTCCAGGGGAGGGACAAGCACACGAAGAGGAAATGAAGCTGGCTCACTCTGACCAAACAAAAGCAATGAAGAGAGAGTGACGATGAAGCCAACCAATGGTAAGGAATAGGCAGGCCCTAAGCCCCCTGTAAGTAATCAAAATGTTTTGCAAGCAACAGTGCATTTGCTGTCTCAGGCACAACCTAAAAAGGAGTATGATGGCAATGACTAGGACATCTCTCCATTCACTCCTTATAAGAAAGAGCGTACCTCTATGTGGACCTTCCAGCTGCCACTGAAAGAGCAGGACATCAGCCGCCACACTCTAACATGCTAACAACGTTCCTTCAAAAAAGGGCGTACTTCGGCGTGGACCTTCCAGCTCTGACTGAAAGAACAGGGCATCAACCGCTACACTTTAACATGCTGACAATATATGCATCAAGGTGCAACCAATGGGATCATTACAATTGAGGAAAAGTGTTCTTCTGATCGGTATCATTTGTACCAGGACTCCATTGTTTTTTCATTGCCATTTCGTGTCAAACACTTCCACACGACCCACCTGGTCGTTTCTGCTGATGCCTGAGGAAATTCTAACTAACACGACAAAAACCATCTTGCAGCCTGCATTTCTGCCCAGGAACTGTCGCACACCCAACCCCCCTGTTCTTTGCAGTTCGACAGAAAACCATGAGACACTCACGCCCTGTGTAAATGATTTGTTTCCCATCTCCTGCTCCCTGCCTGGTAAACATCCTTGACACCGTGATCAGGTTATCTGGACAATGGTCTGACTGCTGGGCCTTGATCAGGGTGATTGGACAATGGTTTGAATGACCGTGCTTTGATCAAGCTGAGTGAACAATACTTTGAGTACCAAGCCTTGATCAGGTCACCAACTACAAACACCGTCTGGATCTGGTTATCAACTGCAAACACTGCCCTGATTGAACAATGGACTAACAGCCAAAAGAGATGGAATGAAAAAGTATAAAAGGCTTGTAAGCTGCGGAGTAAAGCAGCAGCCTCCTCTGTCTTGTTTCTAACGAGCTTGGGACTCTGTTCCATAGCCCGGGCTATTTGAATAAATCTGGGTTCCTCCTGCAGACGAAGGCTCCTGTGTCTCCTTTTACTACGTATGAAGGGTATGGAAGACTTGGGCAATTCCCCCGCCGCCGAGACCCAGTGAGTGGGTTATTCCGGTTCTTCAAATGGCGCCCGAACAGGGACTCCACGAGTACGAAGGTCAGGCCCGGTGGATGTGAGGAGGTGCACGGAGAGACTCCGACGGAGGCGCCCTACCCGAGGGATTCTTGCAATCCGGTAAGCCGAACGACTCGCCCGCTGTTCCTCCCCACCCGGTCTGGGCCACAGACCGCGTCCTCGCTGGAGTCCCCTAGCAAATAATTTCTGGAGCAGGACACAGCCCTACGTCTGCAGAAGAGAACTACCCCTGTAAGGTAAGGGTGGACTGATCACCCACCAAGTCTGTATGATTCTGCTGTTATTGACCTTTGCAAAAGCCAAGCAGGCGAGGTGAATTTTAAAACCCGCCGGTGTCTGTTACCTATTTACAAGCATGCCAGTCAGTAGTAAGTTCAAGAAATTATGTTGTTGTATGTGTACGCAGGACTCCCAGCTGGAGGCGGCTTGTCCGCTTCCTCCAGAAGGGACCCCTGGCCATACGATGTATGTTAAACATGGCCCTTCTGCCATAATGTTTTCCTCATTTTGGGTAAAATATACGAAACAAAGTAACGCGGAATTACAGTGGCCACTTTTCGGCTCCTTTAATTCCCAAGTTCTCGCCAACTTAGAGGAACAATTAATGAAAAGAAAAACGCGCCCGTCTATGTTTGAATCTGTCCGATTTTGGAGGAAAGAGATAGAGCAGAGAGCTAGAAAGCAGAAGGCTCAAGAAAGAAAACAGGAACGCATGTCAATGGCCGACCACGCAGTGGCGGTTTCCCTATGAGGGCGTCGGGGCTCCGCCCCCGTTACATTGCTGGATATGCTCACCAGTCATTTAGGAAAATAAAATACCCATTTACGAGCTCCCAAAATGCCTTGAATGCCCCACACTCACTCACCGATATCACCACTGTAGTGTTAATTCATTGTTAATTGACCATGTCACGTGACTCACCCTGCCTGCCCGGTTTGCTCAAGCAGCCTAGCCTAAGGCTACGTGTTTGCCGGCTGAGAACCTCACAGCCCTGAAGGCTGTGATGTCATCAGCTCGGCAAAGACCTAGCTGCAAGGCGTAGTCTCCACCCCCTGATGGCGTGGAGGTTAAGTTAGCCCCGGGCGTTTTGAATACAAGCCCGGGATCACTAACCCTCCACGTCAATCAGAGAGAGTGGAGCTTGTCACCACACCCTTTCCCAACTCGTTACAGGGCGTGGGTGGGACCCCTCCCTGTGACGAGTTGGGAAAGGGTGTGGCAGGTGGGAAGCAGGAATCGAGTCTGCGCAGACTCGGCCACCTCAGGCGTCCCGCGCATGAGCCTGCTGACGTGACGTCGTCTGAACTAACTTGGGTCAGTTCAGAAGCCCAGGTAAGGCCCAGGCGGGCATTTTTATTAACTTTCAGTAATATCACCAGTAGGACGCTCGGTTTTGGGGACCCCAGACACTCTGTGAGACTCCAGTGAGTGAGCAGGCATTGGGTAATCTAGACACTCAGTAAGTCTCACTATCACAAGTGCTGTCGCCCCGTTAAGTGTTGTTACCGCTCGTTACAAGAACACCAGCTCTGCGGGGAAGTGCAGGTACTAAGCTTTGCAAGTACAACCGACCTGACTGAGGCAAAGTGCTGGTACGGGGCTGAGCTCACTGAAGAGCTTCGAACGGATTGTGTGGGGGTGGAGGGTTCACAGGGAGGGGGATATGCCCACTGAAGAGCATCGGGCACAAGAGGAGAGGGGGGGTCTGAGCCCACTGAAAGAGCATCGGGCAGGAGGGAGGGTCTGAGCCCACTGAAGAACATCGGGCACAAGGCTGTGTTTGTCTGAGCCACTGAAGCACAGGTAACGGACAGAGGTGAAGACTTTGGACTCGGACCTGGGGAAGCAAGTTCGAGTGTCGGCTCGAAATGCTGTGATTCTGGGCAAATCATTTATTCTGCCAAACAAAAATATGAATGCGCCTTGTTTAATGTAACTGCTGCTAGTGTAAAGCGCTCCGTTACCTGAAGGTCGAGTGTGCGTTATAGACGTCCGGCGGTGCGTGTTATGTACAGGATCAGGGCACGACATAGGCACTGCTCCATGTTGTGGTGCAGTACAACAACGTGTACTAAGTCTGCACCGCTCCATTTTGTGTATTCTGCACATATTTTTGTTCCAAGCATGCAACGCTTCATGCTGTTATGTGCACCTACAAACTACTGTGCTCTACATTATATACAGCAGATATGCTATTAGTTATGTACAGCATGTGTGTACTAGGGATTGACATGTACGGTACTCCTATGCCCGATACGCCATACATTTTAACATGCACAATTTTTGCACTCCAAATGCACTACAATGTACAGCACCACACCCAAGCCACATATGTGCTCTGCTCTATTTGTGGTAAGTACAGTTCCGTGTACCACGTGTGCATTGCTACATACATTCTTATATACAGTATTAACGCACTACTCCATGCACTGATTTGCACATATGTGAACCATGCGTGTAATAACTCAGTACAGCTGTGCACCATACATGCACAGCTCCATTCATTATTTTACTTACAGCAGCTTTCTTAAACCACACACACTTCATTGCGCCTCGATTCACTGCCCCGTACTCACTGGGACATACAGCGGAGCAGTTGCAACATTTATATAAGCATGCCTGTACGTGATGCAAAACACGTGTTCAGGATGAGCATGCCTGAAAGCAGATGGCGCGTCAGGTCTCCCTGCTTGATATTACATAGCTTGCATTACTTTATGCGTCATAAAAGTCAGGCACAATTTATCCTCTAGAGAAAGTACCCTGATGCACACCTGGTAGAAGCCATGCTCCTCGGAACAAAATCATTTTGAAAATCGCATGTCAAAGCTTGTTTTAGAGGAGACGTGTTTCTTTTCCAATGCAGCACCCCCACACCATGAACTTTTAATTACAGAAAGCCTCACGTCACCATCTTTCACGAACTTAAAAACTTAGGCCTGCTAGGTAGCAGGTTTAGAAGTGCATGTCCAAAGGCAGCTGTTTAGTGCACTATAGCAGTTTTACCACACTCGATCACTCACAGGTTTCTGTCAGTCATAGATTCATTCAGACATTCACTCATTTATACACAAATGCCCCGGTTGGTCATTCTCAGTGAACCATACAGTGGAAAGGCACTCTGCTCACTCGCTAGGGGCGTCAGGTTGCAGCACTGTGCTGTTGGACGCACATTCATTCACCTCTGTTGTTGAGTGCAGCACGCTAGCAGCAGTTTGAAGGCTGCTCTTAGGTCTAGACAAGATGCTGTGCACATCTATACATTTGTTTATGTAAAGCTACACAGAGCAGTGACCCTTGCCTCTCAGTCACTGGCGATGATTGATGACGGCCTGAGTACCCAGGTGTGGATTAATTTTTACCACAGGAGGAAACAGACACCGGTAGAAGGAGCTCATGCAGAAAGGGACGGTTTTGAAAGATCATTTTGTGAAATGCTTTTAAGTTGCCCTTCAAAGTAATGTCACGAGTCCCTTGCTTTAGCGACGCTAGCAAGTTATTCACAAATAAAAGAGGCCAGAGCCCGGTCCAGAACAAATCTCGCAGACCAATTCCGCTGTTATAACAAGAGATTGCTTTAAAATTAACCTTTGCCCTGTTAAGAAAACAGGTGTCTTTCGTCCAGTTAGGCTCTGTGAACGTTAAAGTGCTTTGCTGCCGCAGGAAATGTTTCCAGGTTACATATATGTTTTCGATGGCCAGGCATGTTAGAAGCTGCTCGCCAAACTCTTTTAAAGGAGCGGAGGTGAGGCACAGCAACATTTTAGATTGTAATTGTAGTTTTATTTATATAGCACTTATTACCCCTGACGAGGCGTCGAAGTGCTTAGATGTCTTACAATGTGTGTGTGTGAATTTGATTTCTGGGTGAGACTGGGACTGTGCAGACGTCAAAGTGCTCAGATGTCTTAGAGTGTGTGTGCGTGTGTGAGTTTGATTTCTGGGTGAGACTGGGCCTGCTCGGTGTTCTTTCTGCAGGGTCCGACTAGCAGCAATCTGCCAGTGCTCGTTGGGCTGATTCGACAGCTCAGTGTGTGGGCCTGTTTTTTGTGGCTGTATGTTGGCCTGTTTTGTGTTCTGCTGCTGCCTGGGTTCATGCTTACTGTTGCTTTCTCTGATCATATTACCGCAGACATTCACTACAGCAAAAACACAAATGCATGCTGTCTAAGGTACTGTAAGATAACTATACACCATCACCATGTCTTCACAAGTTTAAATTTGCCCTGATTTGCAAATGTCATCACGTGGGCCGGTTTGTAACTATCTAGGGTCTGCTTTTATTTTGGTGCCCGTGCTGGAGCATATTTTGTGTTCGACAGTCTGAGGCTGACCTTGATGTTCTTCATGTGTTTCTGAAAATAAGGTTTGGTTGGTGGAACGCGAAGAGTTTACTTAAGCGAAACTGCCTAATAATGGTGATACAATTGTACAGGATCACAGAAGCCGCTGCAGTACTGACAAATGAGGGCTGCACTGCACAGCTGGATACAGTAATGACTGTTTCTAGAAACAAGTGACGTGATCTTTGCACTGATTGAATGCGTGTGCTGCTTAGGGGCAGGCAGTGCTTAATTTGAGCCGGTGGTTTCTGGTGCTCAGCACCGGCACTTAATTGGCAGCACAGGCACTTATGACAGTCCGCCACATAGTGGGCTGTTTGCCTGATTTAGAGTGAGCAAAACAACAGTTGTTTACTCATTCATTATACAGTTAAAAATGACTAATACCTGCCACCCTTGCTAATCTCAAAGCTTTGGGGACCTGGAATAGTCTGAACTGTTGCACTTGTAGGAGTGTGATGGTTAGCAGCTGGCTTGGTACTGTCACTGGTAGCGTTAGAAGAGGCAATGGGTGGTGTAGGCTGCAGTGACCTCCTGATGAGGGCCCTGGCACTTATTTTTTTTTTACAAATTAAGCACAGGGGGCAGAGGATAGAGGAGAGGGGCTTAGAGTCAAAAGCTTTCTCTTTAACTGCCCAAAGGCACCAACCATTTTATGCTACTGTGAGCTGCAATAAGTAGGGCTCAGTGTGTCATGAGGTACGCACCATAAAGCTGTGTTTTAAATGCTGTATCCTCCAGAGCAATCCACTTTACAGGATCGAAGGCTCTTTCAAAGGAAACCCAGCCCTGATCTGAAAGAGTCTACATAAAACAGCAACTGACTCCTGAATTGTTATAAAATGAGCATCCAATTCCAGGATGTTGTAGTTGTGCATTTTTTTGTGTAGCATATTTCTCTTGTACAGTTCATACTTTGAACGGAGTCACCTTCAGGCATTTTTAATGGGAGACCATTGAGAGCTTTAGAGGCTGAAGGCAGCGCAAATTTCTCCCAGTGCCTGTCAGTGGGTCAAAAAGGTGCTCAGAATACTTGGTCATCCAATCCTTGGCCTCTCTGCTGAACATACTGAGCAATGGTCACTTATTCCAGATGCAATTGTGATTCTGTGCAACTGTGTGTGAAGGAGGTACACGCTTTCAAAAATATTGAGAAGTCAAAAGTAAATAAAAACACAATGCTTACAGGTGAGTTGGTACGTTGTGTGTTTGGGGGTTGTGAAGTTCTCTGGTTATATTGAATAAGCAGCTACCTATGTCATTATCATATGAAATCTCTTAATTGATGTCATATCTACACTTTCACAGTGTTTTCGAATATCAGAGAGGCACTAGAATTCACTCTCGGGCTGTGAACTCTAAGGCACATATTGAAACAGTTTTGATTAACAAAGCTTCTATTGGTATATGTTTGAGTGTCTGAGAAGCAGGGATGTTGGAAATGATAATAGTGCAGTTCTGGTCCCACACTCATGTCCTGTATCTGCTCCTAGAAGATTGCTTCGAAGCAGTATATTCATTCAGTACTAAGAGGTAAATGGAACATTTAAAAAAAGGAATGCTAATCAATAAGTGCATAGAAATTGATCCGTGTAACCACACAGACAGGAATACTAGTCTCTGACTGTGCTGGGGACTTGTACAGACAGTGACGCAGACGTAACCAGGGCCGAACTGGACTGCCTCGAGTCAAGAGGCCCTGGCGGGATCGTCATTTCTTTACTCTGACCCATGTGAGAACATGCGCTCGCTGTGCCTGTGCTATTGTGCTGAGGTACATGTGGAGAGAGTTATAATCTAAAAATCCCACAGTTTGCTGAAATATAATTTCTGTTTGCCTGGCTAATACTAAAAAAATCAAGGATGAACTTCAATCCTGGGATGGATCTCTTTCGCCATCTAATTTTTAAAGTATTTGCAATGTACAGTGTTACCAATGGTGTGAGCCTTGATGACTTCATCAACCAATACAGTAAAGAGGCAGAGATTTGTTACAGGTAGAAAACGCTTAGAGGCCCTGTTTCCATTGGTTGTGTGTGCTCGGCTTGGGGGTCATTTTGCAAGCAGACCAGTTCGAGGATGGGGCACATTTTTGATTTGTTTTTAATGTTTTTTTCACACTTGTGCTTTAAAATGCTATATTTAGATCCCCTTTTTGCAACAATTTGCAGTAAATATGTGGTGTAAAAAGCCACCATTTTAATCCATTTTTTCCAAAATTTTCTTGCGGGGGGAAAACCCCCCCGCACCCTCCTTTTGCAGTTTGGGCTCGCTCGCTTCGCTCGCTCGTTATACTGCGATACAATTTTTCGCCCACCACTTTCAAAATCCACCAGCCGCCACTGCGACCACGCCAGAGTAAATTTACAAAATCAAATGACAAAATCGGTAGAAATAGCCAACAGGCAGTGGCGGTTTCCCTATGAGGGCGTCGGGGCTCCGCCCCGTTACATTGCTGGATATGCTCACCAGTCATTTAGGAAAATAAAATACCCATTTACGAGCTCCCAAAATGCCTTGAATGCCCCACACTCACTCACCGATATCACCACTGTAGTGTTAATTCATTGTTAATTGACCATGTCACGTGACTCACCCTGCCTGCCCGGTTTGCTCAAGCAGCCTAGCCTAAGGCTACGTGTTTGCCGGCTGAGAACCTCACAGCCCTGAAGGCTGTGATGTCATCAGCTCGGCAAAGACCTAGCTGCAAGGCGTAGTCTCCACCCCCTGATGGCGTGGAGGTTAAGTTAGCCCCGGGCATTTTGAATACAAGCCCGGGATCACTAACCCTCCACGTCAATCAGAGAGAGTGGAGCTTGTCACCACACCCTTTCCCAACTCGTTACAGGGCGTGGGTGGGACCCCTCCCTGTGACGAGTTGGGAAAGGGTGTGGCAGGTGGGAAGCAGGAATCGAGTCTGCGCAGACTCGGCCACCTCAGGCGTCCCGCGCATGAGCCTGCTGACGTGACGTCGTCTGAACTAACTTGGGTCAGTTCAGAAGCCCAGGTAAGGCCCAGGCGGGCATTTTTATTAACTTTCAGTAATATCACCAGTAGGGCGCTCGGTTTTGGGGACCCCAGACACTCTGTGAGACTCCAGTGAGTGAGCAGGCATTGGGTAATCTAGACACTCAGTAAGTCTCACTATCACAAGTGCTGTCGCCCCGTTAAGTGTTGTTACCGCTCGTTACAAGAACACCAGCTCTGCGGGGAAGTGCAGGTACTAAGCTTTGCAAGTACAACCGACCTGACTGAGGCAAAGTGCTGGTACGGGGCTGAGCTCACTGAAGAGCTTCGAACGGATTGTGTGGGGGCGGAGGGTTCACAGGGAGGGGGATATGCCCACTGAAGAGCATCGGGCACAAGAGGAGAGGGGGGTCTGAGCCCACTGAAAGAGCATCGGGCAGGAGGGAGGGTCTGAGCCCACTGAAGAACATCGGGCACAAGGCTGTGTTTGTCTGAGCCACTGAAGCACAGGTAACGGACAGAGGTGAAGACTTTGGACTCGGACCTGGGGAAGCAAGTTCGAGTGTCGGCTCGAAATGCTGTGATTCTGGGCAAATCATTTATTCTGCCAAACAAAAATATGAATGCGCCTTGTTTAATGTAACTGCTGCTAGTGTAAAGCGCTCCGTTACCTGAAGGTCGAGTGTGCGTTATAGACGTCCGGCGGTGCGTGTTATGTACAGGATCAGGGCACGACATAGGCACTGCTCCATGTTGTGGTGCAGTACAACAACGTGTACTAAGTCTGCACCGCTCCATTTTGTGTATTCTGCACATATTTTTGTTCCAAGCATGCAACGCTTCATGCTGTTATGTGCACCTACAAACTACTGTGCTCTACATTATATACAGCAGATATGCTATTAGTTATGTACAGCATGTGTGTACTACGGATTGACATGTACGGTACTCCTATGCCCGATACGCCATACATTTTAACATGCACAATTTTTGCACTCCAAATGCACTACAATGTACAGCACCACACCCAAGCCACATATGTGCTCTGCTCTATTTGTGGTAAGTACAGTTCCGTGTACCACGTGTGCATTGCTACATACATTCTTATATACAGTATTAACGCACTACTCCATGCACTGATTTGCACATATGTGAACCATGCGTGTAATAACTCAGTACAGCTGTGCACCATACATGCACAGCTCCATTCATTATTTTACTTAAAGCAGCTTTCTTAAACCACACACACTTCATTGCGCCTCGATTCACTGCCCCGTACTCACTGGGACATACAGCGGAGCAGTTGCAACATTTATATAAGCATGCCTGTACGTGATGCAAAACACGTGTTCAGGATGAGCATGCCTGAAAGCAGATGGCGCGTCAGGTCTCCCTGCTTGATATTACATAGCTTGCATTACTTTATGCGTCATAAACGTCAGGCACAATTTATCCTCTAGAGAAAGTACCCTGATGCACACCTGGTAGAAGCCATGCTCCTCGGAACAAAATCATTTTGAAAATCGCATGTCAAAGCTTGTTTTAGAGGAGACGTGTTTCTTTTCCAATGCAGCACCCCCACACCATGAACTTTTAATTACAGAAAGCCTCACGTCACCATCTTTCACGAACTTAAAAACTTAGGCCTGCTAGGTAGCAGGTTTAGAAGTGCATGTCCAAAGGCAGCTGTTTAGTGCACTATAGCAGTTTTACCACACTCGATCACTCACAGGTTTCTGTCAGTCATAGATTCATTCAGACATTCACTCATTTATACACAAATGCCCCGGTTGGTCATTCTCAGTGAACCATACAGTGGAAAGGCACTCTGCTCACTCGCTAGGGGCGTCAGGTTGCAGCACTGTGCTGTTGGACGCACATTCATTCACCTCTGTTGTTGAGTGCAGCACGCTAGCAGCAGTTTGAAGGCTGCTCTTAGGTCTAGACAAGGTGCTGTGCACATCTATACATTTGTTTATGTAAAGCTACACAGAGCAGTGACCCTTGCCTCTCAGTCACTGGCGATGATTGATGACGGCCTGAGTACCCAGGTGTGGATTAATTTTTACCACAGGAGGAAACAGACACTGGTAGAAGGAGCTCATGCAGAAAGGGACGGTTTTGAAAGATCATTTTGTGAAATGCTTTTTAAGTTGCCCTTCAAAGTAATGTCACGAGTCCCTTGCTTTAGCGACGCTAGCAAGTTATTCACAAATAAACGAGGCCAGAGCCCGGTCCAGAACAAATCTCGCAGACCAATTCCACTGTTATAACAAGAGATTGCTTTAAAATTAACCTTTGCCCTGTTAAGAAAACAGGTGTCTTTCGTCCAGTTAGGCTCTGTGAACGTTAAAGTGCTTTGCTGCCGCAGGAAATGTTTCCAGGTTACATATATGTTTTCGATGGCCAGGCATGTTAGAAGCTGCTCGCCAAACTCTTTTAAAGGAGCGGAGGTGAGGCACAGCAACATTTTAGATTGTAATTGTAGTTTTATTTATATAGCACTTATTACCCCTGACGAGGCGTCGAAGTGCTTAGATGTCTTACAATGTGTGTGTGTGAATTTGATTTCTGGGTGAGACTGGGACTGTCCAGACGTCAAAGTGCTCAGATGTCTTAGAGTGTGTGTGCGTGTGTGAGTTTGATTTCTGGGTGAGACTGGGCCTGCTCGGTGTTCTTTCTGCAGGGTCCGACTAGCAGCAATCTGCCAGTGCTCGTTGGGCTGGTCCGACAGCTCAGTGTGTGGGCCTGTTTTTTGTGGCTGTATGTTGGCCTGTTTTGTGTTCTGCTGCTGCCTGGGTTCATGCTTACTGTTGCTTTCTCTGATCATATTACCGCAGACATTCACTACAGCAAAAACACAAATGCATGCTGTCTAAGGTACTGTAAGATAACTATACACCATCACCATGTCTTCACAAGTTTAAATTTGCCCTGATTTGCAAATGTCATCACGTGGGCCGGTTTGTAACTATCTAGGGTCTGCTTTTATTTTGGTGCCCGTGCTGGAGCATAGTTTGTGTTCGACAGTCTGAGGCTGACCTTGATGTTCTTCATGTGTTTCTGAAAATAAGGTTTGGTTGGTGGAACGCGAAGAGTTTACTTAAGCGAAACTGCCTAATAATGGTGATACAATTGTACAGGATCACAGAAGCCGCTGCAGTACTGACAAATGAGGGCTGCACTGCACAGCTGGATACAGTAATGACTGTTTCTAGAAACAAGTGACGTGATCTTTGCACTGATTGAATGCGTGTGCTGCTTAGGGGCAGGCAGTGCTTAATTTGAGCCGGTGGTTTCTGGTTCTCAGCACCGGCACTTAATTGGCAGCACAGGCACTTATGACAGTCCGCCACATAGTGGGCTGTTTGCCTGATTTAGAGTGAGCAAAACAACAGTTGTTTACTCATTCATTATACAGTTAAAAATGACTAATACCTGCCACCCTTGCTAATCTCAAAGCTTTGGGGACCTGGAATAGTCTGAACTGTTGCACTTGTAGGAGTGTGATGGTTAGCAGCTGGCTTGGTACTGTCACTGGTAGCGTTAGCAGAGGCAATGGGTGGTGTAGGCTGCAGTGACCTCCTGATGAGGGCCCTGGCACTTATTTTTTTTTACAAATTAAGCACAGGGGGCAGAGGATAGAGGAGAGGGGCTTAGAGTCAAAAGCTTTCTCTTTAACTGCCCAAAGGCACCAACCATTTTATGCTACTGTGAGCTGCAATAAGTAGGGCTCAGTGTGTCATGAGGTACGCACCATAAAGCTGTGTTTTAAATGCTGTATCCTCCAGAGCAATCCACTTTACAGGATCGAAGGCTCTTTCAAAGGAAACCCAGCCCTGATCTGAAAGAGTCTACATAAAACAGCAACTGACTCCTGAATTGTTATAAAATGAGCATCCAATTCCAGGATGTTGTAGTTGTGCATTTTTTTGTGTAGCATATTTCTCTTGTACAGTTCATACTTTGAACGGAGTCACCTTCAGGCATTTTTAATGGGAGACCATTGAGAGCTTTAGAGGCTGAAGGCAGCGCAAATTTCTCCCAGTGCCTGTCAGTGGGTCAAAAAGGTGCTCAGAATACTTGGTCATCCAATCCTTGGCCTCTCTGCTGAACATACTGAGCAATGGTCACTTATTCCAGATGCAATTGTGATTCTGTGCAACTGTGTGTGAAGGAGGTACACGCTTTCAAAAATATTGAGAAGTCAAAAGTAAATAAAAACACAATGCTTACAGGTGAGTTGGTACGTTGTGTGTTTGGGGGTTGTGAAGTTCTCTGGTTATATTGAATAAGCAGCTACCTATGTCATTATCATATGAAATCTCTTAATTGATGTCATATCTACACTTTCACAGTGTTTTCGAATATCAGAGAGGCACTAGAATTCACTCTCGGGCTGTGAACTCTAAGGCACACATTGAAACAGTTTTGATTAACAAAGCTTCTATTGGTATATGTTTGAGTGTCTGAGAAGCAGGGATGTTGGAAATGATAATAGTGCAGTTCTGGTCCCATACTCATGTCCTGTATCTGCTCCTAGAAGATTGCTTCGAAGCAGTATATTCATTCAGTACTAAGAGGTAAATGGAACATTTAAAAAAGGAATGCTAATCAATAAGTGCATAGAAATTGATCCGTGTAACCACACAGACAGGAATACTAGTCTCTGACTGTGCTGGGGACTTGTACAGACAGTGACGCAGACGTAACCAGGGCCGAACTGGACTGCCTCGAGTCAAGAGGCCCTGGCGGGATCGTCATTTCTTTACTCTGACCCATGTGAGAACATGCGCTCGCTGTGCCTGTGCTATTGTGCTGAGGTACATGTGGAGAGAGTTATAATCTAAAAATCCCACAGTTTGCTGAAATATAATTTCTGTTTGCCTGGCTAATACTAAAAAAATCAAGGATGAACTTCAATCCTGGGATGGATCTCTTTCGCCATCTAATTTTTAAAGTATTTGCAATGTACAGTGTTACCAATGGTGTGAGCCTTGATGACTTCATCAACCAATACAGTAAAGAGGCAGAGATTTGTTACAGGTAGAAAACACTTAGAGGCCCTGTTTCCATTGGTTGTGTGTGCTTGGCTTGGGGGTCATTTTGCAAGCAGACCAGTTCGAGGATGGGGCACATTTTTGATTTGTTTTTAATGTTTTTTTCACACTTGTGCTTTAAAATGCTATATTTAGATCCCCTTTTTGCAACAATTTGCAGTAAATATGTGGTGTAAAAAGCCACCATTTTAATCCATTTTTTCCAAAATTTTCTTGCGGGGGGAAAACCCCCCCGCACCCTCCTTTTGCAGTTCGGGCTCGCTCGCTTCGCTCGCTCGCTCGTTATACTGCGATACAATTTTTCGCGCACCACTTTCAAAATCCACCAGCCGCCACTGCGACCACGCCAGAGTAAATTTACAAAATCAAATGACAAAATCGGTAGAAATAGCCAACAGGCAGTGGCGGTTTCCCTATGAGGGCGTCGGGGCTCCGCCCCCGTTACATTGCTGGATATGCTCACCAGTCATTTAGGAAAATAAAATACCCATTTACGAGCTCCCAAAATGCCTTGAATGCCCCACACTCACTCACCGATATCACCACTGTAGTGTTAATTCATTGTTAATTGACCATGTCACGTGACTCACCCTGCCTGCCCGGTTTGCTCAAGCAGCCTAGCCTAAGGCTACGTGTTTGCCGGCTGAGAACCTCACAGCCCTGAAGGCTGTGATGTCATCAGCTCGGCAAAGACCTAGCTGCAAGGCGTAGTCTCCACCCCCTGATGGCGTGGAGGTTAAGTTAGCCCCGGGCATTTTGAATACAAGCCCGGGATCACTAACCCTCCACGTCAATCAGAGAGAGTGGAGCTTGTCACCACACCCTTTCCCAACTCGTTACAGGGCGTGGGTGGGACCCCTCCCTGTGACGAGTTGGGAAAGGGTGTGGCAGGTGGGAAGCAGGAATCGAGTCTGCGCAGACTCGGCCACCTCAGGCGTCCCGCGCATGAGCCTGCTGACGTGACGTCGTCTGAACTAACTTGGGTCAGTTCAGAAGCCCAGGTAAGGCCCAGGCGGGCATTTTTATTAACTTTCAGTAATATCACCAGTAGGACGCTCGGTTTTGGGGACCCCAGACACTCTGTGAGACTCCAGTGAGTGAGCAGGCATTGGGTAATCTAGACACTCAGTAAGTCTCACTATCACAAGTGCTGTCGCCCCGTTAAGTGTTGTTACCGCTCGTTACAAGAACACCAGCTCTGCTGGGAAGTGCAGGTACTAAGCTTTGCAAGTACAACCGACCTGACTGAGGCAAAGTGCTGGTACGGGGCTGAGCTCACTGAAGAGCTTCGAACGGATTGTGTGGGGGCGGAGGGTTCACAGGGAGGGGGATATGCCCACTGAAGAGCATCGGGCACAAGAGGAGAGGGGGGTCTGAGCCCACTGAAAGAGCATCGGGCAGGAGGGAGGGTCTGAGCCCACTGAAGAACATCGGGCACAAGGCTGTGTTTGTCTGAGCCACTGAAGCACAGGTAACGGACAGAGGTGAAGACTTTGGACTCGGACCTGGGGAAGCAAGTTCGAGTGTCGGCTCGAAATGCTGTGATTCTGGGCAAATCATTTATTCTGCCAAACAAAAATATGAATGCGCCTTGTTTAATGTAACTGCTGCTAGTGTAAAGCGCTCCGTTACCTGAAGGTCGAGTGTGCGTTATAGACGTCCGGCGGTGCGTGTTATGTACAGGATCAGGGCACGACATAGGCACTGCTCCATGTTGTGGTGCAGTACAACAACGTGTACTAAGTCTGCACCGCTCCATTTTGTGTATTCTGCACATATTTTTGTTCCAAGCATGCAACGCTTCATGGTGTTATGTGCACCTACAAACTACTGTGCTCTACATTATATACAGCAGATATGCTATTAGTTATGTACAGCATGTGTGTACTACGGATTGACATGTACGGTACTCCTATGCCCGATACTCCATACATTTTAACATGCACAATTTTTGCGCTCCAAATGCACTACAATGTACAGCACCACACCCAAGCCACATATGTGCTCTGCTCTATTTGTGGTAAGTACAGTTCCGTGTACCACGTGTGCATTGCTACATACATTCTTATATACAGTATTAACGCACTACTCCATGCACTGATTTGCACATATGTGAACCATGCGTGTAATAACTCAGTACAGCTGTGCACCATACATGCACAGCTCCATTCATTATTTTACTTACAGCAGCTTTCTTAAACCACACACACTTCATTGCGCCTCGAATCACTGCCCCGTACTCACTGGGACATACAGCGGAGCAGTTGCAACATTTATATAAGCATGCCTGTACGTGATGCAAAACACGTGTTCAGGATGAGCATGCCTGAAAGCAGATGGCGCGTCAGGTCTCCCTGCTTGATATTACATAGCTTGCATTACTTTATGCGTCATAAACGTCAGGCACAATTTATCCTCTAGAGAAAGTACCCTGATGCACACCTGGTAGAAGCCATGCTCCTCGGAACAAAATCATTTTGAAAATCGCATGTCAAAGCTTGTTTTAGAGGAGACGTGTTTCTTTTCCAATGCAGCACCCCCACACCATGAACTTTTAATTACAGAAAGCCTCACGTCACCATCTTTCACGAACTTAAAAACTTAGGCCTGCTAGGTAGCAGGTTTAGAAGTGCATGTCCAAAGGCAGCTGTTTAGTGCACTATAGCAGTTTTACCACACTCGATCACTCACAGGTTTCTGTCAGTCATAGATTCATTCAGACATTCACTCATTTATACACAAATGCCCCGGTTGGTCATTCTCAGTGAACCATACAGTGGAAAGGCACTCTGCTCACTCGCTAGGGGCGTCAGGTTGCAGCACTGTGCTGTTGGACGCACATTCATTCACCTCTGTTGTTGAGTGCAGCACGCTAGCAGCAGTTTGAAGGCTGCTCTTAGGTCTAGACAAGGTGCTGTGCACATCTATACATTTGTTTATGTAAAGCTACACAGAGCAGTGACCCTTGCCTCTCAGTCACTGGCGATGATTGATGACGGCCTGAGTACCCAGGTGTGGATTAATTTTTACCACAGGAGGAAACAGACACCGGTAGAAGGAGCTCATGCAGAAAGGGACGGTTTTGAAAGATCATTTTGTGAAATGCTTTTTAAGTTGCCCTTCAAAGTAATGTCACGAGTCCCTTGCTTTAGCGACGCTAGCAAGTTATTCACAAATAAACGAGGCCAGAGCCCGGTCCAGAACAAATCTTGCAGACCAATTCCGCTGTTATAACAAGAGATTGCTTTAAAATTAACCTTTGCCCTGTTAAGAAAACAGGTGTCTTTCGTCCAGTTAGGCTCTGTGAACGTTAAAGTGCTTTGCTGCCGCAGGAAATGTTTCCAGGTTACATATATGTTTTCGATGGCCAGGCATGTTAGAAGCTGCTCGCCAAAATCTTTTAAAGGAGCGGAGGTGAGGCACAGCAACATTTTAGATTGTAATTGTAGTTTTATTTATATAGCACTTATTACCCCTGACGAGGCGTCGAAGTGCTTAGATGTCTTACAATGTGTGTGTGTGAATTTGATTTCTGGGTGAGACTGGGACTGTCCAGACGTCAAAGTGCTCAGATGTCTTAGAGTGTGTGTGCGTGTGTGAGTTTGATTTCTGGGTGAGACTGGGCCTGCTCGGTGTTCTTTCTGCAGGGTCCGACTAGCAGCAATCTGCCAGTGCTCGTTGGGCTGGTCCGACAGCTCAGTGTGTGGGCCTGTTTTTTGTGGCTGTATGTTGGCCTGTTTTGTGTTCTGCTGCTGCCTGGGTTCATGCTTACTGTTGCTTTCTCTGATCATATTACCGCAGACATTCACTACAGCAAAAACACAAATGCATGCTGTCTAAGGTACTGTAAGATAACTATACACCATCACCATGTCTTCACAAGTTTAAATTTGCCCTGATTTGCAAATGTCATCACGTGGGCCGGTTTGTAACTATCTAGGGTCTGCTTTTATTTTGGTGCCCGTGCTGGAGCATATTTTGTGTTCGACAGTCTGAGGCTGACCTTGATGTTCTTCATGTGTTTCTGAAAATAAGGTTTGGTTGGTGGAACGCGAAGAGTTTACTTAAGCGAAACTGCCTAATAATGGTGATACAATTGTACAGGATCACAGAAGCCGCTGCAGTACTGACAAATGAGGACTGCACTGCACAGCTGGATACAGTAATGACTGTTTCTAGAAACAAGTGACGTGATCTTTGCACTGATTGAATGCGTGTGCTGCTTAGGGGCAGGCAGTGCTTAATTTGAGCCGGTGGTTTCTGGTGCTCAGCACCGGCACTTAATTGGCAGCACAGGCACTTATGACATTCCGCCACATAGTGGGCTGTTTGCCTGATTTAGAGTGAGCAAAACAACAGTTGTTTACTCATTCATTATACAGTTAAAAATGACTAATACCTGCCACCCTTGCTAATCTCAAAGCTTTGGGGACCTGGAATAGTCTGAACTGTTGCACTTGTAGGAGTGTGATGGTTAGCAGCTGGCTTGGTACTGTCACTGGTAGCGTTAGCAGAGGCAATGGGTGGTGTAGGCTGCAGTGACCTCCTGATGAGGGCCCTGGCACTTATTTTTTTACAAATTAAGCACAGGGGGCATAGGATAGAGGAGAGGGGCTTAGAGTCAAAAGCTTTCTCTTTAACTGCCCAAAGGCACCAACCATTTTATGCTACTGTGAGCTGCAATAAGTAGGGCTCAGTGTGTCATGAGGTACGCACCATAAAGCTGTGTTTTAAATGCTGTATCCTCCAGAGCAATCCACTTTACAGGATCGAAGGCTCTTTCAAAGGAAACCCAGCCCTGATCTGAAAGAGTCTACATAAAACAGCAACTGACTCCTGAATTGTTATAAAATGAGCATCCAATTCCAGGATGTTGTAGTTGTGCATTTTTTTGTGTAGCATATTTCTCTTGTACAGTTCATACTTTGAACAGAGTCACCTTCAGGCATTTTTAATGGGAGACCATTGAGAGCTTTAGAGGCTGAAGGCAGCGCAAATTTCTCCCAGTGCCTGTCAGTGGGTCAAAAAGGTGCTCAGAATACTTGGTCATCCAATCCTTGGCCTCTCTGCTGAACATACTGAGCAATGGTCACTTATTCCAGATGCAATTGTGATTCTGTGCAACTGTGTGTGAAGGAGGTACACGCTTTCAAAAATATTGAGAAGTCAAAAGTAAATAAAAACACAATGCTTACAGGTGAGTTGGTACGTTGTGTGTTTGGGGGTTGTGAAGTTCTCTGGTTATATTGAATAAGCAGCTACCTATGTCATTATCATATGAAATCTCTTAATTGATGTCATATCTACACTTTCACAGTGTTTTCGAATATCAGAGAGGCACTAGAATTCACTCTCGGGCTGTGAACTCTAAGGCACACATTGAAACAGTTTTGATTAACAAAGCTTCTATTGGTATATGTTTGAGTGTCTGAGAAGCAGGGATGTTGGAAATGATAATAGTGCAGTTCTGGTCCCACACTCATGTCCTGTATCTGCTCCTAGAAGATTGCTTCGAAGCAGTATATTCATTCAGTACTAAGAGGTAAATGGAACATTTAAAAAAGGAATGCTAATCAATAAGTGCATAGAAATTGATCCGTGTAACCACACAGACAGGAATACTAGTCTCTGACTGTGCTGGGGACTTGTACAGACAGTGACGCAGACGTAACCAGGGCCGAACTGGACTGCCTCGAGTCAAGAGGCCCTGGCGGGATCGTCATTTCTTTACTCTGACCCATGTGAGAACATGCGCTCGCTGTGCCTGTGCTATTGTGCTGAGGTACATGTGGAGAGAGTTATAATCTAAAAATCCCACAGTTTGCTGAAATATAATTTCTGTTTGCCTGGCTAATACTAAAAAAATCAAGGATGAACTTCAATCCTGGGATGGATCTCTTTCGCCATCTAATTTTTAAAGTATTTGCAATGTACAGTGTTACCAATGGTGTGAGCCTTGATGACTTCATCAACCAATACAGTAAAGAGGCAGAGATTTGTTACAGGTAGAAAACACTTAGAGGCCCTGTTTCCATTGGTTGTGTGTGCTCGGCTTGGGGGTCATTTTGCAAGCAGACCAGTTCGAGGATGGGGCACATTTTTGATTTGTTTTTAATGTTTTTTTCACACTTGTGCTTTAAAATGCTATATTTAGATCCCATTTTTGCAACAATTTGCAGTAAATATGTGGTGTAAAAAGCCACCATTTTAATCCATTTTTTCCAAAATTTTCTTGCGGGGGGAAAACCCCCCCGCACCCTCCTTTTGCAGTTCGGGCTCGCTCGCTTCGCTCGCTCGTTATACTGCGATACAATTTTTCGCCCCACCACTTTCAAAATCCACCAGCCGCCACTGCGACCACGCCAGAGTAAATTTACAAAATCAAATGACAAAATCGGTAGAAATAGCCAACAGGCAGTGGCGGTTTCCCTATGAGGGCGTCGGGGCTCCGCCCCCGTTACATTGCTGGATATGCTCACCAGTCATTTAGGAAAATAAAATACCCATTTACGAGCTCCCAAAATGCCTTGAGTGCCCCACACTCACTCACTGATATCACCACTGTAGTGTTAATTCATTGTTAATTGACCATGTCACGTGACTCACCCTGCCTGCCCGGTTTGCTCAAGCAGCCTAGCCTAAGGCTACGTGTTTGCCGGCTGAGAACCTCACAGCCCTGAAGGCTGTGATGTCATCAGCTCGGCAAAGACCTAGCTGCAAGGCGTAGTCTCCACCCCCTGATGGCGTGGAGGTTAAGTTAGCCCCGGGCATTTTGAATACAAGCCCGGGATCACTAACCCTCCACGTCAATCAGAGAGAGTGGAGCTTGTCACCACACCCTTCCCAACTCGTTACAGGGCGTGGGTGGGACCCCTCCCTGTGACGAGTTGGGAAAGGGTGTGGCAGGTGGGAAGCAGGAATCGAGTCTGCGCAGACTCGGCCACCTCAGGCGTCCCGCGCATGAGCCTGCTGACGTGACGTCGTCTGAACTAACTTGGGTCAGTTCAGAAGCCCAGGTAAGGCCAAGGCGGGCATTTTTATTAACTTTCAGTAATATCACCAGTAGGACGCTCGGTTTTGGGGACCCCAGACACTCTGTGAGACTCCAGTGAGTGAGCAGGCATTGGGTAATCTAGACACTCAGTAAGTCTCACTATCACAAGTGCTGTCGCCCCGTTAAGTGTTGTTACCGCTCGTTACAAGAACACCAGATCTGCGGGGAAGTGCAGGTACTAAGGTTTGCAAGTACAACCGACCTGACTGAGGCAAAGTGCTGGTACGGGGCTGAGCTCACTGAAGAGCTTCGAACGGATTGTGTGGGGGCGGAGGGTTCACAGGGAGGGGGATATGCCCACTGAAGAGCATCGGGCACAAGAGGAGAGGGGGGTCTGAGCCCACTGAAAGAGCATCGGGCAGGAGGGAGGGTCTGAGCCCACTGAAGAACATCGGGCACAAGGCTGTGTTTGTCTGAGCCACTGAAGCACAGGTAACGGACAGAGGTGAAGACTTTGGACTCGGACCTGGGGAAGCAAGTTCGAGTGTCGGCTCGAAATGCTGTGATTCTGGGCAAATCATTTATTCTGCCAAACAAAAATATGAATGCGCCTTGTTTAATGTAACTGCTGCTAGTGTAAAGCGCTCCGTTACCTGAAGGTCGAGTGTGCGTTATAGACGTCCGGCGGTGCGTGTTATGTACAGGATCAGGGCACGACATAGGCACTGCTCCATGTTGTGGTGCAGTACAACAACGTGTACTAAGTCTGCACCGCTCCATTTTGTGTATTCTGCACATATTTTTGTTCCAAGCATGCAACGCTTCATGCTGTTATGTGCACCTACAAACTACTGTGCTCTACATTATATACAGCAGATATGCTATTAGTTATGTACAGCATGTGTGTACTACGGATTGACATGTACGGTACTCCTATGCCCGATACGCCATACATTTTAACATGCACAATTTTTGCACTCCAAATGCACTACAATGTACAGCACCACACCCAAGCCACATATGTGCTCTGCTCTATTTGTGGTAAGTACAGTTCCGTGTACCACGTGTGCATTGCTACATACATTCTTATATACAGTATTAACGCACTACTCCATGCACTGATTTGCACATATGTGAACCATGCGTGTAATAACTCAGTACAGCTGTGCACCATACATGCACAGCTCCATTCATTATTTTACTTACAGCAGCTTTCTTAAACCACACACACTTCATTGCGCCTCGATTCACTGCCCCGTACTCACTGGGACATACAGCGGAGCAGTTGCAACATTTATATAAGCATGCCTGTACGTGATGCACAACACGTGTTCAGGATGAGCATGCCTGAAAGCAGATGGCGCGTCAGGGCTCCCTGCTTGATATTACATAGCTTGCATTACTTTATGCGTCATAAAAGTCAGGCACAATTTATCCTCTAGAGAAAGTACCCTGATGCACACCTGGTAGAAGCCATGCTCCTCGGAACAAAATCATTTTGAAAATCGCATGTCAAAGCTTGTTTTAGAGGAGACGTGTTTCTTTTCCAATGCAGCACCCCCACACCATGAACTTTTAATTACAGAAAGCCTCACGTCACCATCTTTCACGAACTTAAAAACTTAGGCCTGCTAGGTAGCAGGTTTAGAAGTGCATGTCCAAAGGCAGCTGTTTAGTGCACTATAGCAGTTTTACCACACTCGATCACTCACAGGTTTCTGTCAGTCATAGATTCATTCAGACATTCACTCATTTATACACAAATGCCCCGGTTGGTCATTCTCAGTGAACCATACAGTGGAAAGGCACTCTGCTCACTCGCTAGGGGCGTCAGGTTGCAGCACTGTGCTGTTGGACGCACATTCATTCACCTCTGTTGTTGAGTGCAGCACGCTAGCAGCAGTTTGAAGGCTGCTCTTAGGTCTAGACAAGGTGCTGTGCACATCTATACATTTGTTTATGTAAAGCTACACAGAGCAGTGACCCTTGCCTCTCAGTCACTGGCGATGATTGATGACGGCCTGAGTACCCAGGTGTGGATTAATTTTTACCACAGGAGGAAACAGACACCGGTAGAAGGAGCTCATGCAGAAAGGGACGGTTTTGAAAGATCATTTTGTGAAATGCTTTTTAAGTTGCCCTTCAAAGTAATGTCACGAGTCCCTTGCTTTAGCGACGCTAGCAAGTTATTCACAAATAAACGAGGCCAGAGCCCGGTCCAGAACAAATCTCGCAGACCAATTCCGCTGTTATAACAAGAGATTGCTTTAAAATTAACCTTTGCCCTGTTAAGAAAACAGGTGTCTTTCGTCCAGTTAGGCTCTGTGAACGTTAAAGTGCTTTGCTGCCGCAGGAAATGTTTCCAGGTTACATATATGTTTTCAATGGCCAGGCATGTTAGAAGCTGCTCGCCAAACTCTTTTAAAGGAGCGGAGGTGAGGCACAGCAACATTTTAGATTGTAATTGTAGTTTTATTTATATAGCACTTATTACCCCTGACGAGGCGTCGAAGTGCTTAGATGTCTTACAATGTGTGTGTGTGAATTTGATTTCTGGGTGAGACTGGGACTGTCCAGACGTCAAAGTGCTCAGATGTCTTAGAGTGTGTGTGCGTGTGTGAGTTTGATTTCTGGGTGAGACTGGGCCTGCTCGGTGTTCTTTCTGCAGGGTCCGACTAGCAGCAATCTGCCAGAGCTCGTTGGGCTGGTCCGACAGCTCAGTGTGTGGGCCTGTTTTTTGTGGCTGTATGTTGGCCTGTTTTGTGTTCTGCTGCTGCCTGGGTTCATGTTTACTGTTGCTTTCTCTGATCATATTACCGCAGACATTCACTACAGCAAAAACACAAATGCATGCTGTCTAAGGTACTGTAAGATAACTATACACCATCACCATGTCTTCACAAGTTTAAATTTGCCCTGATTTGCAAATGTCATCACGTGGGCCGGTTTGTAACTATCTAGGGTCTGCTTTTATTTTGGTGCCCGTGCTGGAGCATATTTTGTGTTCGACAGTCTGAGGCTGACCTTGATGTTCTTCATGTGTTTCTGAAAATAATGTTTGGTTGGTGGAACGCGAAGAGTTTACTTAAGCGAAACTGCCTAATAATGGTGATACAATTGTACAGGATCACAGAAGCCGCTGCAGTACTGACAAATGAGGGCTGCACTGCACAGCTGGATACAGTAATGACTGTTTCTAGAAACAAGTGACGTGATCTTTGCACTGATTGAATGCGTGTGCTGCTTAGGGGCAGGCAGTGCTTAATTTGAGCCGGTGGTTTCTGGTGCTCAGCACCGGCACTTAATTGGCAGCACAGGCACTTATGACAGTCCGCCACATAGTGGGCTGTTTGCCTGATTTAGAGTGAGCAAAACAACAGTTGTTTACTCATTCATTATACAGTTAAAAATGACTAATACCTGCCACCCTTGCTAATCTCAAAGCTTTGGGGACCTGGAATAGTCTGAACTGTTGCACTTGTAGGAGTGTGATGGTTAGCAGCTGGCTTGGTACTGTCACTGGTAGCGTTAGCAGAGGCAATGGGTGGTGTAGGCTGCAGTGACCTCCTGATGAGGGCCCTGGCACTTATTTTTTTTTTACAAATTAAGCACAGGGGGCAGAGGATAGAGGAGAGGGGCTTAGAGTCAAAAGCTTTCTCTTTAACTGCCCAAAGGCACCAACCATTTTATGCTACTGTGAGCTGCAATAAGTAGGGCTCAGTGTGTCATGAGGTACGCACCATAAAGCTGTGTTTTAAATGCTGTATCCTCCAGAGCAATCCACTTTACAGGATCGAAGGCTCTTTCAAAGGAAACCCAGCCCTGATCTGAAAGAGTCTACATAAAACAGCAACTGACTGCTGAATTGTTATAAAATGAGCATCCAATTCCAGGATGTTGTAGTTGTGCATTTTTTTGTGTAGCATATTTCTCTTGTACAGTTCATACTTTGAACGGAGTCACCTTCAGGCATTTTTAATGGGAGACCATTGAGAGCTTTAGAGGCTGAAGGCAGCGCAAATTTCTCCCAGTGCCTGTCAGTGGGTCAAAAAGGTGCTCAGAATACTTGGTCATCCAATCCTTGGCCTCTCTGCTGAACATACTGAGCAATGGTCACTTATTCCAGATGCAATTGTGATTCTGTGCAACTGTGTGTGAAGGAGGTACACGCTTTCAAAAATATTGAGAAGTCAAAAGTAAATAAAAACACAATGCTTACAGGTGAGTTGGTACGTTGTGTGTTTGGGGGTTGTGAAGTTCTCTGGTTATATTGAATAAGCAGCTACCTATGTCATTATCATATGAAATCTCTTAATTGATGTCATATCTACACTTTCACAGTGTTTTCGAATATCAGAGAGGCACTAGAGTTCACTCTCGGGCTGTGAACTCTAAGGCACACATTGAAACAGTTTTGATTAACAAAGCTTCTATTGGTATATGTTTGAGTGTCTGAGAAGCAGGGATGTTGGAAATGATAATAGTGCAGTTCTGGTCCCACACTCATGTCCTGTATCTGCTCCTAGAAGATTGCTTCGAAGCAGTATATTCATTCAGTACTAAGAGGTAAATGGAACATTTAAAAAAAGGAATGCTAATCAATAAGTGCATAGAAATTGATCCGTGTAACCACACAGACAGGAATACTAGTCTCTGACTGTGCTGGGGACTTGTACAGACAGTGACGCAGACGTAACCAGGGCCGAACTGGACTGCCTCGAGTCAAGAGGCCCTGGCGGGATCGTCATTTCTTTACTCTGACCCATGTGAGAACATGCGCTCGCTGTGCCTGTGCTATTGTGCTGAGGTACATGTGGAGAGAGTTATAATCTAAAAATCCCACAGTTTGCTGAAATATAATTTCTGTTTGCCTGGCTAATACTAAAAAAATCAAGGATGAACTTCAATCCTGGGATGGATCTCTTTCGCCATCTAATTTTTAAAGTATTTGCAATGTACAGTGTTACCAATGGTGTGAGCCTTGATGACTTCATCAACCAATACAGTAAAGAGGCAGAGATTTGTTACAGGTAGAAAACACTTAGAGGCCCTGTTTCCATTGGTTGTGTGTGCTCGGCTTGGGGGTCATTTTGCAAGCAGACCAGTTCGAGGATGGGGCACATTTTTGATTTGTTTTTAATGTTTTTTTCACACTTGTGCTTTAAAATGCTATATTTAGATCCCCTTTTTGCAACAATTTGCAGTAAATATGTGGTGTAAAAAGCCACCATTTTAATCCATTTTTTCTAAAATTTTCTTGCGGGGGGAAAACCCCCCCGCACCCTCCTTTTGCAGTTCGGGCTCGCTCGCTTCGCTCGCTCGTTATACTGCGATACAATTTTTCGCCGCACCACTTTCAAAATCCACCAGCCGCCACTGCCAACAGGGAGCATGGGGCCCGGGTACAAAAATGCTATCCAGCTCGTGAGGAGAAAAGAAAGGGCCATATGGATGGGGGAGAAGAAGGTGATTCCTTGCTTGATACCATGCTAGAAAGCCCTCCTGCATATGCCCCAATGTACCCTGCCCTGACGCCTCACACCCCACATGTCCCCCCGCCACCGCCAACTCCTGCCCCCACTGCCCCTCCTACTGTTCTTCCTGTCACACCAACCCTCCCGATTTTTCTTATGACACCGACCACGCCCGCTAACCCTGTCCTCACTGCGGGAATGACAACAAGTCTCCATCCGCCCAACCCCTGCGGCTTTACCCCTACCCGCCCTTTTCCTACTTCCCCGTGGTCTACAGTTAAGCAGGATTTATATAAAATGTTCAATTCCCCCCGACTGGCCTCCTTGCGCTCTGCAGTCAGCTTTTCGTCCCTTCGAGAAAATGACCTACAGAAGCAACAGTGTGAATGTTGGATAAAGAACGGGAATATTTATGCCTTTAAAGACATATGGTCCACCTTTTCCCAGTGGACGATTATGGAACAGACCACCGGGGCTGAATACATGTGTACGCTGGTCATGCAAAAATTTGAGAAAGCGCTTATGCAGATACCCACTGGATTAATGGACCTTAGGTCACAAATAAGAAGAGGCGATGTTCAGGGAGAGGGGATGGTTGGTGCTGTGTCTGCTTTAATGGCTTACCGTGATATGACCGCTTTTTCCAACACCCCTCTAGAGACAGCTATGCCAATGAGAGAGGCGGCCCCTGTCTTTGTTAACGCACTTACCGATGCCCAAAATAATGGCCGAGGGGTTGTTGAGGCACACTGGCGCAGGCTTTGGGTTCATGTTCCTTGGAAAAGGTCAGAAGTAATGCAGTTAAAAGAACAATTACCAGATCCCCGGAAGAATCCGGCTGCCTTTTACAGAGAATTAGGTCAGATTATATCTGCAGGTACTCTCGTTCTTGAGGATATAGATGTACTTTTTGGTACGGTTGTCCCCACTGAAATTTGGGACAAGATTCGACATACTGATCATGAAGTGGCGTTGGGAGGTAAATGGGCTGACCTAGAGGCTATGGAAGAAGCAAGGGTAGGAGGGACTAAACCAGAAGCTGCCATCCTGACTTTGCCCGGTAAAATAATAACGTTTATGAAAACACTTTTGCCGGAAACTGTCATTAACTGGGATAAAATAAACGCCTGTAGGCAGCGAAAAGATGAGAATGTGGCTGACTTTTTTACCCGTTTTGAAACAGAATACAAGGGACATAGTGGTTTGGATCCACGGACCCCAGGTTCTGGCCCAGTGTTTGTCGATAAGTTTGTCAGCAACTTGCTTCCTGAGATTTCCACCAGGCTTAAGAAAGTTGAAAGTACGTGGTCTGCCCAAACTATGACTGGTATCTTGGCTATGGCACAATATCATGAGAATAGGGAGAATGAAGATAGAGACAAGGAAAGTAAGAAGGTTAGGGATCTTAAGACTAAGGCACTTCTGCAGCAGGCTTACCCTCCCCGAGGTCCCGATGCCCGCGGGAATTTCAGACCTCAACCCCAACACCCTCCGAGGGCTCGCCAGTCTACCCCCTCCAGCCCTCAACATACGGGAGCCCTCCAAACAGATCAGTGTGCTTATTGTAAGGGGTACGGCCATTGGATAGACGAGTGTCCCGTGTTAGCTGAAAACATCCGAACAGGGAAGACTCGGCCTCGCGCTCCCAGGGAGGGAAGGCCGACTAGGGACCATGGCCCGCCCCATCCACAGGATAAAGAACGTAGGCCCAGGGATCACGTTCCCGTCCGGCCGCGCCCGGCCAATAGGTTTGATGGGTACGAAGCAACACGCACTTATTACAATGATGATTATGACGAAGTTGATGAGATAGGGTCCTACCAAGCATAGGACAGCCAGGAAAGGGGTATTACCAGAGTGCAAATTCCAGTGGATCAAAGGGGCCCGTATGTTCAAATGTCAGTTGTGGGGAACGATCAGAATTTTCTTTTGGATACTGGGGCCACCAGGTCTTCTATTGCACGTCTGTCAGTCCCGGAGGCACCCCTTTCTGGCAAAATAAATGTCTCCGTGGGTTTTGCAGGAACACCTGTGACGAGCCCTGTCTCTGAACCCCTCCCTCTCGATATTGGCCCTGCACATGTTGACGCTCCATTGGTCCTTACTACAGGTTGCAGTGAAAACTTGTTAGGCATGGATTTACTGAAAGCTCTGTATGCGACCATATCATGTAGTCCCCAAGGTGTATCCCTAACAATTTCCCCCACCGCAGCTTCCTATATGTATCTGTCTGGTCCCCTTCCACCAGAATTGCAGTCTTTACCTTCCTCCCTCTGGGCATCATCAGACACTGATGTAGGGTGTCTCAACATATCCCCTCATGTGGTACGCATCCAGCCAGGTGCACTTCTCCCCCGCCTCCGGCAGTATCGACTACCCGCGGAAGGAGAAATGGCCCTTTTAACAATAATATCTGAATTAATGGACAAGGGCGTAGTGGAGGAAACACGTGGCAATATCTGTAACAGACCCATTATTCCCATTCTTAAAAAGACCAATGGAGATGCTCTCTCCCCTAAAATATATAGATTCGTGATTGACCTGAGAGCCCTTAACAAAATAACAATCTCCCAATATCCTGTTGTCCCCGACATTACAGCCCTCTTAACGATGGTCCCTTCTGACGCAACGCACTTTTCTGTCATAGACCTGAAGAATGCTTTTTTCAGCATTCCTATACATCCTGACAGCAGAAATATTTTTGGTTTCTCCCTTGGTGGGCAAAGCTTTAGATTCTGCCGCGCCCCTCAAGGTTTCACCGAGAGCCCCAGTATCTATAGTCAAGCCCTCAAAAGTCAACTAGATTCCTTGGAACTCCCTGATAACTCCACACTATTACAATATGTAGATGACCTCCTCTTTGCTGCAAATTCTGCCCCATCATGTAAAGAAGCTACTCTCTGTTTGTTACGCCACCTTGCCCTCCATAATCACAAAGTCTCTTTAAAAAAGCTTCAGTTTTGTCAAGAGAAGGTGACCTATTTAGGTCATCTCCTCTCGAAGGAGGGAAGGCAGCTCACCGCTGATCGTGTAGCCATTATCAATGCTATGACGGCCCCACGAACACAAAAGCAGGTGCGAGCCTTCATAGGCCTAACCTCATACTGTAGACAGTGGATTTCCAACTTTTCGGCCATGGTCAAACCTCTTCTTGCCCTCACCACTAAAGACATATCAGACAGTTCCTTTCCATGGACTAGAGAGCATGCGCAGGCCTTCCAAGATTTAAAGAGGGCTCTGTGTACTGCTCCAGTCCTCGGTACTCCTGATTATAGCAAGCAATTTTTTCTTTTTGTACATGAGACAGACGGCTGTGCATGCGCTGTCTTGACCCAGATGTTTGGAGGTCACCATCGGCCATGTGCCTATTTTTCAGCCACCTTAGATCCTGTTGCAAGGGCTCTCCCAGGATGCCTACGGGCGACCGCTGCGGCCGCCCTCATGGCCCGTCAGAGTGCGGGGATTGTCATGAACTCCCCCTGACTCTGATGGCCCCCCATTCTGTAGATACCCTCCTTAATAACACCAAGACACAGTACCTCACTAGCGCACGACTCACAGGATATGAACTGACACTCTTTTCCAGCCACATTAACATCAAGAGATGCACTGTACTAAACCCCGCCACATTACTCCCACTGGATACTCAGGATGCCCGCTTAGACCCACATGACTGCATATTAAGGACAGAGGAGGAGACGAAGGGACGGGTTGACTTACAGGATACCCCGATAGCAGAACCAGAAGGTACACTATATGTGGACGGATCATGTCTCAGAGGGCCAGATGGTAACACCTCAGCCGCCTATGCCCTCACGACATTAGGACAAGTAGTAGAAACAGCTCAGATTCCGCAGTGCTCTGCTCAAGCAGCAGAATTAGTGGCCCTCACTAGAGCCTGTGAGTTAAGCAAAGGGATGACGGTAAATATTTATACTGACAGCCAATATTCCTTCGGGGTGGCCCACAACTTCGGGAGGTTATGGAAAGAAAGGAATTTCCTTACTTCCCATGGGACCAAGATTCAACATGGCCCCCTAATTCACCGATTGTTAGACTCCCTGACACTCCCCAGAAAGGTGGCCATTATAAAATGTAAGGCCCATAAGAAAGTGACAGATGATGTTGGGAAAGGCAATGCCCTGGCTGACCAGACGGCCAGACAAACAGCTCTTAGAAAAAGGGAAGGAATGTATGTAGGAGGTCCCGCTAGGTGGGTGGCAGACGAGGGCATGGTTGAAAACACAGTACAAAGTGTGATCGATATTCAGTCCCATACTACTCCTGAGGAACTACGGGTGTGGAAGGAGCAATTAGCAAAGGAGGGAATTGATGGTTGCTGGGTCCGCACGACTATGGAAAGACAATGGATGTTACCTGACAGTCATGTGCTACCAGTAGTTACGATGGCCCATGGTCCTGCTCAGATTAGTGCAAAAGGGATATGTAAACTGTTGGAACCTACATGGTACAACTCTAAGATACCAACATATGCTGGAAAGCTGGTTAAAACATGCATGATTTGCCTAATGTATAACCCAGGAAAAGGCACAGTTACTCCTAAGGGAGGATTCTCTCCTCCTACCTTCCCTTTTGAAGTCCTCCAAATAGATTACATCCAGATGGACCGATGTAACAATTTAAAATATGTCCTAGTGGTGGTCTGTACCTTCAGCCGATGGGTGGAGGCCTACCCCGTCAAAGACTGCACCGCTATCACTACCGCCAAAATGCTATTAAAAGAGTACCTCCCACGATTCGGTTTGCCCCGCTTGGTCTGGAGTGACAACGGGACACACTTTACGGCTCAAATTATGGAATATATCTGTACAGGATTGGGTATAAAACAAAAATTTCATGCAGCTAACCACCCCCAGTCAGCAGGTCTAGTGGAGGTGTACAATGGCATCCTAAAAACTAAAATGGCCAAAATAGTAGCCGAGACAGGTGTCACTTGGGTTGATGCTCTGCCCTTGGCCCTATTGTCTACAAGAACAACAGCCCACACCAGGATATGGCTATCCCCCATGAGATTGTGTTCGGGAGGCCTGCCAATGTATGGGGTGTCCCGCGGCCTAAGAAACTGTCTGATGTTGAATACCCTGTATTAACTGATTATCTGTACAGTCTAACTAATACCTTTCGTACTCTTTATCACCAGGTGCATGAGGCCATACCTGACAAAAGCGAGGGCCCAGGGCACGTTATCCAACCTGGTGATTGGGTCTTGGTGAGGAATTTTCAACGGACTAAGAGCCTCGAACCCCGCTGGACACAGCCCCGTCAGGTGTTGCTGGCCACCCGCACCGCCGTGAAAGTAGAAGGTCGGAAGAATTGGGTGCATTCGTCCCACTGTAGGCGTGTGCCTCTGCCCCTCCCCTATGATCAGTGGGTGAGGGAAGGACAAGGAGACTCAGAAACAGAACAGTCCCGACATTTGTCCCATTCAGCGATGCCAGACTGCATTTTACATCTACAGAAGCAGAGAGTGACAGCGTACTGAAAGGAAGGGTGTAACCCTCCCTTAACTCTGCTGTACATCCAGAACAATTGTTTCCCGACCATACTGTCCCTACTTCCGACCGATATAACTTACGCCCCCGAGGGAAAGCTTGCCCTTTGACTTCGCCAAGTGCCTATAGGCTGTAGAGCTGTGATCTCCCCGGCCGAGAGTAGTGCTGGTGTGTCAGACTAAGGTAAGCCATAGGGCTCTTGGCACCTGCGCCCAGTGAAGCAACCACCAATCACAGACAGCCACTAGAGGTCCCTGGCTTAGCACAATGGCTGCCGTCCAAAACACTCGAATCCAGAAACCATATGTCAGTCTCCGACATAGTAAATGCTTCATGGCCACCGTGGTGACGCTCTTTGTCTCCCTCATCCTGTCTATTCTTGGTTGGCTGTTACTAATCTACGATCCTGTTACCTCACCAACCCCTACCCCAACTCCTGCAGAGCACCAGTATTACACGCTACCAGCCCACGAGTTACCCCGCCGTGCAGAATTCTTCAATAACACCTTCATCCAAATGTTGCATCATCATCAGCTGATCATGAACATTTCCAACTGCTGGGTTTGCGGACTGATGCCGCATTCCATGATACACCCTGTCCCATTCTTTCCCTACCCCTTTTCCATCTCTGGGTCTTGTCTTGCATGGTGGATGTTGATACAGGAGGCCTACACTGTCAATGGTACTGCCAATTCTGCCCTTGGAACATTTCAGGATGACTTCTGGCGGAACAGATCTGGCCATGCCAATGCTCCTTTTGCCCGACCAGCTCATCCACATCGCTACTATCACCAGATGAACTCGGTGAGATGGTAGTATTCAACTCAACCACTCGACGAACATTTTCCAGATTCCGCACAAGAAGGATACTGCCCGATGAACGAGACACTGTGAATGTCATAAATGTGCAAGCCGTGTCTGCATCCATGGCCTAGGGACTAAGAAAGTTGGTACCAGTACTTGTAATATCACAAAATCTTTAAACTCTACATCTCCTCCGAAGCTGGTGGCATCCCCCAACACCTATTTTATCTGTGGCACTGCCGCCTACACTTGGCTCCCCCGTAACTGATCTGGTACCTGCTATCTGGCCTTCCTCCTTCCGCCAACGTATTCTACCCATGGGAGTTACCACCTGTTGATGAAGGGCGCTCTGCGTCGCTCACGTAGGGGTGCCATATCAGCCAAGGATACAGCAGGCCAGGAAACCGGGGACTTCCTTAAAGGTTTCCTTCCATTCTGGGGCCCCATGGCAAACAGTCGGGCTGTACGAGGACTGACCAGGGTCCTTGAAGCCACCATCACAGTAACGGCTGGTGCCCTCTCCAACATCACTGCAGAACTACAGGCGGACCGCCTTATAACACTGCAGAACCGCATGGTCCTAGACGTCCTCCTTGCTGATCGTGGTGGTGTGTGTAAATTGATCGGCTCCAGCTGCTGCGTGTACATCCCAGACAACGCACCTTCAGTGTACTATGCCATCCAACGTCTGCATCGCCTTTCTTCCGAAATTCACCTGGATAAAGGCAACTGGTCCCTCACAGGCTGGATCTGGGGCCTCCTTTCCCAGTGGGAGTGGAGGGTCCTCATCTTCCTTGCCTTGGGAATAACTGTCCTGGTCTCCTGCTTTTTGTGCTTTCAGTGCCTGCCAGTGCTCTGTACAATGTGTGTCCAGACCATCCAGCCTCCACCCTCCAACATTCACAACACCAATATGATGATGATGCTCCAACAAGAAACCGATGGCCTTATGAACATTGACATTTCTTAAAGTATTTGCCACTCAATGGCAAAAGGAGGGTCTGAGGAAAAGTGTTCTTCTGATCGGTATCATTTGTACCAGGACTCCATTGTTTTTTCATTGCCATTTCGTGTCAAACACTTCCACACGACCCACCTGGTCGTTTCTGCTGATGCCTGAGGAAATTCTAACTAACACGACAAAAACCATCTTGCAGCCTGCATTTCTGCCCAGGAACTGTCGCACACCCAACCCCCCTGTTCTTTGCAGTTCGACAGGAAACCATGAGACACTCACGCCCTGTGTAAATGATTTGTTTCCCATCTCCTGCTCCCTGCCTGGTAAACATCCTTGACACCGTGATCAGGTTATCTGGACAATGGTCTGACTGCTGGGCCTTGATCAGGGTGATTGGACAATGGTTTGAATGACCGTGCTTTGATCAAGCTGAGTGAACAATACTTTGAGTACCAAGCCTTGATCAGGTCACCAACTACAAACACCGTCTGGATCTGGTTATCAACTGCAAACACTGCCCTGATTGAACAATGGACTAACAGCCAAAAGACTGGAATGAAAAAGTATAAAAGGCTTGTAAGCTGCGGAGTAAAGCAGCAGCCTCCTCTGTCTTGTTTCTAACGAGCTTGGGACTCTGTTCCATAGCCCGGGCTATTTGAATAAATCTGGGTTCCTCCTGCAGACGAAGGCTCCTGTGTCTCCTTTTACTACGTATGAAGGGTATGGAAGACTTGGGCAATTCCCCCGCCGCCGAGACCCAGTGAGTGGGTTATTCCGGTTCTTCACAATGCACATTCTGAGTATGTGAATACAAGAAAAATTAAAGGAGGCAGCGCTGCAGAGGGCCACTTAAGTATCTCAGGAGGCCCTTATTACCAAATCTGAATTGTTCTTCAGTCCTGATGCATCTACCATAACTTGAAATTCATTCTAAAAACCTAATCCCCCAAGTTAAAGGTACATATATCATACTTTCAAGAAGTGGTAGCTGACATGACAAGTAAGGCACACTTGTGCTATCTACACACGTTTTAAGCTGCACCAAGGGATTTAAACATTCCTAATCAAAGACCCAAGTACATCTAGGGAATGAACCACCCACACACAGCCAAAAACCTGTAACTACAGGGCTAGTAGAACAGGCCCACATGACATATATCTGATTCTGATAAGAGCGGCTGGTAATTTTATAACCAGTCCAGCCAAGAGCTTGAATATACACTGATGAGAAGCCTGGGGCAGAGCAACATACTGTGTGCCTCTGGTCTCTCCTGTGAGGTGTCTACTTTATTAATGGATAAATCTGGCCCCGGTGATTTCATTAACACAGTGTTTAAAGAAATATTTTACCGCTCCCACCCACTAGAGATGACGCATAAGTTGAGCATTTTCACTGAAGTAGAAAATGTCACTGCCCCACACTGACTGAATACCTAGAAAGATTACAATACGCAGCAGCAATCCCTCTCTAGGGTTGCTTTTTGTTTATCAGACTTCCCATCCTTTAAAGGTTGGAAAATTAGAGCACCATAAGTTGGGTAATAGTAACGTGTTATTCACAGCTCTTAGAAAGAGTAGAGGTACAGTATTAGCACTATATAAAAAAAATCTTATTATTGTTATTATTAAGATACAGTGGTGGCCTGCTCTTTTACAAGGGAGGGGGTCGGGGGTGGCACACACATACACACTCCCTCACACTCATGCATTCACACATGCATGCACACACACATCCATTCACAACTCACTCCCAAATATTCATGCATGCACCAAACATTGCAAATAAAACCACACTTACCTGCGCAGCTCTGCCTCGGTGATCCCAGGAGGGTTGGGACTCCTGCCTTCCTAAGGCCTCTGACCTCCTGGTCAGTGACTCTGCTCTCTGCCCCAGCAGCTCCGCTGTTGGTCCACTGCCGCTGCCCCCTACACCTCTCTGAGAAGGTAGGTGTTCGAGCCCTCCTCCACCCACAGGCTCCTGCCTGCGCCTCATCCCTGGTGGTCCAATGGGAGAGCCTTGCTCATCTGCTGGTCCGCTGTTGTCTGTCTTTGTGCCCGTTTTCTGTCTTTCATCTGTTTTTTTGTTATTGTCCCTTTGTATTTGTTATTTTCTGTCTTTCTGTTTATTTTTGCTTGTTTGTGTCCTCCGTGCCCATTTCCTTTCCCGCCGCTGCTGACCCCGCGGCCCCTCCCCCTGCTGGTTCCCGCCTCCCAGCTGCGCTTCCCTCCCCCCTTCCCTATTTAATGGCGCCTGCTGCTCGGGCGTGTGAGCAAGACCTCTGACCTCCTGGTCAGTGACTCTGCTCTCTGCCCCAGCAGCTCCGCTGTTGGTCCGCTGCCGCTGCCCCCTACACCTCTCTGAGAAGGTAGGTGTTCGAGGCCCTCCTCCACCCACAGGCTCCTGTCTGCGCCTCATCCCTGGTGGTCCGGTGGGAGAGCCTTGCTCTTCTGTTGGTCCGCTGTTGTCTGTCTTTGTGTTTGTGCCCTTTTTTTGTCTTTCATCTGTCTTCTTGTTATTGTGCCTTTGTATTTGTTATTTTCTGTCTTTCTGTTTATTTTTGCCTGTTTGTGTCCTCCGGGCCCGTTTCCTTTCCCACCGCTGCTGCCACCACGGCCCCTCCCCCCTGCCGGTTCACGCTCCCCGCCTCCCAGCTTCGCTTCCCTTCCCCCTTCCCTATTTAATGGCGGCCGCTGCTCGGGCGTGTGAGCAAGACCTCTGACCTCCTGGTCAGGGACTCTGCTCTCTGCCCCAGCAGCTCCGCTGTTGTGCCGCTGCCCCCTACACCTCTCTGAGAAGGTAGGTGTTCGAGGCCCTCCTCCACCCGCAGGCTCCTGCCTGCACCTCATCCCTGGTGGTCCAGTGGGAGAGCCTTGCTCTTCTGCTGGTCCGCTGTTGTCTGTCTTTGTGTTTGTGCCCGTTTTCTATCTTTCATTTGCCTTTTTGTTATTGTGCCTTTGCATTTGTTATTTTCTGTCTTTCTGTTTATTTTTGGCTGTTTGTGTCCTCCGTGCCTGTTTCCTTTCCCACTGCTGCTGCCCCCGCGGCCCCTCTCCCCTGCCGGTTCCCACTCCCTCCTCCCAGCTGCGCTTCCCTCCCCCCTTTCCTATTTAATGGCGGCCGCTGTGTGGCCGCTCCGCTGCGCGCCAAAGGCGCACCAAAGGCAAGCCCATTAGTGCCCAATTGCGACCCGGCTGCGACCAGCGCCAGGGACCCTGGCTCTCTGACCACCCACCACTACGACTCAGCTGACCTCGACTCACTCAGCCCCGGAAGGAACAACAACTGCCAGCTGTCTATGCCTAACACCACCCACGGCCAGTTCTCCTGCCGACACTGCCAACAATCCTTCACCATCTTCCGCACCCCCACGGCTGCCGCACTCACGCCGGACACCAGCACCCCGAAGCCCTGAGGTGCATCCTCCTCAACGTGCGCTCCCTGCACAGACATACTGTAGAGATCTGGGACCTCCTCGACACCCTCTCGCCAGACGTTGCCTTCTTCACGGAAACCTGGACCAACCCCACCTCCGCCCCTGACATCGCCACCGCCATCCCCGACGGATACAAGATCCAGAGGAAGGACCGTCCCAACCGCCCAGGAGGAGGACTCGCCATCGCACATGAGAGCTCCCTCCGACTCTCCACCTCCAGCACGAGCGACTCCTCATCCACCACCGAACACCTCCATTTCCAGATCCAGACCAGCCCCAGAACAACCCTATGCGGCACCCTCACCTGCAGACCCCCGAACCTCGAACCTCATTCACCACTACCATCGCCGACCTCATCGCGCCCCACGCTATCGCCTCCATGGACTGCATACTCATATGAGACCTCAACTTCCACCTCGACATCCTCAGCGACCACAACTCCGACCACCCTCCTGGACAACGTCACCAACCTCGGACTGAAACAGCTCGTCACCACCCCCACCCACAAGGCAGGACACACCCTTGACCCCATCTTCGCAGAAGGTAACAACATCCCCATAAGCCACACCAAGCAACCCCCCTGGACAGACCACCACTCGTACACTTCTCTTTCAACAAAGCCACCGCCCCCAAACCTACACCATGCCCTCCACGAAGGAACTGGAGCAAGGTCACCGAGGAGCACCTCAATTCCACCCTCACCCACGATTCCCCACCCGCTTCGACCGACACCAACTCCACAGCCAAAGAACTTCACAGATGGATCACCAACTGCACAGACAAGCTCGCCCCCCTCCGCAACCCCGACAGACAGCACCCCAGTAAGGTCACCTGGTTCACCACTGACCTCCAAGAATCCAGATGCACCTGCAGACGTCTCGAGAAGCTATGGAGAAACAGCAAAATCTCAGAAGACCGTATCACCTACAAGAACGCCATAACGGAATACCACCAACTCATCAGATCCCCCAAAAGGCCCCTTCATCCGAACCAAAATCCATGCCAATGCCAGCAACTCCAAGGAACTCTTCAGCATCATTCAGGAAATTCACCAAGCCCCACAGTGAAGCCACGGACGTCACACCCTCCCAGGACCTCTACAATAAACTCAGCTCCTACTCCCACCTGAAGATAAGATCCCTCTAAGACAACTTCAACGAACAGACTCCGTTCACCGAACCCCTTTCTCCTCTCAGCAACGACAACCAGCCTACCATCTCCTCCTGGACCATATTCACCGCCGAAGACACCGCATCAACCATGAAAGGCATTCACTCAGAAGCCCCACGGACCCCTGCCCTCCGTACATCTTCCACAGAGCCGCCGCCGCCACCATAGCACCTGAGCTACAATGCACCATCAACGCCATCTTCCAAGCAGGCACATTCCCCGACGACTGGAAACGCGCAGAAGTCAAGCCCCTCCTCAAGAAGCCCTCAGCAGATCAGACGGACCTCAAGAACTACCGACCCATCTCTCTCCTCTCCTTCACGGCCAAAGTAACCGAGAAGATCGTCAACGCCCAACTAACGAACTTCATCGAAGAGAACTCCATCCTCAACCCCTCCCAATCCGGATTCCGCAGCAACCACAGCACCGAGACCGCCCTACTCGCCGCCACTGACGACATCCGCACCCTCCTCGACCAGGGCCACACCGCGGCCCTGATCCTGCTTGACCTCTCTGCAGCCTTCGACACCATCTCCCACCGCACTCTCACCACCAGACTACACGACGCCGGCATACAGGGAGCCGCCCTCGATTGCCTCCGCTCCTTCCTCACCGGCAGAACCCAAAGAATCAGACTCATGCCTTCCTCTCCGAACCCAGAGAGATCAACTGCGGAGTGCCCCAGGGATTGTCACTCAGCCCCACGCTCTTCAACATCTACATGGCCCCCCGCGCCGCCATCATCAGACAGCATGGACTCAGCATAGTATCCTGCGCCGACACCCCGCTCATTCTCTCCTTCACCAAGGACTCCCACACCATCAAACTCAGCTTCCACGAAGGAATGAAGGACGTCGCATCCTGGATGAGCAGCAGCTGCCTGAAGCTCAACTCGGAGAAAACAGAAGTCCTCGTCCTCGGACCCTCCTCCTCTGCCTGGGACAACACCTGGTGGCCCACCGCCCTCGGCAACTCCCCCACCCCCATGGACTACGCCCGGAACCTCTGCATCATACTCGACTCCTCCCTCACTATGAACTAACAGATCAACGCTGTCGCCTCCACCTGTTTCAACACCCTCTGCATCCTTCGCAAGACCTTCAAATGGGTTCCCCCGAATCCAGAAAGACCGTCACCCACGCACTCATAACCAGCACACTGGACTATGGAAACACCCTCTATACCGGAATCAACAAATGCCTGCTCCGCAAGCTCCAGACCATACAGAACACCGCAGCCAGACTCGTCCTCGACATCCCTCGACATGAACACATCACCCAACACCTGCGACACCTCCACTGGCTCCCCGTCGAGAAGAGAGTAACCTTCAAGAGACTCAGCCATGCCTACAAATGCCTCCACAACACCGGACCCCAATATCTCAACGAAAGAATCTCCTTCCACGTACCCAAGAGAAACCTCCGATCCGCCGACCTCGTCCTTGCCAAAACCCTGCGCATCCGCAGAGCAAGAACGGGTGGAAGAGCCTTCTCCTACATCACGGCAAAGACCTGGAATGAGCTCCCTATCAACATCAGACGTGTCCTCACTCTGCACACCTTCAGGAAGAGCCTCAAGACCTGCCTCTTCAACTGACCTGGAGCCGCACCCCACCCCCCTTTCCTCCCCCCAGCGCCTTCAGACCCTCTCGGGTGAGTAGCGCACTTCACAATTCCCTGATTGAAGGTTAGCCAATGAGGGAATGCAGCAGTCCTAAGCCTCGGAGGTCTCAGGAGGGTTGGGACTGCTGCCTTCCCTCATTGGCTGACCTTAGGTCAGCCAATGAGGGTCCCTCACTTGTCACAGAGTGGGACACAGCCCTACCAAGATTCCCGGGTCCTTGTGTGATGTGCTGCTCCAGTCTGGGTTTTTTCTTTGACTTCTGTAACTTGCAGTCCTATTTATTGCATTATAAAACAGGACTGCAAGTCTCACAATTCAAACAAATAACCTGAACTGAAGTAGCACATCACCCATGGACCTGGGAAACTTGGTAGTTATGGGGATGGTGTCAGTGAGACTGCGGACTCCACCCCACTCTGTGACGAGGTGTCAGTGATTGACACTCCGCTTGGGGCACTTCAGGGCTTAGAACTGAAGCACCCAGGTCCATGGCAATCAGAGACGCTCCCCCTCTTCATGAGGGGGGAGGGCCTTGAGGTGCTTTGCCAGGCTGAAGATGTCACGCCCACAGGAGATGCATCAATCAGTCAGTCATACTTTCTTTATTCGACCATCGGCCATAAAAGACACGAGTAAACAATTACAATATTTATCCAAATAATGAAAACAAGAAGGAATAAAAACCTTCCTTTCCATAAAACCATAAAACATTCAATATTTAAACAACATATAATAGTACATTTCCACCCATTTCAGCATATGGCAGTACATTCCGCCCATATTTTATCACTGAGAAATCATCTCATATCTATTTCTAATAACTATTGGTTTGCTTATAAAACTCAGAACAGCAAAGCGGGTTTCCCTATCAACAAGACTTTGTAGTACGTTAAGTCCTCCTGATGTGTTCTCAATTTTGACTTCCGCAATGTAGGTAATAAAAAATAATTTCTGGGGTCCTTGAATAGAGGGCAAAAGAGAAAAAAGTAACTAGCACTTCGTTTGGTAGTTTGGTCACACGGGCAGGGCGGTAAGTCATTTGACCAGACACCATGGACCAGAAAAGCTACCATAAAATGTATCTTAAAAAATCTAAAAAGGGATAAGTAGCAATGATAATTAGGGTTTGTTATCCATACAAGATATGGTTCCAGGTTGTATGTTGTAGAGATCGGTACATATCTTTGAATTGCTACCACGGACTGGCATTTCTGAAGCCTGATATTGGAACAATAATTTAGGTAGCATGATTTTACTTCCTCTTTACTTTTTTTGGTGATCATAGAAGAATTTTTAAAAAGGTCCTTTTTACCTATTAAGGCAAAAGTCTTCTTTAAGTAGGTCATGCAAGAAATTTGTGCCACACCATCCTGTACTAGACAATCCAAAATACAAGAGCGGACCAAGTCTGCCTCGGGATTTAGCCATGACTTAATCCACAATAAGAGTGGGGCTAGCCCCAAAATATCTTCTAATAAGGGAGACCTATTGCTTTATGGCAAATCAAAGTTTCCGAGCCCTTGGGGACCATTTATAGTCTATGTAGAAAACTATTTTCAACTTTCTGGAGAATTTCCACATGGGCATACCCCCACAAGTGCTGTGACTTCTTCCGCCCTGCAAAGTTCAGTACAGGCAGCCAAGAGCCTGAGCATCATTTAGTGCATGTCCAGCTCCTAGCTGCCTGACCTGAAAATAAAGAGTGTCTGTCAGGCTGGCCTTTGCTCAGCCTGACAGACATTCTTTACAGTGGCCAATAGGTGAGGGGGCATGGCCCCTCAGCCCATTAGAACGAACCTCGGCTGTTAAGACTTACTGTGAGAAGTTGGCCTGGTATATGCTGTTCACTAATTAAAGTGGACACCTTGCACCAGAACAATTCGACTCTTATGGTAGATAGGTTTAAGACAACCTTTATAGAAAGCTATCCTAGTGGTAGCTGTGGAGAGCAGCCTTCAGGCTAAGTCTTGAAGGAATGTAAAGCAGCTTGTTTTACCACACAATCTCTTGAATCACCAAATGAAAAGACACCACACAGGTATATATATCAAATATATATGTATTTATTCATAAACACTCTCTACTAATCTCTTTATGAGATTAGAGGTCAGGAACATATGTACAAGCCAAATATTATCAGGATAAGTTTAGCACAATTGAATATTACAATCTTAGTTTGCTAGACCTAGGTCTAGGGCATCTAGATTCGAGGGACCCCCAAGAACTATCCCAGGTAGTTGTAGGAGACCCACAGGGGACGGACGCGGTGACCTGGCACCGATGCGAATCCTGTACGAGTCTATGCACTCAGACGCGATTGAGATATCAATGTTAAAGGTCCCTTGCGTGTTCGAGGCGAACACACCGATCGGTCCTTGTACGAGTCGAAGGACGCGGTTACAGATGGAATTGCAAGGGAGTTGGACGCGGTGTGTCTAACACAGACGCGAACCATGTACGAGTCAGTACGATAGTCGCACTTGGAAAGTTAGAGTTTTGAAGTTACCTCACCCAGGGGAGCCGGGTGCATAGGTGTTCTTTGGTGTCGGGTCGCGGCGTCGTTTTCAATGGGAGCCAGTGAAGACTTGCTGCTTGCGGCGACAGGAGAAGTGTCCGGAGGAATCCAAGCCTGGATTCGGAAGATGGAAGACCTGAAAGCAGAGGGGACAGTGTTCAAAGTCACTTGGCAGTGACTCGGGGCAAGGAAGATGGATGCCCAACGTCGTCGCAAGATTCAGGTCGTTCGCAGTTGCCTTGACTCTTCAGCCATGAGGTCCAGGAGGCGTTGACGACGACCAGGAGCTGGATTCGGCGTGTCCCACGACGTCTGCAGCTTACTGCGGTGTCGGCGACTCGATCGGAGCCAACAAGCCTTGGTAACAGCAAGTCTCGGGGAAAGTGTGAAGAGGCAATGGCGCAGACCAGCAAGGTCTGTGGGACTCACCCAGCAAGGGTAAGTTAGGGCAGGCCTGGAGCAACCAGGGGAGCCCTTCGGTTTCTTTAGGAAGTCTTCTGGGGACCCACAAGCCGGCTGGCAAGGGATCGCAAAGACGCCTCGGGAGGATTTGCTCACAGGGGCCCACGGTCACTCGGGACGTGGTAGGCCGCTGATCTTAGGAGGGATTCCTACTGGAGGCTGGGACCACACGTGGTCCAAAGCACAAGTTCGTGGAACATTGTGAAGGGGTTGCACTCGACAATAGTGCACGGTACCCAGGGGTCGCGGTTCCTCGTTACTCTTGGGGTCCACTGGCCTCAGCTTCGCTGGGGACTCACGATGGCCTTTGAGAAGTCAGGAAATCCACTTCTTGGGCTGCAGGGACTTCGGACTCCGGCGAGAGCGGCATAGTTTGCGACCGTCGTTTGTAGTTTTTGGTGCCTGCCAAGCAGGGGAGTCACTCCTTGACTCCAAGGGAGATTCTTCAGTCTTCCAAAGGTAGTGGAACGTCGAAGGTCCGGGATTCTTCTTGTAGAGCGTCGTCCAGGGAAATCTAGGGTGCAATGCACAGGTTCCCCCTCTTATACTAAAAGAAGGGGAGGGACTAGCTCTATGACCCTACCTATGGGAGGGTCAGGGGAGTGGGCGTATACACCCACTTCCCTTTGTCCAGTTTCGCGCCAGAGCAGGGACAGGTAGCCCATGAGCCGGTTTGAACTGGCAAATGCACAGAGGAGCCTTCTGCTCCCCCAGTGCAGGACTTCAAAGCACTCTAAGAGTGCACCCACCCAGCCCCAATACACTAAACCCTGTCTGGGAGGTGGTCACACCCCCTTGGGACAGGATATCTATTGTTGGGCTTCCTCCACTGCGAGTGTTGGTCATCAGCAGGAGGGCAGCCCAGTGTCTGTGACTGGTGGCATCCATTTTGTGATGCCAGGGCTCTGCAGGATTCTACCACGTTTCCACAGTAGGTACATGTCCATCCCTCTAGAAGGGTGGAATGCTACCCCCGCCGCCAGGACTGGCGGGGGGTAGTATTCCAAGGTGTTTGACACCAAACACGACATGTTTCGATGCAGCCATTCCAAAGTTAGCATTTTACCGCGAGGATATAATGCACTTAAAAGTATATGGTTTAACCGCATCCACAAACAGCACCAGAGAATGGACTCGGAGAGCTGCAGAGGGCCCTGCTCAGGCAGAGACACCCCCTCACATAGAAGCCAAGCACCCTGCCCTCAGGATTGATAGGGCCTGCCTTAGGGATGACTGATAGGGTTATATGTGTGTGTAGGAGAGATATAGGGCACCTATATCTCAGTGAGGAGTGCTAGCACTTCCTCACTCAGGCTGCAGTAGCAGGCCTGTGGTGTCAGATTTAGTCTGCTTCCCAGGGGTGGCATAATACATGCTGCAGCCCCTGGTAGGCCTGTGAAGTACCTATGCCCTTGGTACCTAAGGTACCATATACTAGGGACTCATAAGGTACCACAGTATCCAATCACTAGTGCACCTAGAGTGCACTCCAAATCGTTTAGAGAGAACAGAGAGGCTGGGACCCTGATTAGCAGGGACCCAGCCAGACTATAGCCAGAAACCAGTGTAAACATCAGGAAAAAAGTGGGGGCAACATAAGAGGCAGATCCTACTCTCCTACACAACCCCCCCCAAACGCAGGGACACTAAACTAACCTTGACCAGTTGAGTCTTCGTGTTCAAAGTGGAAATACCTTGAGAGTCCATCTGCATTGGCATGTTGGGTCCCAGGTCTATGTTCCACTGTATAGTCCATCCCCTGTAGGGAAATGGACCACCTCAAAAGTTTTGGGTTTTCTCCTTTCATTTGTTTAAGCCATAGGAGGGGCTTGTGGTCGGTCTGAACTATGAAGTGAGTACCAAACAAGTATGGCCTCAGCTTCTTCAGGGCCCATACCACAGCAAAGGCCTCCCTCTCTATAGCTGACCAACGTTTCTCTCTAGGGGTCAGCCTTCTGCTAATAAAAGCTACTGGCTGGTCTTGACCTTCATCATTCAGTTGAGACAGTACAGCTCCCACACCCAGCTCAGAAGCATCTGTTTGGACAATGAACTTTTTGGTGTAGTCTGGACTCTGTAAGATGGGGGCAGTGCACATGGCCTGCTTTAGGTCTTCAAATGCCTTCTGACAGCTAGCTGTCCACTGAACCTTTTTTGGCATTTTCTTTGAGGTTAGATCATTCAAGGGGGTCACTATAGATCCATATCCCTTGACAAACCTCCTATAGTACCCAGTCAGGCCTAAGAAGGCTCTCACCTGTGTCTGGGTGGTTGGAGCAACCCATTCCATTATGGTTTGGATTTTGCTCTGTAAAGGCTGAACCTGGCCTCCACCTACAAGGTGTAAGTAAGTAAGTCCGTTTTTATATAGCGCAGCTACTCACCCTTACGGGTCTCAAGGCGCTGGGGGCCGGAGTGGAAATTAAGTGAGCTATTGCCCAGAGTCACATGGTGCTGAGCTGAGCTGCCGCCGGAGCCGGGGATCGAACCGTGAACCCTGTGCTCTGAAGTCAGCTGGCCTGGCCGCTGCACCACACCTCTCCACTTTGGTGGCCCAGGTATACAACCTGACTCTGCCCTATCTGGCACTTAGTGGCCTTGATAGTGAGGCCTGCTTTCTGCAGGGCCTCCAAAACATTCCTGAGGTGGACCAGGTGATCCTGCCAGGAGGAACTAAAGACAGCAATATCATCTAGATAAGCTGAGCAATAAGTTTCCATCCCTGTCAGAACTTTATTCACCAACCTCTGGAAAGTGGCAGGTGCATTTTTCAATCCAAAGGGCATCACCACAAAGTGGTAGTGCCCACCAGGGAGTCGAAAATGCTGTCTTGGCTTTTGCATCATCAGCTAATCTGATCTGCCAGTAGCCAGCTGTTAGGTCAAACGTGCTTAGATACTTGGCTGAGGCCAAAGTATCAATCAGCTCATCTGCCCTTGGTATGGGATAGGCATCAGTCCTAGTGACTGCATTGAGGCCTCTGTAGTCTACACAAAACCTCATTTCTTTCTTACCACCCTGGGTATGAGGCTTGGGTACCAGGACTACTGGACTAGCCCAAGGGCTATCTGAAGGCTCAATTACACCTAGCTCCAACATTTTCTGGACTTCAGTCCTGATACAGTCCCTGACATGGTCAGGTTGCCTGTAGATTTTATTCTTGACAGGCAGACTGTCTCCAGTGTCCACCTCGTGGGTGCACCAGGAAGTCTGACTAGGGGTCAGGCTAAACATATGTCTAAACTGTTTCAGAACTTGTCTGCACTCACTTTGCTGATGGTCGGTGAGGCTGCTTGCCAAAGCAACACCATCTACTGACCCATCATCAGGGTTCTGAGAGAGCAGGTCAGGGAGAGGGTCACTCTCCTCCTCCTGGTCCTCATCAGTTGCCATGAGCAAGCCCATGTCAGCCCTGTCAACATATGGCTTTAATCTGTTGACATGGAGCACCCTCAGGGGGCTCCTGGGAGTTCCAAGATTCACCAGGTAGGTGACTTCTCCCTTCTGTTCAACTATTGTATGGGGGCCACTCCACTTGTCCTGGAGGGCTGCTGGGGCCACAGGCTCCAACACCCACACTTTCTGTCCTGGCTGGTATACAGTCAGTACAGCCTTTTGGTCATGCCAAGCTTTTTGTAATTCTTGGCTGGCCTCCAGGTTTTGGTTGCCTTTTTCATGTACTCTGCCATCCGGGAGTGGAGACCAAGTACATAGTCCATCACATCTTGTTTGGGGGCTTGAGGTAACTCCCAGCCCTCTTTTACCAAACACAGTGGACCTCTCACAGGATGCCCAAACAGAAGCTCAAATGGGCTGTAACCAACCCCCTTCTGTGGAACCTCTCTGTATGCAAATAACAGGCAAGGAAGAAGAAGGTCCCATTTCCGCCTAAGCTTCTCTGGGAGTCCTTTAATCATTCCTTTCAAGGTTTTGTTGAAGCGTTCAACTAAACCATTGCATTGTGGGTGATAGGGGGTGGTGAACTTGTAAGTTACACCACACTCCTTCCACATTGCTTTTAGACTAGTTTGTGGCCTACTGATACTAGCTTGAGCTGTAGAAAGGGTGTGCTATCCCTTGGCACACAGCTCTAAGTTCAGTATAACTTATCGATACTAAGCTTGACTTTATATGTACCTTAAGTACCTATAGTGGTTTTCAGTTAGTAATTCAAATAGAGATTTTCTGGTAAAACAATAGCAAGCTGGAATCCCACACGCTGCCCACCAATGTGAGAAGTTGGCCTGGTATATGCTGTTCACTAATTAAAGTGGACACCTTGCACCAGAACAATTCGACTCTTATGGTAGATAGGTTTAAGACAACCTTTATAGAAAGCTATCCTAGTGGTAGCTGTGGAGAGCAGCCTTCAGGCTAAGTCTTGAAGGAATGTAAAGCAGCTTGTTTTACCACACAATCTCTTGAATCACCAAATGAAAAGACACCACACAGGTATATATATCAAATATATATGTATTTATTCATAAACACTCTCTACTAATCTCTTTATGAGATTAGAGGTCAGGAACATATGTACAAGTCAAATATTATCAGGATAAGTTTAGCACAATTGAATATTACAATCTTAGTTTGCTAGACCTAGGTCTAGGGCATCTAGAATCGAGGGACCCCCAAGAACCACCCCAGGTAGTTGTAGGAGACCCACAGGGGACGGACGCGGTGACCTGGCACCAATGCGAATCCTGTACGAGTCTATGCACTCAGACGCGATTGAGATATCAATGTTAAAGGTCCCTTGCGTGTTCGAGGCGAACACACCGATCGGTCCTTGTACGAGTCGAAGGACGCGGTTACAGATGGAATTGCAAGGGAGTTGGACGCGGTGTGTCTAACACAGACGCGAACCATGTACGAGTCAGTGCGATAGTCGCACTTGGAAAGTTAGAGTTTTAGGACACTTCGAGGGAAGCTACAAGCAAGTCACTTACAGGGTAAGTAGTTCTAGGGCCCACACCCACAGGAGCACCGTAGTGCTGAAGTTACCTCACCCAGGGGAGCCGGGTGCATAGGTGTTCTTTGGTGTCGGGTCGCGGCGTCGTTTTCAATGGGAGCCAGTGAAGACTTGCTGCTTGCGGCGACAGGAGAAGTGTCCGGAGGAATCCAAGCCTGGATTCGGAAGATGGAAGACCTGAAAGCAGAGGGGACAGTGTTCAAAGTCACTTGGCAGTGACTCGGGGCAAGGAAGATGGATGCCCACCGTCGTCGCAAGATTCAGGTCATTCGCGGTTGCCTTGACTCTTCAGCCACGAGGTCCAGGAGATGTCGACGACAACCAGGAGCTGGATTCAGCGTCTCTCACGATGTCTGCAGCTTACTGCGATGTCGGCGACTCGATCAGAGCCAACAAGCCTTGGTAACAGCAAGTCTCGGGGAAAGTGTGAAGAGGCAATGGCGCAGACCAGCAAGGTCTGTGGGACTCACCCAGCAAGGGTAAGTCAGGGCAGGCCTGGAGCAACCAGGGGAGCCCTTCGGTTTCTTTAGGAAGTCTTCTGGGGACCCACAAGCCGGCTGGCAAGGGATTGCAAAGACGCCTCGGGAGAATTCGCTCACAGGGGCCCACGGTCACTCGGGACGTGGTAGGCCGCTGATCTTAGGAGGGATTCTTGCTGGAGGCTGGGACCATACGTGGTCCAAAGCACAAGTTCGTGGAACGTTGTGAAGGGGTTGCACTCGACAATAGTGCACGGTACCCAGGGGTCACGGTTTCTCGTTACTCTTGGGGTCCACTGGCCTCAGCTTCGCTGGAGACTCACGATGGCCTTTGAGAAGTCAGGAAATCCACTTCTTGGGCTGCAGGGACTTCGGACTCCAGCGGGAGTGGCATAGTTTGCGACTGTTGTTTGTAGTTTTTGGTGCCTGCCAAGCAGGGGAGTCACTCCTTGACTCCAAGGGAGATTCTTCAGTCTTCCAAAGATAGTGGAACGTCGAAGGTCCGGGATTCTTCTTGTAGAGCGTCGTCCAGGGAAATCTAGGGTGCAATGCACAGGTTCCCCCTCTTATACTAAAAGAAGGGAAGGGACTAGCTCTATGACCCTACCTATGGGAGGGTCAGGGGAGTGGGTGGCTACACCCACTTCCCTTTGTCCAGTTTCGCGCCAGAGCAGGGACAGGTAGCCCCTGAGCCGGTTTGAACTGGCATATGCACAGAGGAGCCTTCTGCTCCCCCAGTGCAGGACTTCAAAGCACTCTAAGAGTGCACCCACCCAGCCCCAATACACTAAACCCTGTCTGGGAGGTGGTCACACCCCCTTGGGACAGGATATCTATTGTTGGGCTTCCTCCACTGCGAGTGTTGGTCATCAGCAGGAGGGCAGCCCAGTGTCTGTGACTGGTGGCATCCATTTTGTGATGCCAGGGCTCTGCAGGATTCTACCGCGTTTCCACAGTAGGTACATGTCCATCCCTCTAGAAGGGTGGAATGCTACCCCCGCCGCCAGGACTGGCGGGGGGTAGTATTCCAAGGTGTTTGACACCAAACACGACATGTTTCGATGCAGCCATTCCAAAGTTAGCATTTTACCGCGAGGATATAATGCACTTAAAAGTATATGGTTTAACCGCATCCACAAACAGCACCAGAGAATGGACTCGGAGAGCTGCAGAGGGGCCCTGCTCAGGCAGAGGCACCCCCTCACATAGAAGCCAAGCACCCTGCCCTCAGGATTGATAGGGCCTGCCTTAGGGGTGACTGATAGGGTTATATGTGTGTGTAGGAGAGATATAGGGCACCTATATCTCAGTGAGGGGTGCTAGCACTTCCTCACTCAGGCTGCAGTAGCAGGCCTGTGGTGTCAGATTTAGTCTGCTTCCCAGGGGTGGCATAATACATGCTGCAGCCCCTGGTAGGCCTGTGAAGTACCTATGCCCTTGGTACCTAAGGTACCATATACTAGGGACTCATAAGGTACCACAGTATCCAATCACTAGTGCACCTAGAGTGCACTCCAAATCGTTTAGAGAGAACAGAGAGGCTGGGGCCCTGATTAGCAGGGACCCAGCCAGACTATAGCCAGAAACCAGTGTAAACATCAGAAAAAAGTGGGGGCAACATAAGAGGCAGATCCTACTCTCCTACACAACCCCCCAAACGCAGGGACACTAAACTAACCTTGACCAGTTGAGTCTTCGTGTTCAAAGTGGAAATACCTTGAGAGTCCATCTGCATTGGCATGTTGGGTCCCAGGTCTATGTTCCACTGTATAGTCCATCCCCTGTAGGGAAATGGACCACCTCAAAAGTTTTGGGTTTTCTCCTTTCATTTGTTTAAGCCATAGGAGGGGCTTGTGGTCGGTCTGAACTATGAAGTGAGTACCAAACAAGTATGGCCTCAGCTTCTTCAGGGCCCATACCACAGCAAAGGCCTCCCTCTCTATAGCTGACCAACGTTTCTCTCTAGGGGTCAGCCTTCTGCTAATAAAAGCTACTGGCTGGTCTTGACCTTCATCATTCAGTTGAGACAGTACAGCTCCCACACCCAGCTCAGAAGCATCTGTTTGGACAATGAACTTTTTGGTGTAGTCTGGACTCTGTAAGATGGGGGCAGTGCACATGGCCTGCTTTAGGTCTTCAAATGCCTTCTGACAGCTAGCTGTCCACTGAACCTTTTTTGGCATTTTCTTTGAGGTCAGATCATTCAAGGGGGTCACTATAGATCCATATCCCTTGACAAACCTCCTATAGTACCCAGTCAGGCCTAAGAAGGCTCTCACCTGTGTCTGGGTGGTTGGAGCAACCCATTCCATTATGGTTTGGATTTTGCTCTGTAAAGGCTGAACCTGGCCTCCACCTACAAGGTGGCCCAGGTATACAACCTGACTCTGCCCTATCTGGCACTTAGTGGCCTTGATAGTGAGGCCTGCTTTCTGCAGGGCCTCCAAAACATTCCTGAGGTGGACCAGGTGATCCTGCCAGGAGGAACTAAAGACAGCAATATCATCTAGATAAGCTGAGCAATAAGTTTCCATCCCTGTCAGAACTTTATTCACCAACCTCTGGAAAGTGGCAGGTGCATTTTTCAATCCAAAGGGCATCACCACAAAGTGGTAGTGCCCACCAGGGGTCGAAAATGCTGTCTTGGCTTTTGCATCATCAGCTAATCTGATCTGCCAGTAGCCAGCTGTTAGGTCAAACGTGCTTAGATACTTGGCTGAGGCCAAAGTATCAATCAGCTCATCTGCCCTTGGTATGGGATAGGCATCAGTCCTAGTGACTGCATTGAGGCCTCTGTAGTCTACACAAAACCTCATTTCTTTCTTACCACCCTGGGTATGAGGCTTGGGTACCAGGACTACTGGACTAGCCCAAGGGCTATCTGAAGGCTCAATTACACCTAGCTCCAACATTTTCTGGACTTCAGTCCTGATACAGTCCCTGACATGGTCAGGTTGCCTGTAGATTTTATTCTTGACAGGCAGACTGTCTCCAGTGTCCACCTCGTGGGTGCACCAGGAAGTCTGACTAGGGGTCAGGCTAAACATATGTCTAAACTGTTGCAGAACTTGTCTGCACTCACTTTGCTGCTGGTCGGTGAGGCTGCTTGCCAAAGCAACACCATCTACTGACCCATCATCAGGGTTCTGAGAGAGCAGGTCAGGGAGAGGGTCACTCTCCTCCTCCTGGTCCTCATCAGTTGCCATGAGCAAGCCCATGTCAGCCCTGTCAACATATGGCTTTAATCTGTTGACATGGAGCACCCTCAGGGGGCTCCTGGGAGTTCCAAGATTCACCAGGTAGGTGACTTCTCCCTTCTGTTCAACTATTGTATGGGGGCCACTCCACTTGTCCTGGAGGGCTGCTGGGGCCACAGGCTCCAACACCCACACTTTCTGTCCTGGCTGGTATACAGTCAGTACAGCCTTTTGGTCATGCCAAGCTTTTTGTAATTCTTGGCTGGCCTCCAGGTTTTTGGTTGCCTTTTTCATGTACTCTGCCATCCGGGAGCGGAGACCAAGTACATAGTCCATCACATCTTGTTTGGGGGGCTTGAGAGGTAACTCCCAGCCCTCTTTTACCAAACACAGTGGACCTCTCACAGGATGCCCAAACAGAAGCTCAAATGGGCTGTAACCAACCCCCTTCTGTGGAACCTCTCTGTATGCAAATAACAGGCAAGGAAGAAGAAGGTCCCATTTCCGCCTAAGCTTCTCTGGGAGTCCTTTAATCATTCCTTTCAAGGTTTTGTTGAAGCGTTCAACTAAACCATTGCATTGTGGGTGATAGGGGGTGGTGAACTTGTAAGTTACACCACACTCCTTCCACATTGCTTTTAGATATCCTGACATGAAGTTGGTACCTCTGTCAGAAATGACCTCCTTTGGGAAACCCACTCTGGAGAAGACTCCAATGAGGGCTCTTGCCACCACAGGGGCTGTGGTGGTCCTTAGGGGAATTGCTTCTGGGTACCTGGTGGCATGATCCACTACCACCAGGATAAACCTGTGCCCAGATGCAGTTTGAGGGTCAAGGGGACCAACAATGTCAATCCCTACCCTTTCAAAGGGTACCCCCACCACCAGTAGTGGTATCAGGGGGGCCTTTGTTGTGCCACCTGCCTTACCACTGGCTTGGCATGTGACACAGGAGCGACAAAACTCCTTTGTGTCCTCTGACATATGTGGCCAATGAAAATGTGGAACAAGCCTGTCCCAGGTCTTGTTTTGGCCCAAGTGTCCTGCTAAAGGGATGTCATGTGCTAGGGTCAAGAGGAACCCCCTAAACTTCTGAGGTATTACCATCCTCCTGGTGGCTCCAGGGGCTGGGTCTCTACTCTCAGAATATAGGAGTCCCTCATCCCAATAAACTTTATGGGACCCACTAGCACTCCCAGCAGCCTCAGCAGCAGCCTGCTGTCTGAGGGGTTCAAGAGAGGGGCAGCACTGTTGCTCCTTCCTCAGATCTTCCCTAGAAGGGCCCCCTGCCCCCAAGAACTCAACCTGATCAGGCTCAAGTCCCTCTGGGGCAGTTCCTTCTTCAGGATCTGCTTCACCTCCCTCTGGGGGTGAATCTGTGATCTGAGACAGAGGGGAAGGCACTGCCTTTACCCTACTGCTCCTCCTCTTGGGAAGCATCTGGTCCATTGTTCCAGGATCCAGAGCTGGTTCAGTGTCATGCATTCTTGCTTGTGACCTGGTCACAGCAAATACCTCTGCAGGGATGCCCAACATCTCAGCATGAGTCCATAACTCTACTTCAGACCAGGCTGAAGTCTCTAGATCATTGCCCAATAGACATTCGACAGGGAGGTCTGCACTGACTACAACCTTCTTGAGGCCAGTTACCCCTCCCCAGGAGAAATTCACAACTGCCAGACTATGGTTGGTCTTGACGTTGCTTGCATTGGTCACCTGGTACATTTCACCCAGGATGATCTGTCCAGGGTCCACAAGATCCTCTGCCACCATGGTGACACTAGCACCTGTGTCCCTAAATGCCAAAGCCTGTTTGCCATTTATTACAGGCTGCTGTTTGTATTTGCCCAGATTACTGGGACTCACTAGGAAGGACATATTAAGGTCTCCCTCACAAATCAGCATTGCCTGAGTGGGCACTCTGACTAGGTCAGAGTCCACTTCAGAACCCAGGGTCAACCCTACTACACCCTTATTCTGAGTACCACCTCCACCAGTAGCTGAACTAGGGGGAACAGTTGCCTTAGGGGCAGGAGTGGTGGTGGTTTGGTCTTTGGACTTGTTACAGTCAGAAGTCCAGTGCCCTTTCTGTTTACAGAATTTGCACCAGGGCTTCTTTTGGCCTTTTCCCTTGTTGGGTTGTGACTCCCCACCAGATGCAGATTTTTGGGGCCCTTGTGAAGACTTCTGGTCTTTTGACTTATCCCCACCTTTCTCAGAGCCCTTAGGATCTTGCTTCTTAGTGTCACCCCCTTGGTTCTGGGGTTTCTGCCTCACCCTGGTTCTGACCCACTTGTCTGCCTTCTTTCCCAATTCTTGGGGAGAGGTCAGATCCGAGTCCACCAGGTACTGATGCAACAACTGGTTCTGGCAATTATTAAGGATTTGTTCTCTCATCATCAGATTATACAATCCCTTGAAATCAGTAACCCTACTGCCAACCAGCCAACCCTCCAGAGCCTTGGTTGCACAATCAACAAAGTCAGTCCAGTCCTGAGTCTGTGCCTTCTGGGTATCTCTGAACTTTAACCTGTACTGTTCAGTGGTTAAGCCAAACCCATCTATCAGTGCACTCTTCAGGACTTCATAATCATCAGCATCCTCTTCTCTAACAGTGAGGAGCTTGTCTCTACCTTTATCTGAAAAGGAGAGCCACAAGATTGCTGCCCACTGCTTTTGGGGGACCTGCTGTACTCTACAGGCCCTCTCCATAGCAGTTATCCACTTGTGGATATCATCCCCACTCTGGTAGGGAGGAACAACCTTGCTCAGGTTCCTATGGTCTGGAATAGATTCTCTGCCTCTAGGGACACTGTTGCTGCCACCAAGGGGTTCTAACCCCTCTCGTCTAGAAGCTCTCTGGATCTCCAGGGCTTCTCTATCCAGTGCCAACTGCTTGGTTCTGAGGGCAACTCTTGCTTCCTCATACTGCAGCAGTTTGCACATTCTTTCAGAGGAGGTCTCTCTTATGGGAAAGTATGAGTTCCTCTGGTGGACAAATTCTCTGCCAGAGTGATAAGAGTGCTCAGATTCCCTGGAAGGGGACCTATGCCTCTCATCCACTCTGTCAGTTCTCTTAGGGAGAATTCCTCTGTCCTTTTCAGGCCCCTTGAGGCCTGGCCCTTCAATCACAGAGTCCTGGTCATTCGGATTTTCATCGTCTGACCCAGATACTGTAATTGACCCACCCACTGATTCAGACCCATTAGCTCCTAGAGCCAATCTAAGATCATCTGCTGTCAGCAGATCTATCAGGTGCAGGGTTGAGGGACTCTGTCCTAGCCTCAGGTGTCTTTCAACACACATGGCTCTCAAGTCAGAGAAAGCCATGTCCTTATACTGAGGCTGAGTGGATCCACTGGTTCCACCCTTTAAGGACATTCTAGTGTTGTGCAGTGTTGTACTACCTACACTAGTTTGTGGCCTACTGATACTAGCTTGAGCTGTAGAAAGGGTGTGCTATCCCTTGGCACACAGCTCTAAGTTCAGTAGAACTTATCGATACTAAGCTTGACTTTATATGTACCTTAAGTACCTATAGTGGTTTTCAGTTAGTAATTCAAATAGAGATTTTCTGGTAAAACAATAGCAAGCTGGAATCCCACACGCTGCCCACCAATGTGAGAAGTTGGCCTGGTATATGCTGTTCACTAATTAAAGTGGACACCTTGCACCAGAACAATTCGACTCTTATGGTAGATAGGTTTAAGACAACCTTTATAGAAAGCTATCCTAGTGGTAGCTGTGGAGAGCAGCCTTCAGGCTAAGTCTTGAAGGAATGTAAAGCAGCTTGTTTTACCACACAATCTCTTGAATCACCAAATGAAAAGACACCACACAGGTATATATATCAAATATATATGTATTTATTCATAAACACTCTCTACTAATCTCTTTATGAGATTAGAGGTCAGGAACATATGTACAAGTCAAATATTATCAGGATAAGTTTAGCACAATTGAATATTACAATCTTAGTTTGCTAGACCTAGGTCTAGGGCATCTAGAATCGAGGGACCCCCAAGAACCACCCCAGGTAGTTGTAGGAGACCCACAGGGGACGGACGCGGTGACCTGGCACCGATGCGAATCCTGTACGAGTCTATGCACTCAGACGCGATTGAGATATCAATGTTAAAGGTCCCTTGCGTGTTCGAGGCGAACACACCGATCGGTCCTTGTACGAGTCGAAGGACGCGGTTACAGATGGAATTGCAAGGGAGTTGGACGCGGTGTGTCTAACACAGACGCGAACCATGTACGAGTCAGTGCGATAGTCGCACTTGGAAAGTTAGAGTTTTAGGACACTTCGAGGGAAGCTACAAGCAAGTCACTTACAGGGTAAGTAGTTCTAGGGCCCACACCCACAGGAGCACCGTAGTGCTGAAGTTACCTCACCCAGGGGAGCCGGGTGCATAGGTGTTCTTTGGTGTCGGGTCGCGGCGTCGTTTTCAATGGGAGCCAGTGAAGACTTGCTGCTTGCGGCGACAGGAGAAGTGTCCGGAGGAATCCAAGCCTGGATTCGGAAGATGGAAGACCTGAAAGCAGAGGGGACAGTGTTCAAAGTCACTTGGCAGTGACTCGGGGCAAGGAAGATGGATGCCCACCGTCGTCGCAAGATTCAGGTCGTTTGCGGTTGCCTTGACTCTTCAGCCACGAGGTCCAGGAGGCGTCGACGACGACCAGGAGCTGGATTCGGCATGTCCCACGACGTCTGCAGCCCACTGCGGTGTTGGCGACTCGATCGGAGCCAACAAGCCTTGGTAACAGCAAGTCTCGGGGAAAGTGTGAAGAGGCAATGGCGCAGACCAGCAAGGTCTGTGGGACTCACCCAGCAAGGGTAAGTCAGGGCAGGCCTGGAGCAACCAGGGGAGTCCTTCGGTTTCTTTAGGAAGTCTTCTGGGGACCCACAAGCCGGCTGGCAAGGGATCGCAAAGATGCCTCGGGAGGATTCGCTCACAGGGGCCCACGGTCACTCGGGACGTGGTAGGCCGCTGATCTTAGGAGGGATTCCTGCTGGAGGCTGGGACCACACGTGGTCCAAAGCACAAGTTCGTGGAACGTTGTGAAGGGGTTGCACTCGACAATAGTGCACAGTACCCAGGGGTCGCGGTTCCTCGTTACTCTTGGGGTCCACTGGCCTCAGCTTCGCTGGGGACTCACGATGGCCTTTGAGAAGTCAGGAAATCCACTTCTTGGGCTGCAGGGACTTCGGACTCCGGCGGGAGCGGCGTAGTTTGCGACCGTCGTTTGTAGTTTTTGGTGCCTGCCAAGCAGGGGAGTCACTCCTTGACTCCAAGGGAGATTCTTCAGTCTTCCAAAGGTAGTGGAACGTCGAAGGTCCGGGATTCTTCTTGTAGAGCGTCGTCCAGGGAAATCTAGGGTGCAATGCACAGGTTCCCCCTCTTATACTAAAAGAAGGGGAGGGACTAGCTCTATGACCCTACCTATGGGAGGGTCAGGGGAGTGGGCGGCTACACCCACTTCCCTTTGTCCAGTTTCGCGCCAGAGCAGGGACAGGTAGCCCCTGAGCCGGTTTGAACTGGCATATGCACAGAGGAGCCTTCTGCTCCCCCAGTGCAGGACTTCAAAGCACACTAAGAGTGCACCCACCCAGCCCCAATACACTAAACCCTGTCTGGGAGGTGGTCACACCCCCTTGGGACAGGATATCTATTGTTGGGCTTCCTCCACTGCGAGTGTTGGTCATCAGCAGGAGGGCAGCCCAGTGTCTGTGACTGGTGGCATCCATTTTGTGATGCCAGGGCTCTGCAGGATTCTACCGCGTTTCCACAGTAGGTACATGTCCATCCCTCTAGAAGGGTGGAATGCTACCCCTGCCGCCAGGACTGGCGGGGGGGGGTAGTATTCCAAGGTGTTTGACACCAAACACTACATGTTTCGATACAGCCATTCCAAAGTTAGCATTTTACCGCGAGGATATAATGCACTTAAAAGTATATGGTTTAACCGCATCCACAAACAGCACCAGAGAATGGACTCGGAGAGCTGCAGAGGGGCCCTGCTCAGGCAGAGACACCCCCTCACATAGAAGCCAAGCACCCTGCCCTCAGGATTGATAGGGCCTGCCTTAGGGGTGACTGATAGGGTTATATGTGTGTGTAGGAGAGATATAGGGCACCTATATCTCAGTGAGGAGTGCTAGCACTTCCTCACTCAGGCTGCAGTAGCAGGCCTGTGGTGTCAGATTTAGTCTGCTTCCCAGGAGTGGCATAATACATGCTGCAGCCCCTGGTAGGCCTGTGAAGTACCTATGCCCTTGGTACCTAAGGTACCATATACTAGGGACTCATAAGGTACCACAGTATCCAATCACTAGTGCACCTAGAGTGCACTCCAAATCGTTTAGAGAGAACAGAGAGGCTGGGGCCCTGATTAGCAAGGACCCAGCCAGACTATAGCCAGAAACCAGTGTAAACATCAGAAAAAAAGTGGGGGCAACATAAGAGGCAGATCCTACTCTCCTACACTTACCATATCATGATCTCTTTACTAGTGTCCCTGCATTATAAATAATACATTACATGATAGCATCTTGATGCACTAGTTCAACTTGCTGAATGACAAGAAATCAAGGACAGAGATCTCATAGCAACTATCACAGGGCCTCAGACCTCTGTCAAAGACCATTTTTCACCTTTGTTTATTTATTCATTTTTGCAGTTTTATATAGAGCGTATTCGACCCGAAGATATTGGAGCGCTTTATGTGAGCACCAATTGTATTGCACAAGGACACATTCATTTTTTTTCTTTAAGGCACAGAGATTAAGGGCCATATGTATCAAACTCCCCTTTTGCGAATCGCAAATTGCGATTCTTAGCGAATCGCAATTAGAGAATCGCAAAACGGTATGTAACTAAAAAATCGCAAAATATTTGCAAATCGTTAAAAATCGCTCTTTGAATAGCGATTAGCCAAATAGCGATTCCTTATTAGCGAATTCACAAATTAGCGAAATCACAAAACAGCGAATCCGCAAATTAGCGATTTCGCAAATAGCAAATCGGGGACTCAGGTGCAGCTTGATGACATCACAACCAGGAAGTGTGACTACCCATGCTGCACCTGAGTCTGAGAAGCAGAGTGAGAGACTAGGAGTTGAGGTGAGGCATCACTGCAGTGCTACACTGATTGGAGAGATTGGAGACATGGCCAGCAAGGACCAGCAGCAGGGGAGACCCCAGAAAAAGAAAACAAACGTTTACAGAAAGTGAGCAGGAGGTCCTGATACAGGAGATGGTTGTGAGCCATGAGCTCCTCTTTGGCAAGAAGTCCCTGCGTGTGCCAGAGACACGCAAGAGAAGGATATGGGCAGACATCCAGTGCAAAGTCAACGCAATTGGCGTCACCCATCGAAGCGTCAAAGACCTACAGAAGCGCTGGTATGATATGCGCGCGCGCTCAAAGGAGAAGGTTGCTGCCAGGTTGGAGGAGGCTAACAAGACCGGTGGTGGGACCTCCACTGCCACTGCTTCAACACCACTCGAGGAAATGGTTGAGGGGACCCTGCTTCCGGAGAGTGTAATGGGCGTGGCAGACCTGGACAGCTCCGACCACCCACAACCAAGACAAGGTAAGAAGCATGCCATCACACCCCTGATACCTCCCTACTTCCCCCACACACCCAGGAGAGACCCAGGGGCACAACAAAACTATAAGTCCAGTGCAGGTACACAAGCACACACAGCAATGCATTATGGGAGATGTAGTTACATGCACCTAACAGTGGAGCATTGACACCCAGCCAGGCTCAAACAGTATGTGTGCATCATGAAAGTCAAAATACAGACAGACAGGACCCATGTAACTCCAAACAGTGAAATTTAATGCATGACAAATGCAAGGCAGGACAGTAAATTAATGTGTGCATTTATGTCCACAGCACCAGCAGAAACACAGGGAACAATCAGTGGAGGGGAGGATGAATCCCCCAGCCCAGAGGCAACAGGGCAAGATGAGGAGGAGGAAGACGAGGGCAGCCCAGTTATCCCTCCAATACGCCGCAGGCGGATTGCAGTGCCACCATTGCCCCCGCTGGAGGAGGAAGCCCAGGACACCGCTGTCGATGTCCAACCAGTCCAGGGACAGTCAGAGCCACAACCCCGTGCTCGAGCACGTGCCGATCCAATACCACCAATCCCATCCAGGCGCAGGGCACCACGTGCATCCACCAGTGCAGCAGTCACAGGAGACGACACAGTCTTCCAAGGGCTGGAGGGCCACATGTTAGAAGTCCAGCGCCTGCAGGCAAGAAACATACGGTCAATCCAGAGGCAAATCAGGGTTGGCTTCATGGGCCTGACGGGTGCCCTGGAGGCACTCTGTGCTGAACTGAGGGCGGACCGTGCTGCTAGGCGCAGGGAGAGGCAGCGCCTACACACCCGCCTAGACCTCTACACCAGGGCGGTCAACCGCCTTTCCTCAGCAACCTCTGTGCTGTCAAGGCGCAGCATCAGTATGCAGCACGAGGTGGCACACTGCAGCCAGGACGGGCCAGGTGTCTGGTACAGGTGACATGTGCTGTGGATCAGCTGCGGGCAGCTGCCACTGCTGGCCCAGGAGTCCTCACTCCAACAGATGAGGACGCCCAATCTAGCAGGAGCAGCATTACACCACCGCCCCCACCGGACAGGCGCCGTAGTGTGCGTCACGGCAGAGCTGCTGAGACAGGTGAAGAGGGCACTGTGCACCCACAGCGAGGGGCTACAGGCCGTCAGTGCCGCAGTTGAGGCGCTCAGACTTAGGCATGGATATGGGTGCATCAACCCAGTGCACACAGACACTTGGTCAAGATAGTTAATTTGCACTGTGAATCACACATGTGCGGGACATTGAACAATACATTGTGTGCCACACAGGCTGTGTGCCGATATATATCCTGTAGGAAATTAAACACAGTCTCGTAATAGATATATAGCATTGTGTCATCTTTTCTTACCTAGAAATAGTTCTGTGTGATCTCATCTCTCCTCTGGCGCCCAGCAGCTGCACCAATTACACCGGCTGGCATGCGTCCTGGAGCTGGCCCCTCCTCATCTGATGATTCCGATTCGGTGAGCTCCACTGGGGTGCCTTTCCTGGTGGTGATGTTGTGCAGCATGGCACACACTACCACTATCTTGCAACAGGTCTGGGGGCTGTATTGTAGTGCCCCTCCACTCTTATGTAGGCATCGGAAACGGCTCTTGAGTATTCCGAAGGTCCGCTCAATGGTACATCTGTTTGCTATGTGGGCACTGTTGTACCTCCGCTCCCCAGCGTTGGCAGGATTCAGGTAAGGAGTAAGTCTGTAGTCCCGGACCGGATACGCACTGTCACCTGTGGGGCGAGAGGAATATGGTTGAACACTGTCCTGCCACTGCTGTGCATTACTAGTGTGTCCTTCTTTCACATGCAATTACCTAGTAGGTATCCCTCACCAAACTCCCCACTTGTGAGTCAACGGTGTATCCCACTGTGGCGGAAGATGAATGAGTCGTGGGTGCAGCCTGGGTATTTAGCGACGATGTCGGTGATGATGTGCTTGGCATTACACACCACCTGTATGTTCAGGGAATGGTAGGACTTGCGATTCCTGAACACATACTCGTTCTGGGAGGGGGGGGATATGGCGACATGGGTCCCATCTATGCATCCAATGACGTGGGGAAATTGTGCAATTTGATAGAACTCCTGCTTGGTCTGGTCTAGTGCCTGTGGTGTGCTGGGGAAGTGGATGTGGTTATGCAGCCTCTGTACCATGGCATCAAGGAACGCGTGGAAGAAGCGCGACAATGTACTCTGTGAGACCCCTCCTGCTGTGGCTATCACCCCTGGAAGCTCCCTGATGCCAAGAGGTGCAGTGAGCACAGGACCTGTATATGGGTGGGGATGGTGTGTGTCCTGCGTGTGGGGTGTTCAAGTATAGGTTTGAGCTCCGCTATTAATTCCAGGATGCTCTCTTCATCCAGCCTGTAGTTTGTATGGATCTCCTCCTCAGTCCGCTGGAACAGGGTTATGCGCGCTCTAAAGATCCTTTCCTGGCGTCTCCTTCTCTGTGCAGCAGCTCTGAGTCGCAGCTTCCTGGCTATCACATACAGCCCAGCCATTGTGGAAAACATCAGTTGCATTGTGGGCCTCTTTAAATAGGTTGCACCTGGTTACCACCTGCTCAGACTTGGTGGTAATTGCGATTCTCTATTTTGCGAATTTCGGAAAATTGCAATTTGCGAATTTTTCATGTATTCCGTTTAGCGAATTCGCAAATTGCGAGCTCTACAATTGCGAGTTTTGCTATTGCTGTGTCACAATTTGCGAATTCGCAAATAATTCGCTATTAAGTACGAATCGCTAATTTGCTATTCGCTAATTTAGCGATTCGCAAATTAGCAAACGGAATGTGTCTCTTACATAGCGAAGCTGTGTTTTGCGATCGCAAACACCGTTTTTTTGCGAATCGCAGTGTTTGCGATCGCAAAACAGCTTCATACATATGGCCCTAAGTGATATACCCAGAACGCTGAGTAGACGCCGAGACCTGAATTTAGTACCCCAGCACCCCTGGGTTGATTGCAGCAGGCATGCTGGGGTATAAGGAGAGAGAGGTGGAGAAAGATGGTGCAAGAGGCAAAGAGGGAGAGAGAGAGGGTCAAAGAAATAGGGGAGGGACGGGAAGGGAGAGAGAAAAAAGAAAGAATGTGTAAATGACAATGAGAGAGAAAGGGCCTAATTATGAGTTTGGCAGTCCGAGGAACGCCAAACTCATGGTGGCACAAAGGTGGCAGTCCATCCACCGCTGCACTGGCGTTCTGACCACCATATTACAACTTGGGCAGTCGGAGTGCTATGGCACTGCCGCAAACACCAAGGATCACAGATCCGTGGTGGTGGCGCGGCCGTCTGAGTGCCGCAATATGCTTGATGGTGCCCTGCGGCACCGCCAAGCATATTACGACTTTTCTCACCGCCAGTGGTCTCATGGAGGTTCTTACTCCATGAAACTGCTGTGCCCCCCTCTGTGCATGCACCCCAGTTCCTGCACGGCATGGACTGCAAAATCCATGCTGTACAGGAACTGCCTTTGGCGCTCCCATTGCGGTGTCCACTTTCAGAGGCACCGCCAATGAAACGCCCACCAGACACGAGAAAACTCGTAATCTGACGGACGGTGCTCACATGGCTTTGGGGTGTGGGAGCGCAGCAGAGGGGTGGTGGTCCCGCTTCCACACCGCCAAAGTCGTAATCGGTCCTATAGTGAGCAAAGCGGCTATGATATGGAAAGGTGGCTCATATCAGATCACTGGACAATTTACACACAATTATTCCTAGCACACCATCAGCTGTAGGGCATATAGAGATTCTGGACTACCATGACACTCTTAGAGAATCAGAAATGCTCAGACTGCTTCTTTTTCGGAAAATATAAGCACCTTGCCCCACTCTCATGTCATCAACCTTGCCAGAAACCAACACATTGTTCAATTGTCACCAGCCTCTTTCGGAAGCCCGTGGAGGCTGCCAGCATCTCAAGGTTGCTAACCTCAAACTTGGAAAGATCTCATATCATGTCCTTTCTCTGGATCCATCTATAGCGGTAAGTTCTCTTGAATTACTCCCTCCCAGCACCACCAAAAGTGTTCTTACATCTGCTTTCTTGCCCTCTGTGTTTCTGATGGCTAAACGTTGGGCTCTTATAACTGAGGTCAGATGCACTGATTCAGCTCCCAGGGCTCTGTCTCTACAAAATAATGGGCCTGTGGCTGCAGGTTGCACCCCTCTGATAGGGCAGGCATCTCAAAAACTTGGTTTTGGCAACCTTGGCTTCATTCTTCAAAATATCCACATTGCTCTGAAGATTGACTATACACACAAAGGTACAGTTTTGGAACCTGCGAGATGCCAGGAAGGCGTCCAATAGATTTTTTACACTGCTCTCTACACTTGTTACCCTGTGTTGAATGGCCCCTAGTTTTTCTCCTATATAGCCATAAAGTCTTTGATATCATAAAATGCCTATTCCAGGGATGAAAGTCTCTTTTCAATCTGCCTCGAGTTTCCTTGCAGGTCCCACAAGGTTGCCACGATCCGGGATTCCCCATGGAGATGGAACCTCTTCAGTCTCTACTTGTTCCAGAGTCTCACCTCGGCCGCTCAGAGATCTCGGAGAAGAAAGCCCCCCTTACTGGTACTTCTGGTTGCTGTCTTTTGGGGGCATATTTACTGATTCATAGCTAGAGCACTAGACTACCTTCAAAATTTAGGCAGGGCACCAGAGTCTTAATATCTACAGCACCCTGGGCTGGTTGTCAGATACTGGTTGATGGAGTCCACACGCCATACTCAAGGTTGTCTTCCCCAATCGTTGCTATGTGTGTGCTCTCCTCAGGTAATTCTGCGCTACCAAGCACCTGCAGCCAGATGCACCCCAGATTCCGTTCTCACCAGGAACATCTTCAGAACGGCTCCTAGGTGGGTGGCCAGCACCTCCACTTGTCTGTGACCCTGCACTCTCTCATGCCACTGACATCTTGCCAACGCTCAGGGCCACTCTTTCACCTTGCTACTACAGGGCTTCAAAACCACCCCAGAAGTGTCACCCCTCTTGTGTGCTGCTCCTTCTCAAGCTTCCAGCTGCAGGAGATATCTCCTTAGCCGGAGGTGTACCATAGCCTAATCAGGCTGCCACCATCCTGGCACACCAGGATGATTTAAAGTTTGGCAGATGAGGGACGTATGCCAAAATATGTTAGTTGCCCCACCTGTCAAACTCATGGTTCTCCTGCCCCATTTAGAGGTGTAGGAACGGTTGGGTTTCTGCTGGGGAAGTCTCAGCCAACTTTACTGGTGGAAACTCCTGACCTGGAAGCACACTTGCCAATGGTCCGCTAGCTCACAAAGCCCACACTGTTTAAGGCAAGGTGACTTTCTATGTTTTTTCTTCTCGGGACTTATATACCCCCTACATTTATGCACTTATACACCTTACAATGGAGCACTGACAACATATAATTCTAAACACCATCATCAACTAGACAACGAATGATCACCTAGATGCCATGCTCCAAGTTTTCCTCTATCTGGCATAATAAGAAATTAAAGCATACCACATTGTGTCTATTTGAAACTGTCCTTAATGAAGTTGTCATTTTTTTAGTATGCATCCAACGAAGCGCATTTATAGCTGCACTCTCCCATATCATGCTGGTATGTATTTTAACTGACTACCAATTACGTTTGGTTACAGAGCACCTTCTGTATATCCTGCTTATATGTCTTTCTAGTTTGCTTTCAGTGCTTAGTATGCTGTGCTTATTGAGACCTTTAACTATTCTGTGTCATTTATTAGGTTGAGCATTCGAGACCTCTTGTATATACTGTAGTATATACTTATATGTGTATGTACTTTGTGGGCTCTGGAGATTAGCCCTAGGACTTGTCTGCTTCCACTTAGGGACTTTTTTTTCTGTTCAACTGCCTCTATTTAACTATCTTGATAGAAAACGACCAGGAGAGATCAGTAAAATACCAGAATTGCTTTCTTCTTGTTCAACTGCCTCTATTTAACTGTCTGGATAAAAAACGACCAGTAGAGGTCTGTAAAATACCAGAATTGCTTTCTGCTTGTTCAACTGCCTCTATTTAACTTTCTTGATAGAAAACGACCAGCAGAGGTCAGTAAAATACCAGAATCACTTTAGCATTCTCTAAATTCCAGTCCATAGAAATTGTCTTCCACAAGCACCCGTAGACAATAATATTTTTTCCAAATCTTGTATTTTCAGTGATATGACCACCGAAGGCCCTGATTTTATATTAAAAACAGAGCTTTGGACTATCCCATTTCCCGGTGAAAGGCAATATTTCTCTCCATGTGTTCCCATACTTGGCGTGTCACGCAGTTTGTTGCTTACTTTCTCTCCATGTTAAAGAACAGTAGATGTTTCAGCACCCAGGCTAATGTGCTGCATAGCTAAATACATATAAGGTCCCTAAGGCGAGACCGATTGCATTGCAAATGCTTCTTCCAATGTCCTGTGAAAGAGTGACTTTATATCAATTTGCTTGTTTAAGTCTGACTAAAACTAAGAAGTGCTTGAAGCTGTGCAGATTGGGACTGAAATATAGGGATGTGCTGACACCCAGCAATGGGCCACAGCAGAAAATCATTTTGCAAGATCGCTTGTTTCAGTCCCGACCAGCACTCCCTTAATCTCACTTTTCTTCGGCCTAGGGATCAAGAGAATCTCAGACCTGGTATATTCAAGCCCTTCGTTTATTGGAGACGTCTCTGGTCCACACCGGGGCTAAAGGAGTATAGGGATTCTCTTGGGGAATTAGTGAATAGGAATAACACCATGCAGGCTCCCTGGCTTAAATTTGTATTCAATGGGTTCAAAAGGCTCGGCTTGCAAAGATTATGGGATGACGCTAGAAAAGTCTGTAAAGCAGACAGTCGTCGTTTAAAATCCCATTACTGGGCTTATGTTTATGAACAATATGTTGTGAGTGGGTCTAAAGGACATTTAACAAACCAGCTCTTTGAACTCAAGATCACCCCATTTTTGGATATTATTCCACCATCACTAGCCAAGAGCTTGTACGTGCGCTTCCGGCTGGGCAATCGACCACTGAAATCTTTTACAAGCAGTTGGAAAAAGATCCGGTTTCTAATCTGTGCCCTGCTTGTGGTCTAGTTCCAGAGACAGAAGAGCATATTATGTCCTTCTGTCCAGAAAACCTTGGTTTGCGCCGTAAGTGGATACGTCCAGCATGTGTGAATTTGGGGGTGACCCGCTATTCAGCTGCCCAGATGATTCTGAAATGTAATACCTCAACTTTAATTATGTTTGCCGCTTTATTACCAAATGTATGTATGTATGAACTATGCTATTCATGTACTGCCTATGGTTAGAAAAAATATATATATATTTATAAAGTTTTATATAAGGCGAACATGACTTTACAGGGTATCAGAGCGCCCTTTACATGAAAGGAAGGCAGGATATAGGTGTGAAAGCAAAAACTAGTCACATATATGAAGCGAAGAGCAAACATTGAGGAACAAAATAATAAGCTTGACCCCTATATAATTCTGGAGCTATACTGATATCTTGCACTTTGATAATTTTGCACATTCTAATATTGCACTGGGAGATTCCTAATGCACTTAGAGGACTCTGCACTTTAGTAACTCTGAACTGGTTAACAGCTGCTGTAAATATACATTGTTTTAGTCTATGTCGAGGAATTGTAACTTGTTTTTCTCTTTAAAAATCGCTTAACAAGCATATGCATGCAATGTTTTATTAGATTGATACAGAACGGCCTGTGGATGTTTACAAGTAGCCTTCCTTTGCACTATTAATATCAGCATCTACATTTTTTTAATTCTTATTCCTTATGTGATTATTTTTCAATGTGATTTCTATGGGTATGTTTTACTGTTGTATGCTTCGATGGTAGTGACAACCAAATAACGTACTTTTGACTGACTGAAATTCTTTTCTTTTCTGAAGAAGTTATCATCTGGATTGTATATTTTGATTGAAAAGTCCTGAATGTAAGTTTTTGTTTTGTAATTAATTTGTGAGGTTTCGTTTTTCATGTTTTTATCATCAAGAACAACCACTGAAATCTCACATACGTGACAGTGTCTCCTACTGTATCGAGAAGAAGGGGGACTGGGAGCTGTATTTAAACCAGTCCTGCACACTAGCTCCAAAATAGAACTGTGTATCAAGAGGGTGTGCAGTTCCTAACTGGAGGTGCTGGGAAAGGGAGGTCTTTCTTCGTGATGCCCTCACACACCCCGGAGGATATCATGCTTCATCATTGGGCCAAGCTCCTCATCGGGCCGGCGCTGCAATGCCCGACGGGCTCCCGTAAACGGGGCTCTTTGGCGGAGATCTTTTGAAGAAGCCGTAGGGTGCGTGCGGGTGTGAGGGCTGGGTAATGCACAGGTTAGTGAGATAAAATAGGTCTGGAGCAATCCTACTCTGATCTGTTTTTATTACTGAGGTAGCTCTAGCCTAATTAAAAGGTGTGAGTGCCCTAAGTGGATGTGATGTTCCTATGGGGCTGTCATAGTGTAGTGGGTCAACATGTTTCGCGCCCAATTTGCCCCTAACGGGTCAGGTGGCACTTCATCAGGACCAAGAAAAAACTAAAGGTGAGTGGTGCACTACCATTGGTCTGGTTCTCTAAATTTGGTCTGATGTCCAGACGCGGTAGGGTGTACCCTAGTAGACTTATACTGGGGTATTGAAGACCTGGTGGAAAAAAGGGGGGGAGAGAAAGAAGAACAACCAATGTAGGGTTAAAATAAGACTGTTCGGCTCGGAGCTCTTATGGCAATAAAAACAGTAAAAACAGCTTAGATGTAACTGTGATGTGACATGCGCATGCATGTGTGATCTTATGGTTTTCAATCCCAGGTGACTCAAATGAGTACATAGTGCCAAAGAATATATTGACACGAAGGTGCTAGTATGCGCGAAATAAGCCTGAAATAACAGATATCCATTCAAGCGGCATTTGGTGCTCAACAAGTATTACCACATTGAGCGTCAGTGGTCCATGGAGGTGGTGGGATGCTCATACATGTATACTTGCACTTACTGTCACTATAGTTGTAATCATGACACTAGTCAGGTATAAATGCAGGCATGATGTTTTGTGCCTAAATCGTGGTGACTGACGCCAACTGTTGCCGTGTGCTCGGGCGGCAAGGCGAGTTTATCGGTAACATGCACGCTACGTGAAACCAGAGTGTGCTAGTATAGTAGGCCAACAGAAATATATTTTTTCATCCAGAAAGCGGCGTGACTGATGGCAATTACCGCCGAGTGTTGTAAATCGAGCATTCACACAATTCTTCACACACACATACTAGGTAGTGGCTCAGGGTGAGAGCGGGCGGTAGCGCACTTTGGACTTGCACAAGTGCGAAAGTTAGGCTAGTAATGCTGGCCAACAGATTGATATTTTCATGCCGGTCGCGGCGTGCCTGGTGCCAGATAACGCTGAGTGGTATGGCTATCAGTCGAGCGTTCACATAATTCCCACACACATACTACTTGGTAGTGGCGGTAAGGCTAAAGGTGAGTACGGAAAGAAATGCACTTCGGCAAACTCAAAATCGGTTTAGAGACGATGCCTTGCAGGTTCAATGCATCGTTTAGAAACTCACCCCTAGTATAGGAGCCTACAGCTGATGGGGGAGGCAGAGCACGTCGTTGCTCTGAGGCTGTGGAGAGAATTACAAAGGTCAAAAACAGGCAAGGTTCGTTGCTTACCGGTATTCAGAGGCGTCGGTGTATACTCACGAAAGGGTGGCAGACGACTATCCTAATTCTGACCTCATCACATGTGTCACAACCTACACATCTGAATCAAACATGATAAAAAGGGTCATCAATAAACACTGGAAAATTCTCCAAGTAGGAGAACAGTCTTTCAGCAGGCCCAGGTTCGCATTCAAACGTACCTCAAACATCAAAGACCTACTTACCAACACCAGACCCAAAAGGAGCGTACCACCACCTCCTAACTCGTCCTTCTGTACCTTGGTATGCCTACCAGTCATCTCACGTCCCCCGCATAATCGGAAAAAAAACCTCTAATACAGGCCTCTAGAGAGATTTATCACCTTCATCAGCCTTACCCCTATAATACAAGGCAGGTTCTCGTATGTCAGATCGTTTTCCGAGACACCAGTCTTTTTCCTCCATAGGGGTTCTTGTACGTCAGATCGTTTTCCGAGACACACCCCCTGAACGATCCCATGTTTTTTCCTCCATAGAGGTTCACCCTTAATGTACTCTAAGACAGATGCCATTCGTGTCCATAGCTCAGGCAACTACATGATGCACAGCGGTATATATTTTTAAATAACAATAATTAGTTTTAAATATAACTCTGTTCACACAACCCCCCCAGGTCCTTTAAAATTCAGAGATTTAAAGCGTCCACCAGGTATAGACTAATAAAGCTACATTGACACAATTACTACCAAGATGGCCGCCTCGGTTAACCTTCTAGCTCAGGCACGCCTCTGACGTCCACTTGTTAACAAAAAGTCCGGACCCGGAAGCAGCCGGTACGGGGCCCGGAGCAAGGGTAGGAACAACGATAGTCGTCTGCCACCCTTTCGTGAGTATACACCGACGCCTCTGAATACCGGTAAGCAACGAACCTTGCCTGTTTTTGACCTTTGTAATTCTCTCCACAGCCTCAGAGCAACGACGTGCTCTGCCTCCCCCATCAGCTGTAGGCTCCTATACTAGGGGTGAGTTTCTAAATGATGCATTGAACCTGCATGCATCGTCTCTAAACCGATTTTGAGTTTTCCGAAGTGCATTTCTTTCCGTACTCACCTTTAGCCTTACCGCCACTACCAAGTAGTATGTGTGTGGGAATTATGTGAACGCTCGACTGATAGCCATACCACTCAGCATTATCTGGCACCAGGCACGCCGCGACCGGCATGAAAATATCAATCTGTTGGCCAGCATTACTAGCCTAACTTTCGCACTTGTGCAAGTCCAAAGTGCACTACCGCCCGCACTCACCCTGAGCCACTACCTAGTATGTGTGTGTGAAGAATTGTGTGAATGCTCGATTTACAACACTCGGCGGTAATCGGCATCAGTCACGCCGCTTTCTGGATGAAAAAATATATTTCTGTTGGCCTACTATACTAGCACACTCTGGTTTCACGTAGCGTGCACGTTACCGATAAACTTGCCTTGCCGCCCGAGCACACGGCAACAGTTGGCGTCAGTCACCACGATTTAGGCACAAAACATCATGCCTGCATTTATACCTGACTAGTGTCATGATTACAACTATAGTGAAAGTAAGTGCAAGTATACATGTATGAGCATCCCACCACCTCCATGGACCACTGACGCTCAATGTGGTAATACTTGTTGAGCACCAAATGCTGCTTGAATGGATATCTGTTATTTCAGGCTTATTTCGCGCATAACAGCACCTTCGTGTCAATATATTCTTTGGCACTATGTACTCATTTGAGTCACCTGGGATTGAAAACCATAAGATCACACATGCATGCGCATGTCACATCGCAGTTACATCTAAGCTGTTTTTACTGTTTTTATTGCCATAAGAGCTCCGCGCCGAACGCTCTTATTTTAACCCTACATTGGTTGTTCTTCTTTCTCCCCCCCCCTTTTTTCCACCAGGTCTTCAATACCCAGTATAAGTCTACTAGGGTACACCCTACCGCGTCTGGACATCAGACCAAATTTAAAGAACCAGACCAACGGTAGTGCACCACTCACCTTTAATTTTTTTCTTGGTCCTGATGAAGTGCCACCTAACCCGTTAGGGGCTGATTGGGCACGAAACATGTTGACCCACTACACTATGACAGCCCTAAAGGAACATCACATCCACTTAGGGCACTCACACCTTTTAATTAGGCTAGAGCTACCTCAGTAATAAAAACAGATCAGAGTAGGATTGCTCCAGACCTATTTTATCTCACTAACCTGTGCACTACCCAGCCCTCACACCCGCACGCACCCTACGGCTTCTTCAAAAGATCTCCGCCAAAGAGCCCCGTTTACGGGAGCCCGTCGGGCATTGCAGCGCCGGCCCGACGAGGAGCTTGGCCCAATGATGAAGCATGACATCCTCCGGGGTGTGTGAGGGCATCACAAAGAAAGACCTCCCTTTCCCAGCACCTCCAGTTAGGAACAGCACACCCTCTTGATACACAGTGTCTCTTACTGCCATGCTCTGTTTGTGGCTCCAAAAGTGTTTAAAGTCCTTGGACTGCAGGAGCAAATCCGTGCGTCAGTGGCATTTGTATGTTGCTTTGCATCAACAAACCCTTGCTGCCAAGCAAAATATAATGCTGAGTGGACCGCTTCAACTAAGTAACCCGCTCAGCATTCAGTAATGAAAGTCCCTTTGCAGAAATGGCAGCTGCTCTCTAAATACAGCGGGAGGTCCTCCACATCTGGATCGCAATCACCCAGTGCTGTAAGACAAAATATATCACTGCACCAAAACCTAAAGCTGTATTATGCTGCTGTATATGCACCAAGCAGACCTTTATGCAGTGGCGGCTGGTACAGAACAGTGGCGGGGGAGAAAAAAAAAAGAAGACTTACCAGCTGGTCGCCGGTCGCCAGCCGCCGCCTATGCTCAGACCTCCCTGTTTTCCTGGCACGCGGCAGCACCCAGGCTCCCCTAGCCAATCACGACACTGCTGTCATCAGCATGACAGCAGCGTGGTAATTGGTCTGAGCAGCTTTGTTCGACTCTCAGACAGGGAGTAGGAGCCTGTGCATGTTCTCCACCCAGGCTGTGCCATACAGCTGGGTGGAGAACATACTAAGTGCGCATGACAGTTTAGCTGGCCCAATACGGCCGGCCAAACCGTCTTGCGCACTTATGGTGCACCAAACACTCCTCCTCCATCTGACGAGAGCCCATCCCTAACCTGGCTCTAAGCTCCATACGAAAATTAAAACGATAATAATGTTCTGTTACTATCATTTTATTTTTCCTTTGCACTGCTCGGAGAGCAGAGGGAGCAGTGCACTGACGCTCCTCCGCCTTAGCGGAGGAACCGCAGCTGCCTGTGTGTATGTATATTTATGAATTTATATGATATTTCTATAGTGCAAACCTAGCCAAAAAGCAGCAGAGCACTGTACATGTTTTGGAAAACTTGTACTGTGAGTTCTAACATGAAGGCAGTGCACACAAAGAGGCGTGGCCGGGAGGATCACCACTATGGCAGAGGTATAGTTGCGTTGTTGACGAGTGCATATTTTGTGCTACTGCCTTACTTTATTGTAAATAATTTCTTTTTAAAGTTATGGCACTGGCTGAACCTTACAACTATTGTGTGTTATTGCTGTGTTAAGTGTATATCTAATTTCTAAACTTACATCACCCTCCAAGAGTAAGCCTTTGGCTGCTCAACCTAGTTCTAGACGTTGGCAATATTGTTCGCCAAACAGTGAAAATAACATAATCCGATTTTTTTACAGTATTCATGCGGAGAACAATGCATTAATGAAAAGTGCCGGAATCCACACCATGGAACTAGAAAAAGGGACAGATTCATTTCCCGAATAAAGAATAGTTGTGTTTTTGAACTGACCACGTTTTCCTAAACGCACTACCACATCTATTCCGATTGGTGGACAGTAGTCAGTCAGAATAGGCCTAACATATGAACGTTTTCTTATTGGTTGATGGACTGCCATTCAGAATTGCTGAAACAGCAGGTTGTTCCTGCGATTCTGATTGGCAACTCTAAAGAATGAGAAAGCTAGGAACCCACCAGTCACATCAGATGTGTGCAAGGACCACCAATGCAACGCATACAAAACGCCTCCGCACCCCTGATCCTCGGCGTACCACGCCACAGCCACATCACCCCCCACCTGAGGAACCTGCACTGGCTCCCCGTCGACAGGAGAATCTCCTTCAAACTCCTCATCCACGCACACAAGGCACTCCACAAGACTGGCCCAGCCTACCTCAACAGACGACTCTTCTTCTACGTCCCCAACCGCCAGCTCCGCTCCGCCGACCTCTCCCTCGCCACCGTCCCTCGCATTCGAAGAACAACCACCGGTGGCAGATCCTTCTCACACCTCGCCGCCAAGACCTGGAACACCCTTCCACTAACCCTACGACAGACCCAAGACCTGCTGACCTTCAGGAGGCTACTCAAGACCTGGCTGTTCGACCAGTAGCAGCACCCCCCCCTTTTTTTCTCCCCAGCGCCTTGAGACCCTCGCGGGTAAGTAGTGCGCTCTACAAATTCTGTGATTGATTGATTGATTGATTGATTGTGAGGCTGGTAAGATCACATTGGTCTGTCGCTTATCACTGTTGCTGCATCTTTCTGTTTGGAGGATGGAGAAGATTTTCCACAAAAATTTAAATTCCCCCTGATTCTACTTATCCAGACGAACAACATTTGTTCTGCCCTCCCTGTATGAGTGAAAACCCAAAAAGAAAGTTCTTGGCGGCACTCAGTGAGCTCACAACTGTACAAAATCAAAGAAATGGACTGCCAGCGGCTGCTACTCCATTATGGCAGAGGAGGGTCGCCCCGCCTGCAGGCACACATAGTAATAAAATGGTAATAAATACCATTTTATTAATGTGTCCAAGGTGCACGCTGTTGCAGCGCGATGGCAGGGGGCGGAGCTAATCAGTGCGATTGCACTAGTAATGCAGCCCCCTGTCAGTGCGCAGGTCAGATTGTCCGGCTGCCTACAGCCGACCAATCTGAACTGCGTACTTCAGAGCCTGCAATCTCAAGGCTGAGAAACAGCCAAGGGATTGCAGCCACAGGCCCCCAGCCTCAATATGAGTGCTGGGTTAGCCTGCTGCAGCCAATCATGGAACTGCAGCGCAGCTCCAGGATTGGCTGGTTTTGCATTGTCTTAGGGCGGAAGTCCGCCGAGCCAGCCGAGGAGAGCGCCGGTAGGAATGAGTGGGAGACCGCACCCAGAGCCTGCCAGGACATGGAACTGAGCGACAGGTGGCAGGTAAGTTCTTTGAATTTTTTTTATGTGTTTTGTCTGTTTTCCTCCCCGTCCCCCCTGACCTTCTCCCGCCCTGCCACACCGCCCCCACACCACCCGCTACTGCATAATGAATGTATATTGCTTAATACCTCTGAGAAGGTGGCGAAGCGCTCTGATTCACACAGGATTCCTGGGCTCCCTTTGGAAGTTCATGTTTGGTAGGCAGAGACATTTTAAAGCATGGGCAAAGTGGTCTCCGGCCCAGGGCCCCAGCCTTTCAAGGGACCCCTGATACATCCATGTCTGTTTTGCAGAGAGGCTTTCCCTGATCACCTGGAGTAATTCTTAAACAGATTGTTTTAAATACCATTTTCCTTTCATTTATTTTTATTGTGGGTGATGTGTGAGAGTCTATTACATACATTTTGCTGAGAAATGTTGTGTTTATGTCTCTTGTAACATCCATAAAAAAAGTTTCAATTAGATCAAAACAGGACCTTACCTATTAGAAATGGGAGGCTGTCACAGAGATTATTTGCAGTAATATTAGTGAGCTGCTGCTGTGTTACAATATGAAAAACACCTCAATATCCCTGGATATTTGATGTAAACACATTTAGAATTTAGACGAGTGTGCCTCTGCACTGTCAGTGACCTGGCCAAAAAGGGCATGAAAGAGCTCGGATTGGATCATAAATTCAAAGCCTCTCCGAACAGGGGCCCCCAAAATAGGTTTGACCCAGGGCCCCCAAAATTTTTAAGATGTCCATGTTGATAGTGTGTGGGTGCTTGCCTGTGGTATATGGAAGGTGATGCAGAAATATCCAAGAACAGAATGGTTGTTCAAGTGAATGAATACCTAACTTTTTTTAATGTATAAGTGGTTTGTTTCTTACAATAATGGTAGTGAGAAGAGGAAGGTTTTTAACACTCTCCAGTATTCAAGGCGGTTGTCAGTTATTCTTTTTCTACCAGACTGACTCCTTATGTTGGTGGTTCTATAAAAGCTTATCATTAGGAAACGTGGCCTCCAGCACTCCACCCAGGGCTAGCTGGGTGCAGGTACAGCCGCACTCACAAGACCTCTGGAGCGGCTTGTTTGGCACCTGAGGGGTCTGACTGAAAGTTGCAAAGTCTGAAAACTGAAATAAACTGGCAGCACATTCTGTCCTAGTCAGTCCAGGGCAGCGGGGCTGTGGGGCTGTGTGTTGTTACCTAGTAACGCACGGCCCGGATCAACTGTCCCGAGCTTTCGGAATGAGGTCACCCGAGAGGTCGCCCGGCTCTCCGGCCTCCACAGGCCCAAATAAAGAGGTATTGTCTGTATGCACAGGTATTCACATGGGTGCCATCAGGGATACATACAGTACACTCCGTACTGGGAGTCTGTGCAGTGGCGCAGCATGGCTGCCCTGGTGCAGGCAAGGAAAATCCCCCCCCCCCAGGCCATTGGTTGGGTAGTAAAGTACAGCTACAGATATGCTTCAGTGGGCCTCTAAGAGCCTTGGTCCCGGTGCCTCTGCACCTGCTGCACTGTCGACATCCATTCCCATGAGTCTGTGTTGAAAGCAGCTGTACTACCTCCTCAGCGGTTGAAAACGCACCTGTAAAGGCCCCACTAATTAAAAAAAACTGAAGCATATGGAAACAAGCATTGGCAAAGCCAATAGGCCTCGCCTATGCGAGATCCATTAGCCCTTTCATTGTTCTTAAGGCATGTTGCACAGAGGCGCATCATAAAAGAACAATGAAGACGTAGCTTGTATGTAAATGACCCTTGGAGGGGACCCTCCGACTGTTGTTTCTTGGGGGCTATTCGAACCTGGGTGTTATGTAAATAGGGAATGCGCTCACACTAAACGACTGAACACAATCTTGCCTTTTTACTTAAGTAGCTAGAAAAATGTGTGACAAATTGCAGCACAAAGTACTTTTTCACAAAATTGTCACTGTGCAAACCCACATTGAGTGTTGTGTTTTTTCACCATACGCGACGCATTATTGTTTAGTAATAGTAAGGCGTAAATTGTTCAACCACCCACCCCCCCTTGATTTTCGCGGACTGTAGCCAGCATTTTCACTTTACTAATCGTGCTGCGCCAATGTAAGAGCCACATCGATAACGGTCCAGACATTTCTACTGGGGTACTATACCAGGACGCCCCCTCGATGAACACATACTACATTACATTGCAAAATACACCCAATGGCTCTAAAGCAGGGGTCTCCAACGAGTAGCTCGGGAGCTAATGGTAGCTCACAAGTACCTTTAAAGTAGCTCTCAGAGGAGAAGTCAAACCCAGAATCAAATTCAGAGAGTAGGTGCCTATTAAAGAAGGCAGCACTGCTCACCTCAAGACCCTTAGAGTAACAGCCAGCCAACCCTATGGCAGTAATTCATACTAATACTGAAACACACACTGTATCGGCCTTTAGGACCTGCCACTTGACAGTCTGTATCCAATCCAATGGCTCTTCGATGAATCACCGTGAACGCCCAGGAGCTGCGCGCTCCCTCCCTCCCCCACCCGTGCCTCGAGACCCTTCCGGGTGAGTACTTGCGCTTAACAAATCCCTGATTGATTGATTGAATCTCTATATAACTAAGCCACAAGGAGAATGACCATGTTGTAGTCCCTGCTTTATCAGTCACAACAAGTGTGTGAAGAGTGGATCATAAAAGAAGTGTTGCAGTAGTAGCTTGAGCAGTAATCAGTGCTGACCCACCAAAGTGTAGGTCTGCAGGAGTCAGAGTGAAAATGTGTCAGTTGGGTGCATGATCAGCTCAAGACCTGAGGAGAACAGGGCATGATCCAGACTAGAGAAAATTAAGAGACTCATCAGCATTTATGTGCGTCCATAATAAACACTATTGCGTATTACTGAAAGCTACGCCTGGTGTCAAGGACCATCAAATGTGTATGCTAGCCCCCATCATAAGGGTGTTATCTCTGACATAATTGTGCCAGTTCCTGGCATAATAGGCAAATGGCATAATAATGGTCATCTTTTACTATTTGGGGTATTTTTAGTCTAGGTGTGGTATACTGGCAGCCATCATTTACATACTAGGAGCATGACTGGCCTACATTTACCTATTCCTGGCATAATATTGGTCATGACTGATATATGGTCTCTGGGTTTTCTCATTGAAAATTGAGTTTGTTTGCCCACAGACAAAAGTGGTATTTGATAGAAAAATTTGCATTTTCAGAAACTTTTGAATGATAATTCAAGCTGAGCTGGGGATACCTACTGCTGTACTTATGTCCTATGTGCCGTAGGGCATGTCAAGATTTGAATGTTACTTCATATGTCAGGTGGAGGTATTTTATATTGATGAATGTTAACCCTGCTTAGGGTGATCATAGTGTACTGTAGTCACTATTTTACAGTTATAACATTTGCTAGTAGCTCAGGAAGACTTTCCTTGAGCAGAAGTAGCTCTCACTACAGAAAAGGTTGGAGACCCCTGCTCTAAAGTCATGGGTTTGCTCGAGCTGCGGAGGTATTTCCTACACTACCGGACCTGTGGCCATAATACGTTTAAGATGTTTAGTTTATCTCCCTCATTCACCCATCATTTAATAATAGCGTTGAGAATTACAGTAAGAGCAGGCGCGGACTTCTGTACCTTTGCTGGTGCTAAGGGAAAACCTGAAGCTTCCTTGTGGAACACACACGCACGCGCACGCGCACGCACACTTACTTTACCAGCCCATTAAAAAGACCCATCCAAACAGCACTACTTTCAAACACAGGCAGCCTCACTGTCTCCACTTGATTTGTGGCATCAGTCTGTCTTTTCCCTGTTCCTAATGTTGAGAGCAGCAGCTGCCAGAGATGTAGCGTCCAGGGGGTGGAAAGCACATGGATAACACTCACCTCCTTCCCGAATCAGGCAGGGGTTAGCGATCACAGACAGAAGACGACGGGCAGCGGTGGGGCCCTGTGAGCAGCACAAGGAGATGTGGAGGGTGGGAGGGGAAAGAAGCAACAGGGGCAAAAAAAGTACCTTAATCACAGCGCGAGCAACGAGACACTAATTAAGAAGCATCAGTCTGTGCTGGTCCATGCGCCAGAGAAGAAACAGCAAGTGATGCTGATGCAGCGTAAAGCTTACCAATTTTTTTCTCACCACACATAATAACCTAATATCATTGGGCCCGTTTTCTAACACCTCCTAATTTTCATAATAACCTTTATTTCTTCTCACCATTACCATGACTTAGGTCCTCGATGGATCTTTTTTGTTGAGCTGATAGGGACTAGAATACTCGGAAGATGCGAGCGATTATCCTATGAGGACTTGGAATAGATCATCGCTACCCTAACCTTGACCTTCTCAATCTTAGAACAAAATCTTCTGTAGCCAGTCATATAGACCCCTTGAGATAACAAATATAACCAAAAAAATGAGACAGAATCGATAAAGATAATTCAGGAAAAACATTTATCTATTGCCTCAGATTGCATAGACAGATCAGGAACACATTTCAAGATTCGATTTAATGACAATTTGTTAATGCAAGTAATCACACAGTTTAGCACAGATCATCTTCAGCAGCACGATTCAGCCTATACAGAGCACGGAAAAAATACAGATTCAGTTATTAAGTATACAAACCAAAGCAAGGCAGTTCGCTTCAGGTCTGTCTTCAGGTAATTCAGTTCAAGTTCAAGCCACAGCACTGCATGCCATAGCAGGAGTCAAGTAACCTCTCAGCCAAAAGCTCATTTCCCGCACACCTTTGCTAGCCGGTAAAGCACAGGATCTAGAGTCGCAAGTTGAATAAAGTTCAGTTCATTGGATTCTATTCCACCAAGAGCGAGTGGAAAAGGGTCATAGAAGGGATAACAGGAACCAAGAGTCAGACTGACAGCATGCCAGGAAAGATGAATGACAGCCAGCCCCGTCTCTTCCCAGATGGGGCAATTATACTACAAATGTTCCAGGTTTACACCCCTTAACATATCAATTCCATCAGTCCATGGAGTTTTCATTGGTCACTCACGGTGGGCTGTCATGGGTTGGTCAGTAAATCATACAATTCCGGATGAAGTAAATAACTCTTTTGCAAGTCTCATTAATATTCATTATGGTCCATTTAGTTAGCATTTCGTCACTTCCACAGAAGTTGGAGGTACTTGTATTTGTCCATAGTCAGTCCGTTCCCAGGCGCCTTTCCCCGGGTTTGCAACAATATTTGTTACAGTTCTGTCGAATACGCTTCTAGTGAGAAGTGAGTCCATTGTTAGCCAGAACAGAAGTGAAACTTTAAAGAAAGTTCTCATAAGTCTTAGGTGACTGCCTAACATGATTTTACAATAACGTAAGGAAAAGAAAGCTCTGAGGCCTACATGGAAAAATAGCTGAATCACTCTCGTGTTAATATTATGGAAGATCATACATTTGCAATTGCATTTAATTTTCTTCATTCATTCAGTTATGATTGTCTTCATGAAATACATGTCAGTATTACCCATAGGGGTCGAAACGTTGACAATTGTTCTCTCTATCAAACGTGGATGACAGAGATTGGTTATCTGCATCCTTTTATTGTGTTATGATTCATCATACATGTAGAAGCCAGTCGTCTGGCTTAATAGGTTGTAAATATTGACTGTTGATGTCCACATGTATACTACCTTTCCCTGTCACATCACGCACTGATCACAACCCACCCCCCTTCCCTTTTTCCCAGGTTGCACCAATCTTAATATCATTAAGATTTACAAGCACTGTATTTAATATGAATTGATTTGCTCAAATTGTTGATGCAATTAAATCAAGACCATTTCATGGTATGATCCAATGGTGGTGTTGTCAAATGATTTAGCAACAATGATCATTTGTGTATATTGCTACATATTGTGTTAGATTATCTTCCACTGTGACCTTCTTTTTTGTACCATATTGCACCCAAGTCCAGTGGATTTACGGGTTACCCCATTGATATTTAACTCTAGTATAATCTACGCACCATCAATACCTGGCCTGCGCTGTCCAATGAGGAGGAAGCAAAGAAGAGTGACACTGAAGCCAACTAACGGTAAGCAATGGGCGGGCTCCAAGCCCTTTTTGTAAACAATAGGGTCTTGCAAGCAAGAGCGCATGCGCTAGTACTTGCACAAGCTGTGCAAGTTGTGGTAACTTGCTGCACATGCAGGCTCGAACCTAAAATTGAGTCTTATTGTGGTAAAACTGTGTGATCCAGAGGCTCTGGGTTGTAATCCGTTTTACAGGAAGCCCTCAACACACACGCATGTTTGTCATGTCCTGAGGCGTAAGAACTCACAAACCTATAGAACATGCTTTGAAGAACTTGAGTCAGACAGGAGACCTTCTTCGTCTCTGCACCTTACAACTTATTGGCATTCAAGACTCTCCGGCTGAGGGCCATTGAAGCCCTTGTGACTTATGGGCATTGAAAGCTCTGTGACTGACTGATATTCAAGAATCTGTAATTGATGAATATTGAAGACTGTGACTGAAGGGCATTGAAGGCTCTGTGATGGAGTGGCATTGAAAAGTGACTGATTGGCATGCACAACTATGGTGTTTATTCAAGATTCTGTGACTGTGGGACATGTAAGACTTTGTTACATGGGCAGCACTCATGTCTCTGTGGCTAAGGGGCATTTAAGATCCTGTGACTGATGGGCATTGAAGGGTCTGTGATTGGGTGGCATTGTATTCTCTCTTACAGATTGGCATTCAAGTGTCTGTGACTGATGAGGGTACAAGACTTTGACTGAGGGGTATCTAAGACAGCGAAACTGATAGGCATTTATGACTATGTGACAGATGGGCACTCAGGAGTCAGCGACCAATGGGAATTCTAGACTCTGTGACTGACTGTTTTTCAAGAACCTATGACTGTGATGCACTCAACTGCCGGTTACTAAGGGGCAGTCAAGAGTATACGGCAGATGGCATATACAATCTGAGACTCTTTAGACTCTACAACTGATAGGGATGCGCTCTTTACAGGATTATATAGGGGACTACCTGTCCCATAATGCCAGCACAGGAGGGTGAAAGGAGGCAATGGAGGTGGTGGGCCCCTACCCCCAGCAGCAGTGCTTATAAGCGCACAACTGATCCCTCAGTGTGGGTGTACCCGGGCAAAGACTGGGCCTAAAGCAGGCCTGTCTGAGCCAATCAGAGCCTAGAGGAGGCTGGGCTTGACCGCCCTTCTTGGCCCCTCTACTTTGGAGACTCTCTCTCTTCCTGCCTCTTCCTGCCTTGCAACGTTATTGAGTCGTGTCGACTTGCCGACGTGCTGATGTGTCCACGTGCACCTCAGTCCCCTGTCGTTTGCCCCCACGAGCCCCCCCCCCGGGATTAAATACAGTCTCTTAGTTCTCCCCTAGCAATTTAGCAATTTTCAAGAGTTGCAGTGGACTCTAAAGCGTACTTGTCTGTGATTTGAGAAAGGAAATAGTGGCCTTGAGTTGCCATTCAAGAATATAAACCCAACTAAACAAACGTATCAAAGAGATGGGAGCCTACCTTTCCATGTAGGTGTTCTCTGGCAGATTCAATGTGCTCAAAAGGCCATATGTGCGAAGGAGGTAACTATAAGGCAAAATAGTCCACTGCCACTCTTGAAATTTGCTAGGGGAGGACTTGCATTGATTCTATACCTTCTGCATCACATGGTGCGGCTGCACCATTGTGAGGTCAGTGTTTCTTTAGTTATGGGCGATGCGATTGTTTTAATTGGAATCCACTCCTGAATTAATTTAGTGTGTCCTCCTTCAGGTTGCCCTACATTTCATCGCACTTCTCTCTGTCCTGAGGAAGACCCGCATGCTAGGACCCAAGTCACCTTGTGCAACAGTCTGGTTGAAACATCGACATTTTTAGACTAACAAGCCTGGACTGATTACCGAAACCTGTGTGGGGTGGTTGTCCCAAATATACACCACCCTGTTCTGAACAAGAAGAAATTAGAGACTGTATTTAATCCCGTAGACAGGCTATTTATGTATTAATCCCTTCTTCACCTTTTTCTATATCACTGCTCACTTGAGCACCATCTGAAACACCTCTGATTTCTTTCCTTCTTGGAGCAACCGTTATACAATGAATCTGATGTTTTCTTTTGCTGAATTATGAATAATGAAATTTGATACAAAAACTTAATCTGATTGTTTGACTCTTCATTAAGTGCATTTCATTTATCGTGTTGCCTTTTGTTGTGTTTTTCGCTTGCCCAAAGTGCAAATTAAATGTTGCATTTGTCATTGCTCACGTCCTATGGGTTTGTATGGGTTACCCCAGTAGCTTGTTTTGTTTTTTTTAAACATATTTTATTGGATTTTCAAAAGAAGAACATTCCAATATGACATTATTGTTACAGTGTCAGCCTCGCAGAATTATAGTATATTAGTATCAGCCGGATAATATTACTGCGTATACAATCGGAAAGTTCAATCCAGCAAGCAATGTCCCTCCCCTTCCCCTATTACAGTTAACTATCAAAGCCCACCCACCCTCGCTCCCCGGACTCACTACTGTGTTAATATAGCCTATTGATGGTGAACAAGTCCCAGTGTGGTCCATGGTTCCGAGGACACAACTTACAAACTTACATATGACATTCTAGTAGGGTTCATGTGGGGTCCGTTACTTGTTGGGTCCATAGCAAATTTACAAAGCCCCAGAGCGACATAGTATTTCAATGCAGTGAAGGTTCAGCAGAGACAAACAACTCCAACAGTGCATCCCACTCCAAGGAAATCGGATTTTTCCTCAGTCCTTTATTTTCTCCTCTTCTAATCGCCATACTTTCAGCCCTCTCCCAACCCCAGTAGCTTGTAATTGTGTATCAGAGCAGGTGAATGCCTGTGAGGGTATTTCTCTATGATTTATTCATGGTTCTATGTTTGATGGATTAAGCGCGCAGTTTCTGTCTGCTTAACACCTATTTTTCATGTTATTTATTCTCTGTCAAACGTAGAGTATTGATGTTAAGTTTGTCTGTTTGATCTATGTTCAAGTACCGAAATCTATATTTGATACCATGTCAGAAAGAGACACTCTATCATACAGTGAAGACTATATTAATAAACTGATTGAAGGGCAGGGCTGTTCTAATTTTTTGAATCGTACCACTACCAGTATTGACCTAACATTGAATGATAAAATTAGTAAAGTTGAAAGACTAGAGAAGAAGCTGGTACGCACACAACTCAATGGTCACATACTTGCCAAGTATGTACAAGCCAATATCATCCCGATTGGTTTGTAGGCAATCCGAAATTTAAAGAGAATTTTAGCTTTGTGGCAAACAATTGCTCCAGACACTGGATGGTCCTGGGGGTTAAAACAGCCCTCGAGAAGGTCCACAAACTTACTGAGGAAATAAGTGATTTGAAAAAGGAAATCGCAGATGACAAGGCCCTAACTAATGCTAAGGGAGCTTTGGAATGTCTGGAGAAAACTATTTTGAATTTACAACACTTAGGGGCCGATTCCGATCTCGGCCGGTAGGGCTCCGAATCGGATTCGGCTTAACCGGATCCGATTCAAAGCCCTATTTCCCGACCGATCCGTACGCGCATCCGGACGAGCGAGTACGATGCGAAATCACCGACCGACTCGTTCGGGCATCCCAACCGCTCCGACCGACTCGTTCCCGGGTCGAACCGCACCGACCGACTCGCTCGGACATGACTCGCACCGCGCAATGGAGACGTTCCCCGGCCGGGTAAGTACGATGCGCGCCGCGAGCAGTCCGACCGACACGCGCCGTCCGGCTCGAAAGAGCAGTCAGAGCCGTACTTCGGGGTCCGTGTCGGACCCCCTGCTGCGCGTAGCCGCGCGGAGTCGCACACAGGGGGACCCATGGGTCCCCCCTACCTGTGCGTATACGGCGCGAGTTGCTTCGCCGCGTACCCGCTGTAGGGGCGCCCTTGTTCGCCTCGCACCCATTGAGGCAATGGGAGCCCGCGTACGCGTTGTACGACCGGCTCCCATTGACTTCAATGGGAGTCCGACCGACTCGAGTACGATAGCATACGGACGCATCGTACTCGTTCGGTCGGGCTGCACGGGTCCGATTCGGTCGGAAATCTCTCCGGGTCCGGCTCGGTCGGGGAGATTTCCGGCCCGAATCGGAATCGGCCCCTTAATAATAAACATGATAGACTCGCTCAGGACATCAAATTTTATGATAAAAAAGTTACTTACCCGTACCTACACGAGGAATATTACAAACAGGATAATCAAGGCAGATACACCACGAGAGCTAGAGGGGGGTACAGGAGATACACAACTTTTTCAGATTCATCCTTCGCTAGCAGTACCGATAGTGAAGCAGAAAGACCTGGGATTAGCGCAGGTAGCTTTGAACAGAACTACAGCTACCAGGGTCCCCAGCAGGGGCCTTTTTTAGGGGACGGACAGTGGCCCGCATACAGAGGAACGGGTCAAGAGTGAACCACAGGCAGGGGCAGGGATCAGGGATGGGGAAGGCCCAGGAACAGAGGAAAGAAACAGGTACACTTCCCCCAGGAATCCCATGGCGAGATTCAGACAAGACGACAGCATTACAGATGGTAGACGACCAACTTGACAGTAACTCTTTATGTATGAATAACTCCAGAAGTGATCATCAAAATTCCATTGTAGATCTCCCTGACTATAACCCTACAGACAGAAACCCAGTTACTATGAACCCCATTGTGAATCTCTCGGACTATACGTTGACTCAGGACGAGGAGTGCATACTGAATAAAGGTCTGTCATTTGTACCCACCATACTACCAGATGCATTCAACCTGAAAATGGAACTGCACCAGTTCTTCCGTAAAGTACGGTTGAGGCATTATTTCAATAAGATCCCATCCAGACCCAAGTTCTCGAATACAGGACTAAGGCCCCTTTTGACTTTCACACCTCCATTCAGTCTCATGCCCCACAAAATTCTGGCTTTTGAGCAAGTAGTTCTAAGGGACGTGCTCAATCTGGACGCCAAAAAGGACTGGGTGAAATACAATATAACTAAAAAGAACGTGAAGCCTTGGAATCCTTAAAGAAAAACAACAACATTGTGATCAAATCAGCCGATAAGGGCGGGCCATAGTACTACAGAACAATGGGGACTACAAAACAGAGATTCTTTCGCAACTGGAGGTTCTGACCAATTACTCTCTACTAAGGGGAGACCCTACCAAGGAGATATCTGAAACCATCAAGAGGATTACAGACCAAGGGTGGGGTAAAGGTTTCCTCACTGAACTTGAATATGAATTCTTGAATAAAAAACAACTGAGGCTGCCTACAATCTACACCTTGCCCAAGATCCATAAAAGCCTGGAGAAGCCGCCAGGCAGGCCCATAGTATCTGGATGTGATTCGATTCTTGAATCACTATGCAAGTATGTGAATATCTTTTTAAAACCCTTTGCCGAATCCACAGCATCCTACATACGTGACACCTTGGAAACAATCAAACTGGTGGACAATTTGGCATTTAATACATCTGAACAAATTTTTGCCACTATTTATTTATTAAGGAGTTTTATATAGCGCTGGCCAGACCCGAGGGTATCGGAGCGCTTTACAACAGTTTTAATGCAAGAGTCACACAGTAAGGTAGAGGTATACATATTGGTTCGGAAGTCCCAGCGTGCTGTGCAGCATTGAGGTAAGGAAGTCCTGAAATAGCCTCGATGAGTGCACATTGTCTTGGGCTGAACCTCTTTCAGGGAGGAGTGAATGAGGAAGGGGGCGGGGAGCGGGGAAGAGGTAGGTCTTAATGACACAGTGTCAGGGTGCTGCAGAGTGCAGGCTTGTGCGCTTCGGCGTCGGCTATCGGTTCGGGAAGGCATGGTTGAGGAAGAGGACTTTTAAGAGTTTTTTTAATTTTACAAAGGAAGGGATAGTCCTGATATCAGCTGGGATTGAGTTCCAGATTTTGGGCGCGTTTCCAGCGAAGGATCGTGCAGCGTTCTTTTGTTTGCGTGTTTTCATAGGGATGAGTAGTAGAGTGTTGGAGCTCCTGAGGTTCCTTGTCTGACCGGCCTTCTTGAGTTTGGAGGCCAGGTAGTCAGGTTTCCCTGTGTGCAGGGCTTTGTGCGTGAGGCAGGCAGTTCTGAAACTGGCACGCATTTCAAATGGGAGCCATTTTAGTTCTCTGAGTGCGGGTGAGATGTGCTCATATTTCTTAACTCCGGTGACCATTCTGGCTGCAGCATTGAGAGTTGTTTTGAGGGGAGCTAGGTGGGATTTTGCTGTACCGGTGAGGACTGCATTCCCATAGTCGAGTCTAGATAGCACCAGTGATTGAGTGGCTTGGACATAACTTCCCTATATACGAACATCCCTCAAGATTCAGCCTTGGAGGTTATGAGTGAGATATTAGAAAAGAGACCAAGACCCATGCAGGTGCCGACAGATTTCATAATTAAACTCCTCGATATCGCTATGACCAAGAATTTCTTCTTTTTCCAAGGGAACTATTAAATGCAGATGAAAGGTGTAGCGATGGAGGCAGGATTTGCACCTGATGTAGCCATTCTGTATATGGATCATTTTGAGAGAAGTCACCTATTCAACATAGACAACCCCTACAGTTACAACCTGGCCCTATGGAAACGGTACATTGAAGATGTACTTTTGATTTGGACAGGCTCAGAAGAAACACTGCTAAGTTTCCATAATTGGTTGAATCTAAGATCTAATGATATACAGTTTTCCTTAGATTACAGCAAGAAGTCTATAAAATTTCTAGACATAACCATAATAGAAGAAGATGATCTCCTCCATACCACTCTTTATAGGAAGGAAAGCGAGAGGAATACACTGTTACGGTATACCAGCCATCACCCCAGGGGGCTAAGGGACAACCTGCTGTGGTGATGTGAGTCTGGAATGCTGCTCTGTCATGGAACCCCAGAACCTTCGGGATTCCAACTAACGCTTAGGAAGAATGAGGTGTCTTATTTGTCTCGATTTTATAATTTGGTGTGTTTATGTTTTTTGTTGAATTTGTGGGGAAAGTTATGAATATGATTATGTATATATTGTGTTCATATGCTACGTGATTATTTTTATGTTGCTGTAGCTGTATTGTGGTGTCCTTTTTTTTTTTTTTTTAAATAATTTAAAAAAAAATTAAAAAAAAAAAAAAAAAAAAAAACCTTCGGGATTCCAGGACGGGCAGTTATCTCTGGGCCCCTGTTAGGATAGACACACTGTTATGCTGTTGTCACTAATAAACCCTTCAACCTACTGAAGACGCGTGTTTGCTTCAGTAATTTGGCGACGAGGGGGCAACCTTGAAGAATCGTCTCCTCTTCATCTAAGGACAAGAGAAACAAGAAAATCCAGACTGACAACTTAAAAGAACACTGAAACGTGAAGAAAACAGGGGCCAGAGAATCGGTGACTTTTTGAAGTTGTGTCGCTGTTGCTGTTGTCAAGTGTCTGAAACGTGTTTTATGAGGTGAGATTTTTATTTTTATTTTTTGCCGTCTTTGCCGATCCAAACGATCCAGTCTGAAAGGTTTGGTCTGCGCGAGACTGAACGCATGAGTTTTGCGGCGCGAGGTGAAGACAGATGGCACGAGTCTTGCTGCGCGAGGCGGAAGCCGGAAGAATGAGTCATGTTGCGCGAGGTGAATAGCGCGTGACACGTTTTTGTTTCAAAGTTTAAGACCCTTTTGGCTTGCCGGGCTGTAATCAACTCAAAGAAATAGTTCCTTTGAACCTACCTGATGATGATCAGCTCACAATCGGCTCTACTCCTGTGGTGTGAGGCACAGTGATTGTTTGCCAGTGGATCGCGACATCTCCAGACGCTGGGCTTTTTCTTGTAACACACTGCATTCTGGGAGATTTTCAAGTCCAACAACATAAAAAGAGGACTTCGCAGTGTATATCAATCTCTCTGTTTGACCTCACAACAGTGTTTGGCAACAACATAAAAAAGAGTACTTTCCGGTGTGTTTCAGATCTTCATGTTAGATCTCACAACAGCGTTTGACACATCCTGCAGATCTCTATTTAAAAAAAAAAGAAATCAGAATCTTAAAAGACATTTTACAACAGCGATTTGCATGCTTTGCAAATCACTATTGATTGATGAAACGTCACCCAATGCCCTGGAGGATTTTCATGCATGTATGCATGATACTGCGCAGTGGCTACGTAATAACTCTTTGCAATTCAATTCGGACAAAACTGAAATTGCACACTGCGCAGTTGGGAAGGTCCATCGGCCTCTTCCTCACAACTTCTGGCCCCTTGGCTCATCTACTACTTTGGCGCCATCTAAGACGGTGCGAAATTTGGGAGTTATGTTCAATGCCAACCTATCTCTGGAGACGCAAGTGAACAAGTTGGTGGGGTGCTGTTTTGACCTCATTAGGGCTCTGAGAAAGATTCTTCCGTTGCTCCCAATTTCGGCTAGAGCCTTGGTTGTTCAAGGCGCCATCCTAAGTAGACTTGACTATTGCAATGCTCTGCTGTTGGAGTCCCCAAAGTATTTGATACAGAGACTGCAGCGTGTCCAGAACACGGCTGCGAAATTGGCCTTGTCTAGACCACGAAGTTCTTCTGCTTCAATGTGCCTATCAGAGCTACATTGGCTCCCTGTGCAGCAAAGAATCTATTTTAAATCCCTTTGTATGGGGTTTAGGGCGTTACATGGACTCGGTCCTAGACCGTTGCAGAAGAAATTGGTCTGGTATACTCCTACCCGGACCATCCGTTCCTCTTCTGCTTACTTGGCAAAGATACCCAGGTTCAACAAGGTCAGATCGGGAGGAAAGTCCTTTAGTGTTGCTGCTGCAAAGCTCTGGAACACACTCCCAATTGAAATCAGACAATGCAGTACCCTGTCTTTGTTCAGGAAAAGGATCAAAACGTGGTTGTTCCCCAGATAGCGTTCCTGTCTTCCTTTTGAGCAATGTTTTCTTTAGGTTCTGTCCTTTCTTGCTTGACGTTGGTCTGTATACATGTACTTTTAGCGCCAGGGTACCCGTAGGGTGTTTGTTGCGCTTTATAAATGTCATATACAATACAATACAATACAATACTATTCACATATTAAAAAAAGAGAGAAGGCAGTCACCATTGATTTACAAACTTTACTTTATACTAGGCAACTTAATACTTTTATCACAAGGTGCATTTCACAGCGATTTGCACGCTTTGTTCCTGTTTTGTTTCAACATTTTCTTTGAGGAGTCTACATGGGAAAAGTGCAAGTTACAGCGATTTGCACGCTTATTTTTTTGTTGTTCTAAATTTTATTTTTTACATCTTACCAACATGCAAAGTGTTCAAGCACCAGCACCATTTCTACAAGAACCTGGAGAACCACCTTTAGAGTGGAATTTATGGCTAAGATCTTTTAGAGCCTATTTAGGAGCAATCGACGCACAAAAATTCAGACCAGAAAGACGCAAAAGTCTGATGTATTATCATTTGGGCGTAGAAGGACAGAATGTTTATGATCACCTACCTGAACATGTCCCTGCTGAAGATGAAGATCTCGATGAATTTGAAACAGCAATTGCACAACTAGATAAATACTTCTCAAAAACTAAGAATATGGTTGTACATAGATACAAATTTTTACGAGAACACAACAACCTAATGAAAGTATAGACACTTATGTTACTGTGTTAAAAATGTTAGCCTCAAAGTGTGAATTTGATAACTTCACTGCAGAATTAATACGTGATCAATTGGTAGCTAGATGCCACTCTAAGAAAATACAAGAAAGGTTACTTGCATGTAAAAACCCGACATTAGATAAAGCTATAGATTTAGCTAAAAGCATTGAAGTTTATTCTATTGACGCAAAATTGCTTGAAGAATTTCTAGCCAAGTCTACAATTTCTGGTGCGGTAATTAACAAACCCACCAATAAAAATTTTCCAAGCAATGTTAAACCGAAAACGTTCAATAGACTTAATTTTCCTTCTCAACAATTCCATAAGGTGTATGGTTATAGATGTGGTTCACCTTCACATGTTTTCTCGTTCAGATACTGTCCAGCATTGGGTCAACAATGTAAGAAATGTGGGAAAATAGGCAATTTTTTGAAAATGTGCAGGGCAGGCAAACCCACAAATGTCCGTTGTGTTCTAAATGATTTTGGTGGCAACTTTGATGAAGAAAACTTTGAAGAAAGTAAGGAATTACTTCTAGGTGTAAGGTGTGTTAACTCAAATGATGAAGATTTAGTAGTTGATCCAAATCTTAATGTTTCTATTGAAGGTCACTCTATTCAACTATTAGTTGACACTGGCATAACTATCATTTCACATGATGTTTTTGTGAAGTACTGGTATGGCAAAACTCTACTTCCACCAGACATTCTTACAGTAGCATTTGAAGGGAGCAGAGTAGATCTCATTGGCTTCTTTTGGGCTGACATTAAGATTTTAGATGAATCAATTAATGGGAAAGTATATGTTGCCAAAGAGGAATTAATGTCTTAGGTTTAATCCACCAAGCTGAATTTGGCATTACAATCAGACCAGGTCTAGACCAACCCATCTCATTTGAAAAGAAGAGATTAGGATCAGTGAGCAACAGTAAAAACGTATGGGATGAAAAATTCACCAAAGTTTTTCAAGATAAGCTAGGTAAAATTTCAGATTTTGTATATTGTATTAAAGTCAACCATGATGTTCCCCCAGTCAAACACAAATTGCGGAACATTCCATTAAGTGTGAGAGGAGATCTTTCTGCAATGCTTGATGATATGTGCTCACAATGCATTATTGAGAAGACAGAAGGAACTTTGTGGTTATCTCCCATAGTTTTAGCAAAGAAAAAGAATGGAGAGCTGCGCATGTGTGTTGATATGAGGAGTGTAAATGAAGCTATTTGGGTAGACAATTACCCCCTACCCAGAATTGAAGACCTTATAACAAAAGTTGGTCAAGCCAGTTGGTTTAGTAAATTAGATTTAAGAGCGACTTATCACCAAGTCGAACTGGATGAAAGCTCTCGTCATTTGACAGCGTTTGTAACTCCCGATGGAGTTTTTCAATTTTGTCGGATGCCATTTGGCATTGCTTCTGCTGCAGCACTTTTTCAGAGGCTCATGACAGATATGTTCATTGGTAAGGAACATGTTGTAATTTTTCAAGATGACATTTTAATATTTGCTGTTACTGAACATGAACATGATCTTGCACTAAATGATGTTTCGGAAACTTTGGGAAAAAGAGGTGCCACACTACGGAAAAATAAATGTACATTCAAAACGAGAGAAATTGAATATCTTGGTCATGTATTTTCTGAGCAAGGTGTAAAACCTAGACCTAGGGGCCGATTCCGATTCGGGCCGGAAAACATACCGACCGACTCGGTACGGGAATATAGTCCGACCGACACGTACCGGCGCTGCCCGACCTGCGTAGTACGATGAAATGCATGTGAATCACGACCGACTCGTACGGAACACAAGCCGAACGACCGAACCGCACGGAAACAAGCTATCCGGCCGGGGAACTACGCGAATCGAACCGACCGACACACACCAGGAATGAACCGGACCGAAACGTACCCGCGAACTCCGACCCGCACAGTACGATGCAATGCGTGGAAAACCAGACCGAGTCGCACGGAGCCCAAGCCGTACGACCGACACGCATACAAAACCCAGCCGAAGCAACCCAATACTCCGCGACCGACGCGTACGCCGCACATGAAACCTAGCAGAAACACAGCGTGAACGACTCGGAGAAGCTCGCACGAGACAACTGCAGCGTCCTACTCGGTCAGAAGAACGTCTCCTACATGCACAAAAAATACAAAGGAAAAAATACAAAAATGGGCCAAACAAGCAATGACAAAGCCAATAAATACTGGGGGGGGAATAACATGGAACAAAGACACACCCACAACTCCACCCATATAAAGGCCACAAATCCCTACCATGATCCTTTGCAAATTCAACTGACCTGCCAGCACAGAACACCATCAGACAGCAACCACAGACACACTCACAGCTCATCCATCACACAAGCCACACACCATTAGCACCTCAACAAATAGCACCCTCACATACACCCAGCAAAACCTACACTCACCCACCCTCACTTGCACACACACACACATCAATCACCACCACCACCCATCACCATGCCACCAAAGAAGAATCCAAAGTTCCTAGACAGTGAATTGGAAGTCCTGGTAGATGAGATCCTCAGGGTAGAGCCACAGTTGTTTGGTACATTGGTCCAACAGACCCCCATGTCGCAGAAAACCAAGATGTGGGAGAGGATCGTCCACAGGGTGAACGCACAATCACCATGTTTGCGCACAAAGGAAGACATCCAGAACAGGTGGTATGATGTGCGCAGGAGGGTCAAGGACCTACTAAAGAAGGATTACGTCTTGAGTCAGCGCACCGGCAGTGGCCCTCCTGCCAAACCACTATACCTCAGGCCCTGGGAGGAGAAGGTGTGGGCCATCCTACCACCAGTGAGCGTATATGGACTATCAAACATCCCAGAGCCTGGTGAGTACACAACAATTATACGCAATATTGTGTGACAATACACACACATCACTGTCAAGGGGATAGTCAAACCATGCACCCTTAGCAAATCCACAGCAACCAAAAGATAATCACCCCAAGATGTGTATGTTAGTTAGATAAACACAATACATGCCATCTCATAGTGATATGTAACTGTGTCATGACATGTACAAACCTAACAACAAATAGAGCAAGGCAGTGGCACAAATATAACCAACAAACACAGTCAGATATTTTGCCACCACTAGAACACCACCTCACAGGGAAGCTCACTGAAAGGAAGGAATTCTGTGTATGCTGGTGAAGTCAGTGTAGCCAATAGCATGATGGGAGTTGTAGTCACAGATATTGGTCACCCTCACAATTGGCCCATCAACACCACTCTGAACCATGCTCACATCACAGGGAGTGGAAAACAACTGACAAGATGGCTGACACTGGGTACTGCTGTGGGGAGCACAAGGCCTTGCTGGGAACTGTGCACCAACCAACAGCAGGACACCACTGACTGACATCCTGAAAGCCAACTTGCACTCCCTGCAATGGAAGCACGTTCCATGGTGGGATATCTGCTGGGTGGGAAGGAGGACTGCCAGCTCTGACCATAGTCACCAGCAGCTTTTCTCACACACCCCCTTAACACAAACTCCACACAACTCACCTGGGAGAATGCAATGCCTCACACTCTAATTAAATATCCCACAAAGAACAACCACACTGGGTTATGCTGTGTGAAGCACAGGGACACTTTTGGGACTTGTAGCCAAACAAACGCCAGGACAACATTGTCAGCCATCCTGTCAGCACAGGCACACTATCCCACAGGGAAGCAGAGTCAAAAGGAAGGAACTATGGGCATGCTGGGAAGGGGCGTGTAGGCAATAGCATGATGGGAGTGGTAGTCACAGCTCAACATCCCCCACCCGCATGGCCCAGCAAGCTCACACTGAAGCATGCACACCTCACAGGGAGTGAAAAGCCACTTCAAAGATGTCTGACACTGGCCTCAGCTGTGGGGAGCACAAGGCCCTGCTGGGAACTGGGCACCAACAAACAACAGGACCACACTGTCAGCCATCTTGCCATTGCTGTCACACTCACACACAGTGAAGTCCACTCAAAAGGAAGGAAGTATGGGCATGCTGGGAAGGGGGGTGTAGGCAATAGCATGATGGGAGTGGTAGTCACAGCTCAACATCCCCCACCCGCATGGCCCGGCAAGCTCACACTGAAGCATGCACACCTCACAGGGAGTGAAAAGCCACTTCAAAGATGTCTGACATTGGCCTCAGCTGTGGGGAGCACAAGGCCCTTCTGGGAACTGGGCACCAACAAACAACAGGACCACACTGTCAGCCATCTTGCCATTGCTGTCACACTCACACACAGTGAAGTCCACTCAAAAGGAAGGAAGTATGGGCATGCTGGGAAGGGGGGTGTAGGCTATAGCATGATGGAAGTGGTAGTCACAGCTCAACATCCCCCACCCGCATGGCCCGGCAAGCTCACACTGAAGCATGCACACCTCACAGGGAGTGAAAAGCCACTTCAAAGATGTCTGACACTGGCCTCAGCTGTGGGGAGCACAAGGCCCTGCTGGGAACTGGGCACCAACAAACAACAGGACCACACTGTCAGCCATCTTGCCATTGCTGTCACACTCACACACAGTGAAGTCCACTCAAAAGGAAGTAAGTATGGGCATGCTGGGAAGGGGGGTGTAGGCAATAGCATGATGGGAGTGGTAGTCACAGCTCAACATCCCCCACCCGCATGGCCCGGCAAGCTCACACTGAAGCATGCACACCTCACAGGGAGTGAAAAGCCACTTCAAAGATGTCTGACACTGGCCTCAGCTGTGGGGAGCACAAGGCCCTGCTGGGAACTGGGCACCGACAAACAACAGGACCACACTGTCAGCCATCTTGCCATTGCTGTCACACTCACACACAGTGAAGTCCACTCAAAAGGAAGGATGTACGGACATGCTGGGAAGGGTGGCGTAGGCAATAGCATGATGGGAGTGGTAGTCACAGATAATGGTCACCCTCACAATTGGCCCATCAACACCACTCTGAACCATGCTCACATCACAGGGAGTGGAAAACAACTGACAAGATGGCTGACACTGGGTACTGCTGTGGGGAGCACAAGGCCCTGCTGGGAACTGTGCAAAACCAACAGCAGGACACCGCTGTCAGCCATCTTGCCATTGCTGTCACACTCACACACAGTGAAGTCCACTCAAAAGGAAGGAAGTATCGGCATGCTGGGAAGGGGGGTGTAGGCAATAGCATGATGGGAATGGTAGTCACTGATATTGGTCACCCTCACAATTGGCACATCAACACCACTCTGAACCATGCTCACATCACAGGGAGTGGAAAACAACTGACAAGATGGCTGACACTGGGTACTGCTGTGGGGAGCACAAGGCCCTGCTGGGAACTGTGCACCAACCAACAGCAGGACACCACTGACTGACATCCTGAAAGCCAACTTGCACTCCCTGCAATGGAAGCACGTTCCATGGTGGGATATCTGGCTGGGTGGGAAGGAGGACTGCCAGCTCTGACCATAGTCACCAGCAGCTTTTCTCATACAACCCCTTAACACAAACTCCACACAACTCACCTGGGAGAATGCAATGCCTCACACTCTAATTAAATATCCCACAAAGAACAACCACACTGGGTTATGCTGTGTGAAGCACAGGGACACCTTTGGGACTTGTAGCCAAACAAACGCCAGGACAACACTGTCAGCCATCCTGTCAGCACAGGCACACTACCCCACAGGGAAGCAGTGTCAAAAGGAAGGAAGTATGGGCATGCTGGGAAGGGGGGTGTAGGCAATAGCATGATGGGAGTGGTAGTCACAGTTCAACATCCCCCACCCGCATGGCCCGGCAAGCTCACACTGAAGCATGCACACCTCACAGGGAGTGAAAAGCCACTTCAAAGATGTCTGACAATGGTAATCTGTTGTGGGGAGCACAAGGCCCTGCTGGGAACTGTGCAGCAACCAACAGCAGGACACCACTGACTAACATCCTGAAAGCCAACTTGCAGTCCCTGCAATGGAAGCACGTTTCATGGTGGGATGTCTGGCCTGGGGGGAGGAGGAGTGCCAGCTCCGACTACAGCTACCAGCAGGCCCTTACACACACACCACTTCCACTAACTCCAAACAACACACCTGGGATTGTGCCGTACAAGAGAGTGAGTGAAAAGCCACTTCCAAGATGTCTGACAATGGTGCTCTGTTGTGGGGAGCACAAGGCCCTGCTGGGAACTGTGCACCAACCAACAGCAGGACACCACTGACTGACATCCTGAGAGTCAACCTGCACCCACTGCAAGTGTGGCATGCTTCATGGTGGGACAACTGGGCTGGGGGAAGAAGGAGGTCCGGATGTCAACCAAATACCACCAATGCTGGTCATGCACACACCTCAACATCCACATTGAAATGCATCAGGTTGGCAGGACAATGAGCCACACCAATTTCAACCTCTGACTGTGACAACTTAGGACAATGCAATGTACAGGGCCGCATCCAGAGGTACAGTCATAACTGTCATGTGTTTGAACCATTGATGCCTCCAGAAACATAACATACATTGTGTGTCTCTTCCAAAAACAGGTGATGATGGGGACACAGCAGCAGATGAGGAGGAGTCCCTGTCCCAGGCTCCGGGGGACCCTGAGCTCTCTGGTGTGGAACAGCCTTTGCCCTCATCGGATGGCAAAGACCAACCTGGCACCTCCGGTGGGAGTCATCATGCAGCACCAGCAGGACCACCATCTGCACCCCCTGCACCCATTCCTCCAACATCTGCCAACACACAGACCACCCCCGCCGACACAGACAGACCAAGGACACTCAATGACAACATCACAGGGACCACAGCCCACCGTGAAGCAACGGACAACAACCCCAGTACCAACCCACAAGGGGGCCGAGGGTCACCTGTGCGTGCCACGGCAGCTCCCGCACGTGTGTCCAGGGGTGGTGGTAGGGGTGGTAGGCAGAGGTCGCTGTTTGCAGAGGGTCTGGACTACATGATGACCCACAACTGGCACGCATTGCTGATGCGTACCAGAATAGCACCGGAGAGGTCAGCCAGGTAGTGGGGATCCTCAAGGACATTCAACAGCAGCAGGCTGCCCATCATGCCCGCTTGGACTCCCACATGTCCCGTGTGGAGACACACATGTCCCGTGTGGAGACACACATGTCTGGCATGGAGTCCAAGTGGGACACATTGGAAGAACTGACAGCGGTGCAGAGGGACATATTGACATGCCTCCGCCAGATTAGCACCAACATGTCTATACCTCCCTGTGTGCCCACAACATCTGGTGCCGCAACAACTGCAACTGCCACAGGGAGGAGGATGACTCTGGTGGAGAGTCCTCTGCACCGCAGCGGCCTGCACGTGAGGGTCCCCCAGAAAGAAGAGGGGTCGTCCGAGGAAGGACACCTGAGAGGCCGATGGCCATGTACATCCCCAGGAACCCAACACCTTTTCTGGAAATTCTCCTTTGTGTGCAAACTGTTCACCCTGTCGAATGCAACACAACTCTCCCACATGACATGGGGAGTTTAAGTTGGACTAATGTATCAGATGACTGTGGACTTTACTCAGGACATTTCTGCTACCAACACTTCCAACTCATCTGGGAACTTTGGATTCCAATACCAATGTACAGCACCCACCATCCTGTGCACTATCCTCACACATGTATGTAATAAACTCACTAATACACCATACTTGCCTCTGTTGTGATTCCAACGTTGTTTTTGTTATGGAGATGATGATCTGCTAAATGACACTGTGCATGCTAACTGCCACAGCAAGTTCAACACCGTCATGTGAGTCATGGCGATGTGACACATATGAGGGAGGCACACCACTAGGGCTACACAACACATAGACACCAGGGCCATTGGACTCATCGCCTACACTGATGTTGCCAGGAAATACAGTGGAATGCACAGACACCACACCTAATCAGAGTCTTTGTTAACTAGCCCACAGGTGCAGTAAGCAAATGTCAGTCAGATGTGTGATCACAGACAACGCACATCCCAAAGTGAAGCACAGGTTTATTACACATTTGCAACATGTTGTTTCCACTACAAATGCAAGGTAATCCCACGTGGCAGTGGCCACACAGTCAAAAAGTGTAGAAGAAATAAAGTCCAGGGGTGTGGGGCACATCACCTGTAGGGAAACGACTGCTGCCACCCTGAAAGCTGAATCATGGTGTTGGGGGATCCAAGTTGACCAAACAACTCTGTAAGCACCCTGTGAAGGACAGACATGACACACTGTCAAAAGCACTGAAGAACAGGACAGAACTGCAATACTCATGCCCAATACATGTCACAAGATACCTACACAAAACCAAGTTAGCATGTCAACACTGTTGGGGAGTACAGACTACCTGTAAGGACACATCGCTGCACGCATCCAGTCAAGTAGCACATGGCCACACTCAAACAGCAACAGAGCACCACCCACACATATCATGCAAACTCACATCATTGACATGACAACTCTCTGGATACTCACATTCAGCTGAAGAAGTTGGTGATGAGCTGTGTGCGGACATCACCCTCATCATCATCATCATCACTGGCATCGTGGCCCAGGCCAGGATCCTCCACAGGTGGCGGATGTTGGTCATCGTCATCCAGGATGAGAGGCAACTCCTTCCGCACTGCCAGGTTGTGTAGCATGCAGCAGACGATGACAATCTTGCACATCTTTGCTGGGGCATATGGGAGGGCCCCTCCTGTCTTGTCCAGGCAGCGGAAGCGGCTCTTCAGGAGACCAAATGTCCGCTCGATCACTCTCCTGGTCCGACCATGTGCCTCATTGTAGCGCATCTGAGCTGGTGTCACAGGGTTCCTGAGGGGTGTCAGCAACCACGGCATGTTGGGGTATCCGGAGTCACCTACAGACAGACAATTGCACATTACCTGAGTTGGAAAAGAGGGCGGAATACAACATAGCAGAACACACACAATGGTACAAAGTCAGTACACACCGACAAGCCAGGCACGCTGGTTCTGCATCTGTGACATCATCCTCGGGATGCGACTACTCCTCATCATGTAGGCATCGTGTGCCGAACCGGGGAAACGGGCACACACGTGTGAGATGCTCATATCTGCAAGACATACCACCAGAGCATTGAACGAATGATAATGTTTCCTGTTCCTGTATGCCTGCTCATGTGCCTGTGGTGGTACCAAAGCCACATGTGTCCCATCAATGGAGCCAATGACATGTGGCATCCTCCCCAGGGCATAGAAGTCACTCTTGACGTCAGTGAGTTGTTGACGTTTAGGGAAATAGATGTACTGGTTCAGGTATCTCAACATTGCCTTCAAAACATCGCGTAGCACATGGCTGAACATGGTCTGTGACTAAGCCCGGGCGTAGTTTGCGTAGTAGCACTTCACGTAGCTACGTGAAGTACAGCTTCAACTACACGTAGCTATGCAAATTGCGTAGTGCGTAGCTGTGTGCTTGACTGCACTGTACAATAATTACCAAAAGCAAACTTGTACAGTGCAAATTAAGATAAAATAAATATCTCTGTCTTTATATGCTAAAAATGCATATAGTCATTTCACTAAAGTGAAAACAAAAAGTTAACAAGCAGTGAGAGAGGTGATGATTTTGGTATCCTCACTAACTTAGGAGAGAACCAACAACCAAGCAGATGTCTTGAAAACAAAAAGCACATCTTATTGAACGATTCCTCCTAGGACCACCCCAAGCACAGTTATGGGCAAAAATACAATCCCAACCAAAGGCCCTGCAAAGCATTATGGGACGAGATTAGCAGTGGGCAGTGAATATTATAGTGTCCAATATCAAAATAATTCTACAAAGAGCTGCAGTTCAACTAGTCGTCACTGGGTGTCGTCCCTCAAGAGTGAAATGCAAAAGTATTGAAAACCTTTCATGAAGCTTTTGCATTTGACTCGTGAGGGACGACACCCAGTGACGACTAGTTGAACTGCAACTCTTTGTAGAATTATTTTGATATTGAACACTATAATATTCACTGCCCACTAATCTCGTCCATAATGCTTTGCAGGACCTGGTTGGGATTGTATTTTTGCCCATAACTGTGCTTGAGGTGGTCCTAGGAAGAAGGGACCACCATTGAATCGTTCACATGATATGCTTTTTGTGTTCAAGGCATCTGCTTAGTCCTCCCCCTAGGTTAGGGGGACTCCAAAATCATCACCTCTCTCATTGCTTGATATGTCAAAATTCATTTTTGTGAATTGGTTATATGCTTTTTAGCATAAAAAATTGCTTTATCAAAGCATTTGAAGGAGTTTGTTATTATTATTAAGCCTGGGCGTAGTGCTAGCTGTGTGCTTGACTCACTGCACTGTACAATAATTACCAAAAGCAAACTTGTACAGTGCAAGTTAAGATAAAATAAATATCTCTGTCTTTATATGCTAAAATTGCACATAGTCATTTCACTAAAGTGAAAACAAAAAGCAGTGAGAGAGGTGATGATTTTGGTATCCTCGCTAACTTAGGGAGAGAACCAAGCAGATGTCTTGAAAACAAAAGCACATCTTATTGAATGATTAGGTGGTGGTCCCATCCTCTTAGGACCACCCCAAGCACAGTTATGGGCAAAAATACAATCCCAACCAAAGGCCCTGCAAAGCATTATGGGACGAGATTAGCAGTGGGCAGTGAATATTATAGTGTCCAATATCAAAATAATTCTACAAAGAGCTGCAGTTCAACTAGTCGTCACTGGGTGTCGTCCCTCACGAGTCAAATGCAAAAGCTTCATGAAAGGTTTTCAATACTTTTGCATTTCACTCTTGAGGGACGACACCCAGTGACGACTAGTTGAACTGCAGCTCTTTGTAGAATTATTTTGATATTGGACACTATAATATTCACTGCCCACTGCTAATCTCGTCCCATAATGCTTGCAGGACCTTTGATTGGGATTGTATTTTTGCCCATAACTGTGCTTGGAGTGGTCCTAGGAGGAAGGGACCACCATTGAATCGTTCACATGATATGCTTTTTGTGTTCAAGGCATCTGCTTAGTCCTCCCCCTAGGTTAGGGGGACTCCAAAATCATCACCTCTCTCATTGCTTGATATTTTATTGTCAACATTCATTTTTGTGAATTGGTTATATGCTTTTTAGCATAAAAAATTGCTTTATCAAAGCATTTGAAGGAGTTTATTATACTCCTGCTACGCTACGTTTATTAGTACAGTTATTCACTCTGCTACGTGCAATTTGCGTAGTGCGTAGTAGCACAAACTTTGCATGCTTCGTGAGCGTAGCAAAGTATTATGCCCAGGGTTATCTGTGACATCCCACCAGCAGATGCCACAGTGTGTTGAAAGGTACCGGTGGCAAAGAAGTGTAGGGCTGCCATCACCTTCACCTTGGGGGTCAGCGCTGTAGGGTATGGCCGGCCAGGTTGCAAATGTGGGGCCAACCGCACCGCCAATTCCTCAATCAGCGCCCTGTTGAAGCGGTACCGTCGGATGCAGTCACGTTCCACCATCGTTGCAAGGTCAGGGAATGGTCTATGGACAGCTGGTGCCCTGCAGTGCATAGGTGAAGAAAGAAAGATTGTCAGTCACCCTACATATGTGCCATTGACCATACTCAATATCACATGATACATCATTACGAGACACAAGTACCTGATGTGTGTGCCGTTCTGTATGGACATATATGGCACCTACATGGCCAACATCTAACATCACAGTTCAACATGTGTTGACAACAAGTTCCAGGTTGTGCTATGGGAAATCATTAGGCTGTGTCACAGTACCCATTTACTGCTGTTACGTTCCAAACACACACCACAGTGACATGTCAGGACAGATGTGCACAGGCATCACAGCTCATTGACAGGTAGATTCCCAGGGACCCTGTATTGCCACATGGACACTGGCATGACATGGCGTATCATGTACACGATAGCAAAACAACCATGACTCCCACAGGTAGTGGCCCCTGTTGCCTCTGCAGGACAGACATGGACGTCTGTGACACACACACGCACAACATCAAAGTCCATGCGCAAACAACGTGGATGTGGAGACTGTCTCCCATCGTGCACATGGAATCAGAGACATCGGAAACACAACATGCACACAGACTGTGGAGGGCCATCACTATTGTGGCAATGGGTCACCCTGTGACGTACATACCTTCCCACATGGGACTCAGGGGGTATGTGACATGACATACACAACCTGAAAATGTGACCATGCCACATGCTATGAAATGAACAGTTGCACATCACAGTGGTCATGTGCACAACACACAAAGGAATCTGTCCCCATGAACACGTGCACAGCCTGGGAGTGGCTGCCCCCAAGTGCCACCCAAAAAACCACATGTTGACCCCCATACACAGAAAAGGTAATGCAGCCTTACATGCCTTAGGATACAGTGTGGACAGGATGTGGTGTTGTAGGTGTGCCCCTGAGTCCCTGGCAAGTAAATGTGGCTGACATACGTTCACCAGTGACAAGCATGGTGACATATGCGAGTGACTTGTACAGGGACGCGTTGTACAGCAATGGACCGATCCGTGCGCACGCATTGGACATTGCATATGATGTGAGCGGGTACGCGTTGTACAGCAATGGACCGATCCGTGCGCACGCATTGGACATTACATATGATGTGAGCGGGTACGCGTTGTACAGCAATGGACCGATCCGTGCGCACGCATTGGACATTGCATATGATGTGAGCGGGTACGCGTTGTACAGCAATGGACCGATCCGTGCGCACGCATTGGACATTGCATATGACGTGATCGGGTACGCGTTGTACAGCAATGGACCGATCGGTGCGCACGCATTGGACATTGCATATGACGTGAGCGGGTACGCGTTGTACAGCAATGGACCGATCGGTGCGCACGCATTGAACATTGCATATGACGTGAGCGGGTACGCGTTGTATAGCAATGGACCGATCGCTGCGCACGCATTGGACATTGCATACGATGTGAGTGGGTACGTGTTGTACAGCAATGGACCGATCGGTGCGCACGCATTGGACATTGCATATGATGTGAGCGGGTACGCGTTGTACAGCAATGGACCGATCGGTGCGCACGCATTGGACATTGCATATGATGTGAGCGGGTACGCGTTGTACAGCAATGGACCGATCGGTGCGCACGCATTGGACATTGCATATGATGTGAGCGGGTATGCGTTGTACAGCAATGGACCGATCGGTGCGCACGCATTGGACATTGCATATGATGTGAGCGGGTACGTGTTGTACAGCAATGGACCGATCGGTGCGCACGCATTGGACATTGCATATGATGTGAGCGGGTATGCGTTGTACAGCAATGGACCGATCGGTCGCACGCATTGGACATTGCATATGATGTGAGCGGGTACGCGTTGTACAGCAATGGACCGATCCGTGCACATGCATTGGCTAGGGCCTGGCATGGCAACGGACGCGTTTTCGAATCTTTAACGAGTCTGATGCAGTGAATTCAGTTGGCCAGCCACAACAATGTTGCAAATTCATGGGTGTCATGAAGTTTAACTTTTGAAGGATGCTGTGGGCGTGTTTAAGTGGTACAATTCCATGGATTGGCCAGACTCAGAAGATGCAAATGACTTGGACCTATCACTTTGGACACATGGGACAGTATCTGCCTCTGCAGCACACATATAATGCTGGCTGTACCCCTGAGAGCTCACTTGCCTGCACTACATGCTCCAGGACGACATCTGCCACCAACACTGCTGCTGTCTCTGCATCCTCTGGCTACTGCAATGGCACGTACTGTGGAGAGAGCCCCAGCCTTCACCACTGAGGAGAACCAGGCCCTGCTGGACAGCCTCCTTCCACAGTACAGCAAGCTGTATGGGAAACCAGGGGAGCAGGTGAGTGTGCTGTCCACTGCCTTACTAAATGTGCATGTTGTCTGACTAGCAAGACTTACAGTGTGCACACCACTGGCTAGCATGCTCACTGAGTAGTTCTCACCCCCCAAAGTGTGTAGTTACATGCACTGAACAGGTATAGTGGAGAACAGTGCATTCCAACAAGGTTTTACTCCCCAGGCAATGATACCATGTAGTAACTGCTGGCAAACTGTTCATAGCCATCGTTGCACTGCCTGTGTACATCATATGCCCCTGTGATTGAGACATGTATATCCAACTGTGTGATGCACGGATATGTTGCATGTGTAGTAATGGCCTTTTCACTTTGTCATCCTCACAGGTTGATGCCCACCAGAAGCAGGAAATCTGGCTGACCATCGCCCGGGCAGTAAGATCCGTGGGGGACTACAAGCGCCGGATCCGCAACTGCCAGAAGAGGTGGCAGGACCTTCGGGGCTGGACCCGGAGGATCGCAAGGGTCCAGCTGAATCTGTCGCCTCCTCGCAGGAGGGGTGGACACCGGACCCTGACCCCCCACATGCTCAGGATCCTGGCGGTGGTCTTCCCTGACCTGGATGGGCAGCTGAAGGCCAGACAGCATCAAGGAGGGGGTGAGTCCATGACTGCACTGTGAACTTTGTCTGACATGCTATGTGCCCTTCTCTGGCCTGGTTATACTTCCACAGTACATCAGTCTTGTGGTCCAGGACCCATGTCCCTCAATTGTGACATGCCCACTCCTCATCTGATACCCAGGTGTGGCCCTTACAGTCTGGAAATTGTGTCACTTGGGTACTGTGTCCTTGCATTTTGCTTAGCTCAAGGTGGGGGACAGCATTTGTTCCCGTAACTTTGTGGTGGGCTTCATGGGTGGGTCAAATGCTTACACAATGCCTGAGTTCTGACATGTAATCTGCGTGTAACTTTGATATGTGGTCCAATTGCTGATCTGACTCACCACATGTTCCTGGGGTATTTGGCACACCCCCATGCTGCGGGTGGGAACAATGTTTGGGCCTCAGGAGTATGTATATCAAGTGTGTCACACATGCTTAGCCACCTGCCTACTGTCCAGGGCTCATCCCTCTTTCACGTGGAGCAGGACAGTCATGCCTACTCCAGGGCATACAATACACTCTGTACTCCCACTCCAGTGTATCAGCTGACATGTTGTGCTCAGTGAAATGTTCCCTCAGGTGTCTGCCTCTGTGTCATTGTGCTGTGGCTTCGTTGCCAGGACTACTGGGGTGTTTATCGGTTAGGGCTCAGCATGCCATCTGAGATGTGACCATGAGAGACGATTCTTGTGTGACATATAGGTGTTTGATCACTTGACTGTGCAGACTGGTGTATGCGACTGTGAAGTTCAGGCATCTGTTTTTCATTCACAGCAGACTGTGAGGTGCTCAGGTTCAGAGAGTTGTGTTTCATGTCTCCCATATGTCCAATTGGTATGATGTGGACAAATAAGAGTTCAGATGATGTGGTTTGTGGGGAATGGACATGTGCACTTGTCAGCTACAGAACTTGCATTCCCCATGACCTAGGATTGTGACACAGTGCAGACTGTTGTTGGCTGGCTGCCCTGCCCATGTGACTGGAGACAGTGATGTATGACTTTGCAGGCATGCCTGTGCCATGGCATTAAACTTCCTAAGAGTGATCTTTGCAGGGGAGTGACATGTGCTACATGCACCCCATTGTGGCATTGACTATCAGGACATGGGTGCATCATGGTGTCTGGTGCTGGTATGCATCACATGCATTTCAAATTAGACTCTGGCCATCCCTTTATCCGGACACCTGTACTGACTCAGTGGCAAGAGATGTGATGTGTGCATGTTCACATACTTCACCGTGTTCTCTGCAATGTCCAACAACTGTGTAGGTGGTGCATGAGTCCACACTGGGGTATTACCATCCGATAGGCACCAGACAGATGGGTGCAAGGCCAGGAGGGATGTGAGTGCCATGGTTGACCATCAGACTGACAATTGGCTTCTCCTAATCTGTGTGAGCACTTTTGGCAATGTTCAACTAAGGATGCCAGGGCTTGCTCTGTAATGTGCTGTACTTACTGTGGTGTGTGCGGTCAGTGCAGGTGACTGATGTTTGTCTGTTTCCCTAATTGTTTGCAGATACATCCACGGCCACAGGAGGGGACAGCTCCACGGACCAGGAGGAGCTGCAGAGCCAGACTGTGTCAGCAGCCGATGAGTGGTCGGAGGGACCCAGTGGCACGGAGGGCGAGGGGAGCCACACCGAGGAGTCCTCAGCACCATCCACCTCAGCTGAGGACCACAGCAGCTCGGAGGATGACTCCCTTGTGGAGGCGGGTGTCAGCAGCCACCACACACCAGCTAGTATGGCTGGCCCCGCCACCACCACCACCACCACCACCACCGCCCTCCCATCGGCTCCCATTCCAGAGGTCCGTGGAGGCTCCGGTGTTCGGGAGCATGTCTCCTTCGTGCCAGGCACCGCACCCCCTGCCCCTGTGTCCCCTGTTGCCCTGAGTGAGGAGTCTGTGTACTTACTTCGCCAGCTCCATGTAGGGCAGACAGCAATGCTGAGTGTTTCTCCATGCACACACCACTCTGTTGACACAGCTGGTGTCGTTCATGGAGGGCATCTCATCGGGCATGTCTGCCCTACAGAGGAGCAATAAGTCCATGGACTCCTCCCTGATGGCAGCAGTGTCCCTCCTCCAACAGTCCCTCACCCCTCCTACCTCTGCCCCATCCACACTTCCTGGCACCCTACCTGTCCCAAGCACATGCACACCTGCACAATCACCCAAACACACAGACACGAGCAGCACAGAAACACCCAAAACAAAGTCAAAACGTGCACGCAAGCATCCTCAGGGGACTGATACCACACCCACAGGGGATGGGGAACAGACACACACACAGGCATCCACAGTCACTCCGCAGTCCTCCAATTCCTCTCCCTCCAAGACCCCTTCCCTTGCCTCACCTGCAACACCACCTAAAAAGCAGCTCTACCTCTGACCTCGGCCTCTTCCCCTCCGATACAGCTGATCCAGCATACAGGGGGAAGAGGAAGTCCACCCACACAGAGGGGAGTGCCCCTCACCCCCGGACACCCTCCCCCAGGCACAGACAAACTGAGGCCCCCACCCGCAAGTCCCCCGGACCCGGAAGAGCAAGACCCCGCCACCGCCCTGCAGCACAACCACACAGTCTCCTTCCTCCATCCCTCAGGCCCCCACAACACAGGCTCCCCCACCACACCCTGCCCCAGGTTCCCCACCCACAGATACACCATCCTCAAAATGATCCGGCCTTCTCCCCCTACCACTTGCTCTTCCAGCCCCACCCCCCGCTGCACATGTTTGTGCCACTGGTGTGGAGACCGTGTCCCCCCCTCTGTCCTGCCCACCTTACCTGAACCCCATTCTACTCCCCTGGAGATAGGCACTGCAGTGGAGTCCACTACCACCCCGTCTGACTTGGGCACTGCAGTGGGGAACCTGTCCACTCCATCTGGCCAGCCCACTGCAGTCGTGCCGGCACCCACACCATCTGACTCGTGCCCCCAGTTGTGCCGGCACACACCATGTCAGACACCTCCACTGCAGTTGTCAGTGACTCTCCAGCACCAGCCACCCCTTCCCTGCCTCCTTCTGGTGAGCCCTGATCCTGTCCCTGCGGTGCCTGGCCTGCCCCCCGTATGCCCCTCCGAGGGGAATGTCCTTGGTCTGTAGCAGCGCAGGCAAGCAAAGGGTGACATCTGCCACTGTCACCCTGTTCGGACTTTACTGATGGACTGGCCATTGGCCTTTGTCTTTTTCAGGACTTTCTATTTTACACCCACATATGCTGAATAAAGCTACTTTCTGTTCTCTAGTGGTTTTGCTTCAGATGTACATGATGTTGATGATGCTAACCATGCCCTTGCTGCAGTGATGGTGATTTTTGATATCAGGAAAATGAAGTGTTACTGTGCAGGACCCCATGTGGTCCAGGGGGAATGTGTCCTATCCTGGTGTGTATCCATGTCATCCTTTGCAGCAATATGAGGGTGTCATGTTTTCAATATTTGCCAATGGGATTTCCTACATTTATTTGCAATATCACATCTGTGGCTTACACCCCTGCACATCAGTTGTGCTTGCCATTGTTCAATTTGTCTATTTCCCTGACCGTGTGACCATCTCCACTGGACATGCAACTTTGGGCATCAAGGGGGAAGGACTCATCTGTGTTATCAGTGCAACTTGCTATACATGTGTGTTGGATCTGTGCAGATGATTTCGGTGACACTCCCATGACCAGGCTGATGTGACGAGAGCCTTCATTTTGTGCTAATTGTTGCCTGAGTGACCAAGTGTTCTGCTGACATGATAGAGCCCTGCAGAGACAACGTATGGCACAGCTTTCCTTACACAGGAGTGGAGTCCCCTCATGGCAGTGTGTAATTCCGTGACATTGCCTGAGCCCAAGGTGTGTGTTGTGTGAGCATGTCTGTGTGTGTTCACTTCCATTTTGCTACGCAGGCTGGGATCCCTAGTGATGTTCCTGTTTGTGATGCTTGCTGAGTTGGCCTATGTTCCCCCAAAATTCCGCCCTGGGTTCTCTGGGATGTGGGTGCATGGCACATTACTGGTCATCAGGGTGTCATCCATAGGTGTGTTTGCTGTCAGGGCTGAGTTTGTGGGCAAACACAGATGAGACACAGTCAGGATTCCCCTTGGCACTTGTTGGTTACACAAGTCATGTAATTTACAGTTTGTGGTAGCTTTCAGTGGTTGTGACACGTTGTGTGTGTGACTGCTGCCACTCCTCAGGGTCAGAGCTGCAATGTTGGAAGTTGTCTATGTGTGTTATTTGTGGGTGAGCTTGGCTTCTTCATTGGTGTGTGACTGTGGCCGGGATCCCATTGGTTGGTGTGGATTTGACGTCATGCCCATTTACAGCGTACTGTGCAGTGTGTCAGACATTCACGAGTCTTGTTGACTGGCCATGTGTGATGGGTTTCTGCACCTTAGTTCCCACCACCACCCCTGGGATTGTCATGGGTGCATGTGCAATGTCACCAGTCCATGTGAGCTTCACTGCTGCACATTGGTGGAGCTCAAGGTGTGTGGTGTTGAGTGTGTGCAAATGAGAGTTGTTGCATGGCTAGACCCCTACCTCCATTTTGGCCTTGGCTGACAGGCCGTGCTGATTGATTTGTGCTTGTGTAGGTGTGATGGTAGTTTGTTGCTCAGGACACATGTCTGTGGTTCACAGTGTGGACGACATCTAGCTTTGTCATCACAGTGGGATTATCATGCAGGCCAGGGTCACCACAATGTGGGGTCCCTGGGGGTAGTGCTGTGGTGGGTCTGTCTCTTGCTGTGTTAGTTGCTGTTCCTACAAGCTTGTGTGACATGTGTAATTTGGGCTCCCTCTCATCTAACAATGCCTGATTGCCCACATAGGGGAATCCGATCCATGAGTTACTTTTGTGTGGCACTGTATACACATCTGTGTAATTGGGATTCACGCCTCCTCATGTGTTGTGTGGTTGCCTGGGGACACTGGCACAACCCCCATCACCTGTTGTGTTTGATATGCAGTGTGAGGCTGCCTGTTTGTGTTTGTGCATCTGCACCACTGCATTGGCATATCTTTAGTGTGCCATTGGCTGTATGTTGTTTGGTGGGTTTCCCCTGCTGTCCCTGGGACTCCTAGGTCATCAGTCAGCACAATGATCATGGTTTGTAAGTCCCATTGCTGCCACGGTATGGTATTTCTTCACCTCACATATACAGTCTCCACAGGATATCTTCATTTGGGTGTCCATTGGTGCAGATATGTGGGTCTGCATTATGATGGTCACTTCTGTCATTGTGTTATTGATGAATGTTGACAATGTCAGCCCCCATGGGTGATGTTTGTCTGCACATGGCCAAAGGTATGTATTATTTGCACTGCACTGTTTGCCTCACCCAATCTATGTTGCTATGGGACACAAGCACTACTATGCCACAGATGTGTTTGTTGTTCTGTGACCAGGAATCATCCATGCTGTTTGGCATTTGCAGCTTTTCCCATGACAACACTTACATTTTGGTCACTGTGATGATGGGGGTTTAGACCACATTGCCACAATGTTCAAAATGTGCTTCAGCTGTGGACCCCACACTTACCTTTTGGTCACTGTGATGATGGGGTTTTAGACCCCATTGCCACAATGTTCAAAATGTGCTTCAGGTATGGACCCCACACTTACCTTTTGGTCACTGTGATGATGGGGGTTTAGACCCCATTGCCACAATGTTCAAAATGTGCTTCAGGTATGGACCCCACACTTACATTTTGGTCACTGTGATGATGGGGGATTAGACCCCATTGCCACAATGTTCAAAATGTGCTTCAGGTATGGACCCCACACTTACATTTTGGTCACTGTGATGATGGGGGTTTAGACCCCATTGCCACAATGTTCAAAATGTGCTTCAGCTATGGACCCCACACTTACATTTTGGTCACTGTGATGATGGGGGTTTAGACCCCATTGCCACAATGTTCAAAATGTGCTTCAGCTATGGACCCCACACTTACCTTTTGGTCACTGTGATGATGGGGTGTTAGACCCCATTGCCACAGTGGTCATGGTCTGCTTGCATTGTGGAGGCCACACACATTTATGTGTGACACATGTGATAGGGGGTCACATTGTATGTTCAATGTCATGTTCAGTGTTGTAGGCATTTGACACAGACAACACACACTTGTCATGGTGTTGGAGGGATGTGTTTTTCAGACATTCCTTATGTTGAAGTATGCTGGTTGTGTCATGCATTACCCGTCCTATGAGTAGGGGTGGTGTGGGTGGTAGGCATCCAGCACCCATGAGTAGGGGTGGTGGTAGTGGTAGGCATCCATCCCCCTATGAGTGGGGATGGTAGTAGTGACAGGCATCCAGGCCCCCATGAGTAGGGGTGGTGGTAGTGGTAGGCATCCATCCCCCTATGAGTGGGGATGGTAGTAGTGGCAGGCATCCAGCCCCCCATGAGTAGGGGTGGTGGTAGTGGTAGGCATCCAACCCCCTATGAGTGGGGATGGTAGTAGTGGTAGGCATCCAGGCCCCCCTGAGTAGGGGTGGTGGTGGTGGTAGGCATCCAGCCCCCCCCTGAGTAGGGGTGGTGGTAGTGGTAGGCATCCAGGTCCCTATGGGTGTGTATGGCATTGGTGATAGCCATCCCGCCCCTATGGTTCTGCTGTTGCTAGTGTGCGTCATTCCTGCATCCCTATGTGTGTGTGACATATTTCGGGTATGTGTCGTTTGTTTGTGTTGTGGGTGTTTGACTTACCGTCTGCGCCGTACGCGTTCGTACCGGTCCCGGTAATAGATGTAGAGTATTGGTAGGACCTGCGCGATGGGATTCATGGTTGGTTCGTCTCGTCCGGGTTTCTCGTGGCTTCGACTCGTACTCGTCGCTGGCTTGTTTGTCTCGTCGCCGTGGATCGTCTTGTGGCGCGAATCGGAGCTTATGTACAGCTCTTCCGGATGCTCTGACGTGCCGGACGTAGCGACGGGTTCGGCGCGTACGGAAGGCGCATCGTACTAGTCCGGCTGGAAGGTGCTGTGTATTTGGTTCAGTGCGACTCGATTCGGCGTTTACGGATCCGGCTCGGGTGGGGAACAGGAGCTGAAATGGGTAAGTACGGCTCGCTCGGAATCTGTGCTGTTATGCGCATTGTACTTGCTCATTCGGACGACTGTTCGAATCGGTCGGGAAACACGCGTTCGGCTTGGTTTTTTTCCGGACGAATGGTGTTAGGTGGGCTTCTGGCCGAGATCGGAATTGACCCCCTAGCCTAGAAAAAGTATTGTAGATGCTCCTGCCCCACAAAATAGAGAGCAATTGTTATCATTCTTAGGTCTATGTGAATTTTATGCAAAATTCATGCGAAACTTTGCCACAATCACTGAATGTTTTAAGGTTTTGCTCAAAAAGGTGAAAAATGTGTTTGGTCAGACCTATGTCAAAACACTTTTGAGAAAGTTAAAAAAGATACTTCTGCACCAGCACTACAATCCTTTGTAGAGGGAAGAAAGACTTTTGTTACAGTGGATGCTTCTGAGTATGGTTTAGGGGCAGTTTTAACTCAACTCAATATTACACATGAGACAACTGTAGGCATTGCCTCTAGAACATTACGTTCACCTGAACGCAAATACTCCGTCATAGAAAAAGAACTCTTGGCGTGTGTATGGAGTGTAGAGAAATTTAGAGCCTATTTGTGGGGAAGACCTTTCACTTTGAGGACTGATCATCGTCCTTTAGTGGATATTTTAGCAGGGAGGAAATTAAAACGCACTACTGCCCGCATAGCTAGACTTTCTGCAAGACTATTAGAATTTTCATTCTCTGTAGAGTACATTCCAGGTGGGAAAAACTCCAGGGCAGATTGTCTTTCCAGGCTTCCGATTGAGGACTGTAATGAATATGATTGGGAGTCAGAAGTTGAAGACTTTTTTATTGCCTACATTGGTGATTTCAGCATTTGCAAGGAAGAGAGTAAATGGGTACAAGAGTTAAACAATGATGTTGTGTTGAAAGACGTTGTACGAATGGTCACTTCAGGTTGGCCAAAAGAAAGAAGTTTATCTGATACGTTACATGTATTCTGGAAAGTCTCTGATGAATTATCATTAGAGAGAGGTAAACTAATGAGTGGTGATAAATTAATTCCCCCCACTTGTTTTCACAAACGCATAGTTGAATTGGCACATTCTGGCCATTTAGGTTCCACCTCCACCAAAAGAAAAGTAAGAGAACATTTTTGGTGGCCAAAAATAGACCATGAAATAGACACTTATGTACATGATTGTGAAAAGTGCAAAGTTAGTGACAAGGTTTTGAAAACTGAAGGGGTGGTTGAATCTCCCACTATTTGTCCAGGAAGAGCATGGCAACCTGTAGGAGTGGATTTCTTAGGACCTTATCATATTCTTCCCAACTATATGAGATATTTCATTGTTATGATTGGCCACTTGTCTAGATGGGTGGAGGTTAGAGGTGTAATGGAACCTACCACAAAAAATGTAATTAATTTCTTTCAAGATGTGTTTGCAAGGGAAGGTATTCCGGGTGAAATCCTAACGGATAACGGTGTTCAATTCACTTCTCTCGAAATGAAGTTTTTTTAGAAAAGTGTAATATCAAACATATTAAAACACCGTTATATAATCCCCAAAGTAATGGAAAAGTGGAACATTTTAACAGAATTTTGGTTGAGTGTATTCAATCTACGTTGAGATGTAACATGAATGTTGAAAAGGCGTTAAAAGAATTGATTTGGAGTTATAGAACAACTCCTCACAGTGTCACAACTAAAACCCCATTTGAACTTATGCGTGGCAGAAAAGCAACCACTGACTTATGTCCTTTTTGGATGACCAAAATTTTTAATAAAGATCTGAATGTGAATGAGTCGTGGAGTATAGCAAAATCTAACTCTGATTACTCTAGTGCAAAAAGAGTAAATATTGAAAATATAAAAATTAACAGATTGAAAATTGGTGACTGGGTTCGCGTCAAGAATCCCTGTCTTGTGGTGAAAGGTTTTTCCAAATTCAAAGATCCATTACAAATTTCTGAACTCAGGAAAAATGCTGCTAGGCTCTCCGATGGCAATTGGTGGAATATCTCTCGTCTAGCACTTGATCCCAGTGCTTTTAAGGATGTCGAGGAACAAAACACTTGCAGCCAACCATCCAAACAAGTTGATGAGGGAGACTCACATGGAACTTTGAGGAGGAGTGTTCGCACTAAGTTCACACCGAGCAAGAGGCAAGATTTTATTTGTGATTAGTTTTTTTTTCTCCTTTAAGGGGAAGGAAAGTGTATTGTGCTTCTAGTTTACACTGTTAACTTGTTTATTAATGTAATGTATTGCATTATCTCCAGATTTGTTACAGTTATATGTTCTTTATTACTTCCTTCTTTAATCTGTTCTTATTTGGAAAAAGGGAGAAGTGTGGTGATTTGAGTCTGGAATGCTGCTCTGTCATGGAACCCCGGAACCTTCGGGATTCCAGGACGGGCAGTTATCTCTGGGCCCCTGTTAGGATAGACACACTGTTATGCTGTTGTCACTAATAAACCCTTCAACCTACCGAAGACGCGTAAGTGTTTGCTTCAGGATGTCTCGCCAGCACTTGATGGGACACCTCCAAAACAATGAATGGGGAGAGTGCAACCATGTCCCAGTGTCTTGCTTCGCCCTCAAAAAATACCACTCCCACATGATGGCCCAAACATGACGAAGCAGGAGACATATAACCCAACAACACCCAGAAAGGGGTTTCACTTTACAAAATGAAACACATCAAAGACTCTCTTTTTAGAACAAGGCTTGGGGTTTTATTTATGCAATGCTCTCTAACAGAAAGGCTTTCCCATATGCAACATTCAAATGTATATAGAGATATATATTTATATGCAAGCAATAATAACACACTTGGTAAATGTAACAGTTAAATACATGAATAATAATAATGAATAAACAAGCAGCAAATAATACTGGACATCCTGCAAGAAATCAGAAAGATATATACTCTAAATACATCAAATGATTACTTTGGAGGTGTACTCTGACTCACTCACACATCACAAAGAAAACACCTCAAATGACCACAGCCACTGGCCACACATCACAATGGCACTAGTCAGAAACAAATCACCTCATCAGTCGTTCACTCGACATCCTTGCCAACTCAAGCTGAAGGAGCCTGTTGACAGCTAGGCATGGACTCGTTATCGGGACTCAAGTTCCATTCTTTTGTGACGACAAGTCTGCCCCACAAATGAGCTCCTAAGCTGCCTACCAAGATCCTCTGCTTTTATAGTCATTCAATCAGGAAATCGGGTTATCTGAAAAGCCAGGTCTTGAGGCTCTTCCTGAAAGTGTGCAGAGTAGGGGCGCATCTGATGTTGACTGGGAGCTCGTTCCAGGCCTTGGCAGCGATGTAGGAGAAAGCTCTTCCCCCTGCTCTGGTTCTGCGGATGCGCGGGGTTTCTGCTAGGGCGAGGTCAGCTGAGTGGTGGTTTCTTTTGGGTATGTGGAAAGAGACACTTTCGTTGAGGTATTTGGGTCCGAGGTTGTGGAGTGATTTGTAGGCATGGGTGAGTAGCTTTAAGGTTACTCTCTTCTCTACGGGGAGCCAGATGAGGTCTCGCAGGTGTTGGGTCATGTGCTTGTGTCGTGGGGTGCAGAGGACGAGTCTGGCCGTGCTGTTCTGGATGGTCTTGAGTTTGTGTAGCAGGGATTTATTGATTCCAGCGTAGAGGGCGTTTCCGTAGTCGAGTCTGCTGGTTATGAGTGTGTGGGTGACGGTCTTTCTGGCTTCGGGTGGGATCCACTTGAAAGTCTTGCAGATGACGTGGAGGGAGTTAAAGCAGGTGGATGTGACGGCATTGATGTGGCGAGTCATGGTGAGGGAGGAGTTGAGGATGATGCCGAGGTTCTGGGCGTGGTCAGTAGGGTGGGGGGTTTCCAAGGGCGGGGAGCCACCAGGTGTTGTCCCAAGCGGTGGGGGAGGGTCCGAGGATGAGGACCTCAGTCTTTTCCGAGTTGAGTTTAAGGCAGCTGCTGCTCATCCAGGCTGCGACGTCTTTCATTCCTTCCTGAAAGCTGAGTCTGGTGTCTTCGGGGCCCTTCGTGAGGGAGAGGATGAGCTGGGTGTCGTCTGCGTAGGATACTATGCTGAGTCCATGCTGTCTGACGATGGCGGCGAGGGGGGCCATGTAGATGTTGAAGAGCGTGGGACTGAGCGATGATCCTTGGGGTACTCCGCAGTTGATTTCTGTGGGTTCGGAGAGGAAGGGTGGGAGTCTTATCCTTTGGGTTCTGCCGGCGAGAAAGGAGAGGATCCAGTCGAGGACGGTTCCCCGTATGCTGGCGTAGTGGAGTCTGGCTGCGAGAGTGTGATGGGAGACTGTGTCGAAGGCTGCAGAGAGGTCTAGCAGGATGAGAGCCGCGGTGTGGCCCTGGTCGAGGAGCGTGCGGATGTCGTAGCTGTCAGCAAGGAGGGCGGTCTTGGTGCTGTGGTTGCTGCGGAATCCGGACTGGGAGTAGTAGAGGATGGCATTTTCTTTGATAAAGGAGGTTAGCAAGGCATTGACGATTTTCTCTGTGACCTTGGCTGCGAAGGGCAGGAGAGGGATGAGACAGTAGTTCTTCAGGTCAGTGGGGTTTTGTGGAGGGGCTTGACCTCTGCCTTCTTCCAGTCATCAGGGAAAATGCCAGATTTTGAGGTGGCATTGATGGTGCGGCGTTGTTCGGGTGCTATGGCGGCTCTGTGGAAGATGTGCGGCGGGCATGGGCCCGTGGGGGCTTCTTAGTGGGTGCTCTTCATGGTCGTGGTGGTATCTACTGTTGTGACCGGGGCCCAGGCGGTGATGGTGGGCTGGCTGTCATTGCTGGAGGGGATGGTGGTTTAGGAATCGGTTCGCTGAAGTTGTCGTAGAGGGTCTTGATTTTCAGGTGGAAGTAGGAGCCGAGCTTGTTGCAGAGGTCCTGGGAGGGTGTGATGTCCGTGGCTTCGCTGGGGGGTTTGGTGAATTACTGGATGATGTGGAAAAGTTCCTTCGAGTTGCTGGAGTTGGTGATGAGCTGCTTCAGTCCGAGGTTAGCGAGGTTGTCTTGGAGGGCGGTGGAGTCGGGGTCGCTCCGGTTGTCAAGGTGGAAGTTCAGGTCTCCGATGAGTATGTAGTCCGTGGAGGCGATGGCGTGGGGTGCGATGAGGTCCACAATGCTAGTCGTGAAAGAGGCGCGAGACCTGGGGGGTCTGTAGGCTAGGGTGCTGCGGAGCGTGCTTCTGGGGTGGTCTAGATCTGGAAGTGGAGGTGTTCGGTGTTGGAGAGGGGGGTCGCTCGTGCTGGTGGTGGAGAGTCAGAGGGAGCTCTTGTGTACGATGGCGAGCCCTCCTCCTGGGCGTTGGGAGCGGTCCTTCCTCTGGATCTTGTATCCGTTGGGGATGGCAGTGGCGATGTCGGGGGCGGAGGAGTCGTTGGTCCAGGTTTCCGTGAAGAAGGTGACCGTCTGGCGAGAGGGTGTCGAGGAGGTCTCAGATCTCTATGGCATGTCTGTGCAGGGAGCGCACGTTGAGGAGGATGCACATCACGGCTGCAGTGGTCTTGGCGTCCAGCATCGGGGCGGTGGCTGTGGTGGTGCGGAGGGTGGTGAAGGTTCGGCGGCAGTGACGGCAGGAGAACTGGCCGCGGGTGGGGTTTTTGCGTCGACAGCTGGCAGTTGTTTTTCCTCCCAGGGTTGAGTGCGAGGAGGGCACCTGAGTCGTAGCGATGGGTGGTCGGAGAACCAGGGTCCCTGGTGCTGGGCGCGGTCAGGTCACGGACGGGCGCACACGGGCTTGCCTTTGGCGCGCATTCGGCGTGCCAACGGCGCACTCGCTGCGCATCTGCGCAGCGGGCGCCATTAAATAGGGGAAGGGGGAGGAAAGTGCAACTGGAAGGCAGGAGCGGGAAAACCGGCAGGGGGGAGGGGCCGTGGGGGCAGCAGCGGCGAAAAACGGGTGGGGAGGGTGGGAACTAGGAACAGAGGCAGGGATGATCAGGGGGCCAAAAGCGTTAAAGGCAACAGAATATAAGCTAAAAGAAAAAGAAATAAGGCAAAATAAAAGAAAAAGAAATACAGCGAAATAAAACTACCACAAGTCCCAGGGACACAAATACAGCAGACTCGAACCTCAGCCAGGCGCAGAGGTGGAAGGGGCAGCAGCGGTGGAGCTCCATCAGCGGAGCTGCACGGGCGGAGAGCTGGGTCTTTGAAATAAGGCAAAATAAAAGAAAAAGAAATACGGCAAAATAAAACTGTATGATCTGGAAAAGAAACAAGCATCACTCTTCTTGCAAAAAATATTTTTCAAAAAGCGCACGTTCTCCTTTTTCTGTTTTAGGTCTGATGGCACAATATTATCATTCCTGTCTGCATGGTTCTCTGCTGGCTCTGGGGAATTATCTGAAAATTCTACCCACACTATGGCCTCTGAATTCTTGGTATTTGAGTGAAACTCTCCTTCTCCTTGCTCAGTAAGAAGGGCTGGGGCAGTCCCCTTCTTGACTATCTCTCCACACACTGCTGAATAAGTACACCCTTGATCATTTGGCATGAACCCAAGGCAATCCATCTGCACTATCTGCTCTGGTAATTTTCCTTTCTCCAACTGACCCTTCACAATCTTTGGAACTGGTCTGCGCTATGCATACTGACAAATAGGAATCATAGTTCTAAGTAAGGATCACTGATAAAGTATTGACTCCTAAAACCTAGCCGTACAAAATATCGCGAAAAATATCGTAAACAAAAATATCAACACCCTAATCTTAAACAATATATTACACAAACATCGATAAAAATATATCGTCTACTAAAATATCGATGACAAAAATATCGACAACATAAATATAGTTATCAAAAATATCGATAACATTAAAAAAAAGAAATACACCAGAAATATCGATAGCAACAATATCGACTACACAAATATCGATAAAATACATATAAACTACATCAAAAAGAACATTTAAAATTATATAATTAAATTACATATCCCAATTACTTAAAATAAACTATAACAAAATATATATAAAATATTGAATTATTTAAACAAATACTATTATAATACTAACACAAATAAATAAATTAATTAACTATACAACATTAAATAAATATCCAACAAACCGAAAATGAACTAAAATAAATATATATCAACTATAAATATTTTAATTTTATTTATTTATAAATATATTTAAATAACAACAATAAATAACATAAATACAAACATTAAATAAACATTATATATATCTTAAACTAATTAAAAGGTAACTGCTAACAAATTCAAAAAAGATATCTCAACCGATAAATTTACATTAAACAAAAACAAACCAATAAAAAACGTTAACTAATTAAATAAACACTAAAAAAACAAGGAATTAATTAACGCAATTTTACCAAATATTGGCCAAACAAGGAGGAAGATCGTTACTTTGCAAGAGAGAGAACAGAGAAAAAAGAAGAACTAAATAAACAACTATATCGAATTTTCTACTGCACAGTTAAGAACAAAACTTTATACAAAATATAAATACTACACCTTTTTTATTTAATTAAGTAAAATCATTACATGTTTTTCGTTAATTATCTCAGATTAAACTTCATTACAAATACACCTAGAAAATACAGGAAAAACATTTTAGTGCCCACAATATTTAACTCAAGATCATTAAAAATATAAAAAAGTAAATATAGAATTTAACCGACAAATAAAGTAAAATAATTTGATTTTTAAAAAGTAATAAAAGTACAAAACATAGCTAACAAATACTTTTCTTTTTACAGCTGTCACAAAATTTAACTAAACATCAACAAAAACCACTTCATCAACGAAAAATAGTAAGTATATAATTTGTATTACAAAATGTTTCAAAATAAAAACGAATTAGCACATGCATTAAGCTTATTACCGGTCACAAAAAGCCAATTATCAAAATAGCCTCATTTGTACCCAATAAAAGTACTTTTAAAATACCTCAACTCAAAACGCAATAGCAAAATAGATACTATCAAACTACAAATAGTTTCCAATTGATTACTATGACCCTCTACACCCATAGGAATTAATAACAAAGGGTCATATTAGCAAGTCCGGCGATAAAATTATCGCCGTTTTAGCGGCAGAAAACTGCCGCTAAAACGGCGATAATGGGCTTGCTAATATGCGTTATAGAATTCCAATAGAAGCCCAGGTTAGATGTCCTGCACATCTAACCTGGGCGTCTATTGGAATTTTATAACGCATATTAGTAAGCCCATTATCGCCGCTTTAGCGGCAGTTTCCTGCCGCTAAAACGGCGATAATTTTATCGCCGGTCTTGCTAATATGCCCCAAAATATTATACTACCTATTACAGATTGTGTATAAATATCAATTTATTTAGCAATTCCTACATACATTAAAAATTGCAACTCTTAAATAGCAAATCCTTAAATATGTCTATTAAAGATTTGCAATTCTTTAGCTTCATATATGGGTTCATAAATTATGAAAATAATCTGAAAAACGGTGACAACAGACAACTTCGAAGAAAATTACAAAATCTACATCAAAGAAAACCATCAAACAAAGTAAATATATAAAGGAACTAACAAATAGCACAAAATAAAAACAATAAATAAAATAAAATAACAATTGTAACTAATAAATACTTTTCTCTTATCAGCTTCTGCAAACTGCACCAACAAAAAACATCCACAAAATTAAATTCATCAACTACAACTAGTAAGTACTAATTGTTTTACTACTAAATACAAAACAATATAATTTAATTACAAATATATGTAACATTTTATTAACAGAAACATTTTGCTTTCATACCAACAGAAAATATAACAATGAATGAACAACGACCATCAAAACATACCATCAAGAAAAGTAAAGCAACGCCAATGTAAATATATTTTATATAATATTACTTATACTAGCATGTTTATTATTTAAAATTGCATAATAATTAAACATATAAATATATATATATATATATATATATATATATATATATATATATATATATATATTCTGCTCCAAAGGTTGTCCACCTGGTGAGTAGCACTCGATCAGCAGCTTTGTTTATGATAGGTAGGGACGAGGATCCGCTTGTAGAAGCTGCTCCGTAATGGAAATGCCTGACGCGTTTCGAAGCTCCATATGCTTCTCTTCAGAGGCTTGAACGGAGACAGTGTGTGCAAACGCTGAACCCACTTCGCCATTTTCATATTGCACACCCACCAATGGGAAGCTCAAATGAGACTGTGCATTGTGGGAAATGTGGTCCGGATAGCACACAAATCTTGTCCTGTATGGACCCTGCAAGTGGACTCGTCCTCAATCCTGTTTGCGGCTGCTGGTTCACATAGCCGACATGATAGTTACCATGTCGGGTGGCCCCCATAACATTACGGGGTGGTGCACACTCCGCGGCAGGACGGCCGCGTATTACATTCTGCTCCAAAGGTTGTCCACCTGGTGAGTAGCACTCGATCAGCAGCTTTGTTTATGATAGGTAGGGACGAGGATCCGCTTGTAGAAGCTGCTCCGTAATGGAAATGCCTGACGCGTTTCGAAGCTCCATATGCTTCTCTTCAGAGGCTTGAACGGAGACAGTGTGTGCAAACGCTGAACCCACTTCGCCATTTTCATATTGCACACCCACCAATGGGAAGCTCGAATGAGACTGTGCATTGTGGGAAATGTGGTCCGGATAGCACACAAATCTTGTCCTGTATGGACCCTGCAAGTGGACTCGTCCTCAATCCTGTTTGCGGCTGCTGGTCCACATAGCCGACATGATAGTTACCATGTCGGGTGGCCCCCATAACATTACGGGGTGGTGCACACTCCGCGGCAGGACGGCCGCGTATTACATTCTGCTCCAAAGGTTGTCCACCTGGTGAGTAGCACTCGATCAGCAGCTTTGTTTATGATAGGTAGGGACGAGGATCCTCTTGTAGAAGCTGCTCCGTAATGGAAATGCCTGACGCGTTTCGAAGCTCCATATGCTTCTCTTCAGAGGCTTGAACGGAGACAGTGTGTGCAAACGCTGAACCCACTTCGCCATTTTCATATTGCACACCCACCAATGGGAAGCTCGAATGAGACTGTGCATTGTGGGAAATGTGGTCCGGATAGCACACAAATCTTGTCCTGTATGGACCCTGCAAGTGGACTCATTCAATCCTGTTTGCGGCTGCTGGTCCACATAGCCGACATGATAGTTACCATGTCGGGTGGCCCCCATAACATTACGGGGTGGTGCACACTCCGCGGCAGGACGGCCGCGTATTGCATTCTGCTCCAAAGGTTGTCCACCTGGTGAGTAGCACTCGATCAGCAGCTTTGTTTATGATAGGTAGGGACGAGGATCCGCTTGTAGAAGCTGCTCCGTAATGGAAATGCCTGACGCGTTTCGAAGCTCCATATGCTTCTCTTCAGAATATGAATATATATATGCAACCAGTCCTGTCTTAGCGAAATGACAGGCGTATACTCCGTGAGTATAAAGCAGGAAAGTAGTTTATTTACAAGGAAAAAGTCACGACGCGTTTCGACGGCAAGACGCCTTTATCACAACCCCAAAAATGGCAGAAGGAGCAAAGCTCATTTCATCACAAAAGGGTAAACTAATGCTTTGCTACATGGGTTACACATATACCCAAGATATTGGAAATAAAACCCATTGGAAATGTAGCAAATATTATTCCAATGCCTGTTATGGGAGAGCCACTACAACTGATACCAATGTAGTAAATGTTAGAGAACACAACCATCCCCCCAATGTAACTGAAGCGGAAGTAAGAGATGCCCTAGAGACAATAAGGGAAGCAAGCACAAGTTCCCAACAAACAAGCACCCAAATACTAGAATGTTTTGACTAGAGTGCCAGAACATGTCACAGGTCAACTACCTTCTATCCCCAATTTGAAAAGACTAATAGCAAATACTAAAAGAGCTACAGCTCAAACTCCACCTGTCCCCTCAAACTTTTGGAGAAATTCAAATACTACCTGAGTATACCATCACCCACAAAGAGGAAAAATTCCTTATTTATGACAACAAAAGTCATGAAAAAGAATTATTCTGTTTGCAGCTAATACAAATTTACAAAAACTTAAAAACTGTGCAACGTGGATGATGGATGGCACATTTAAAGTTTGCCCCAAAACCATTCTATCAGCTGTATACAGTCCACGGAGAATATGAAGAGACAAATATCCCCTTTATTTACGCATTACTGCCTAATAAACAGAACACCACTTATGTAGAACTACTAACTTTAGTCAAGGAATTCACAGAAAATTACTGTCCCCAAAGAATCATAATAGACTTTGAGCAGGCAATGATTCAATCCATCCTCAAACTATACCCACACACTGCAATACAAGGTTGCTATTACCATTTTAATCAGAGCATATGGAGGCACCTACAGAAATCTACTTTGAGCATAGATTATTCAACAAATAGCAACTTTGCCTATCAAATAAAAAAATTAATAGCCCTGGCTTATGTCCCAACTACTAAAGTAGCCAATCTCTACAACTTACTTATAGAATGTCCTTTCTATCAAGCTAATGAATCAAAATTAAGTCCCTTCCTAGACTACTTCGAAGACACCTGGGTGGGAAGGTTACATAGGTCAGGGCACTGTAGACAAGCTAAATTTCAGATCCCCTGATGGAACGTATACACCAGTACTGTGACTCAAAAAGCCAAAACAAATAACGCAGTGGAAGGATGGCATAATGCCTTCCAAGCCACAATAGGAAGGGGACAACCAACACTACACAAACTAATTGAAGCAATTAAAAGAGAACAGAGCTACCAAGAACTCAGACTAGAGCAATCACTAAGTAAAATAGGCCCTAAACTAAGCAAACAAACTAATACCATGTACGAATACCTGCAACATAAAACTAAGGGGCTGATTCCGATCTGGGCCGGAAAACTCCCCGATCGAGCCGGATCCGGTGAGTTTTCCGACCGAGCCGGACTCCAGCAGTCAGACCGAGCGAGTACGATGCGGCCGCATGCTGCCGGACTCAACTCGTTCGGACTCCCATTGAAGTCAATGGGAGCCGGTCGTACAACGCGTACACGGGCTCCCATTGACTGAATGGGCACGTCGCGAACAGGGGGGCCCCCTACAGTGGGTACGCGTCGGTGCGACTCGCACCGCACATGCATGTGTAGGGGGGACCCTTGGGTCCCCCCCTGTGTGCGACTCGCGTGGCTACGCGTGCAGGGGGGTCAGACACGGACCCCCGAAGTCCGGCTCTGACAGCTCTTCTGAGCCGGACGATACGAGTCGGTCGGGCTGTTCTAGGCGCGCATCGTACTGGCTCGGTCGGGTAACGTCTCCATTGCGTGGTGCGAGCCGTGTCCGTACGAGTCGGTCGGAGCGATTCGGACCCGGGAACGAGTCGGTCGGCGATTTCGAGTGCGCTCGCATCGTACTTGTTCGCGCGGACGCCCGTACGAATCGGTCGGGAACTACACAAGGTCTAGAATACCTAGACATAATTGCTAAATCAATTCTTTAAACTAAACAAAATAGTAAACATCATTTAAATGTTATCACTATAAAACATATAAACAACACATTTTTTTAATTAATAATTATAATTATGTCATACAATTTAAAATATAGCACAAAATTATGACATAATATAAATATTAAATAAAAAACCAAACAATGAAAAAAGAGATACATTTCCCACCCATAGTAAGAAAAATAATACTTACAGTTATGTAGCAGTAGAATAGCCTCGAAAACGATAAAATCCACAGCAAACCAATCAAATACGAATCCATTGGATAACAAAGCCCCCAAAAAGATGCAAAAATACACCTGTACAAAAAAAATCCAACCCCGCAATCCTCTTAATGACGAAACCCTCAAAAACCTGAAAATAGTTTAGAAAAAAACGCTCCAACAAACCGGAAAAAAAGGAAATGTAAAGTAACTTGTTATCAAACAAGAAATAACATTTTTCTTTACTGAAAAAAAAAACGCATCGGCAAATCCATCTGTTCACCAAAGCCAAAACCTGTAAATAAAAAAAAACAACACCCACCCACAGCACAAATACAAACCCACAAACTCTAACATCAACATTAAATATACAATGATACATTTAATAAACACATAACTAACACTACATAACATTCTAATTATACCCAACACTACGTCAAACATATAAAACACTAGACTACCAAAACAACACCTAACTATACCAAAAACGATGAAATAATGCCCTAACAAATCTATTTACACTACTACTACCTTACCCCTACCCTAAAACTAAGTTAAAAGTAAACAAAATTAAACTTACCTGAACGGACGAAAAGCAGCTCCTAATCGCGAGGTTCCGTCTTCCAAAATGACCTAAAAACGAAACCAATAGAAGGAAAAGTGAGAAAAAAAGAAAAAAAATGCCTGCATAATTGAAATGAAAAAAAGACTAACTCCCCATAGAAAACAAAGGAAAACATAGAAAAAAATTATTTAAATTAATATGTATAACTTTATGTATTGAAATGCTTTTTCCCAATGTTTAAAATAAAATATACATTAAGGGGCCGATTCCGATCTCGCTCGGAAGGGCTCCAAACGTGATCCGGCCAGAAAAAGTACGAGCCGTACGCGTGTATTCTGACCGACTCGTCCAGCTGTACGAGCGAGCAAGTACGATGCGAGAAACGCGAAATCGCCAACTGAATCGCTTCCGGGTCCGACCCGCTCCGTACGTCCCGTCGGTAAGCAAACCGTGCCGTGCAATGGAGGCGATTTCCGACCGAGCCAGTACGATGTACGAATCGGACAGCCGGATCGAGTCGGAGCCTCAGACACGTAAACGCTCCGGGAAGGGGACTTCGGGGGTCCGCGCCGGACCCCCCTTCACCCGTAGCCTTACGAGTCGATCACAGGGGGACCCCAAGGGTCCCCCCTACACATGCATGTACGGTGCAGGTGGCATAGACGCGTCCCCACTACAGGGGGCGCCCTTGTGCGCAACGTACCTTTTTCGTCGATGGGAGCCTATGTACGCGTCGTACAACAGGCTCCCATTGACTTCAATGGGGCTCCGAGCGACCCGTGTCCATCAGCGCTTGTTCGCATCGTGCTCAGGCGCTCGGAGCCCCCGGAGCACGAGTCGGTCGGAAAGCCCTCCGGATCCGAGTCGGACGGAGCCTTCTCCCAGCAAGATCGGAATCGGCCCCTAACTGTTACATTATCCAAAAAAGCTAAAATATAATATTTAATGTATATAAAAATATATGTTTATTTCATACAATGTAAATGTACAAAAAATATAAAAATGTGATAAAAAGATATATATTGTACAAAATATTTCTGTTAAAATATTGTAAAATTATCATATTAAATATTATGTTATTAAAAATAATATTCAATATACTAAATCATATATAACCTTGTCAAATACATATTATACAATTTTTCAAAATAAATTAAATTATATAAAATGTTTTATAAAAATGTTTAAAAATGTATACAAATGTTTTCTTTTTGGTACAAAAAAATAAAAAATCATAAAAATGAAACTGTTTATAAATAAAAAATTGAAATTATTTTGCTTTACCATTACATGACTAAGGGCCAGATGTACGACCATTCCAAATTGCGACTCACAATTTGCGCTCAATTGTGAGTCGCAAATTGTGAGTCGCAATTTGGAATGTACAACAGTGTGTTTAACACTGTTTGTGATTCCCAATGGGGTCGCAAATTGCGAGGCTCATGAATATTAATGAGCCTCTCGCAATTTGCGAGCCCATTGGGAATGACAGGCCCTCCCAGGGATGGTGGCCTGCTGGGCTCAGCAGACCTCCATGTCTGGGGCTGCTTTTAAATAAAGCAGCTTTTTTTTTTTTTTTTTTAAATGCATCCCGTTACCTTAAAGGAAAACGGGATGCATTTTAAAAAAAATGAAATGTTTTCGTTTCATTTTTGAAGGGCAGGTAATGGTCCCTGAGACCACTGCCTGCCCTTACCTTAAAAAATAAAATTGCATGCATTTGCAAAGGGGAAGGGGTCCCCTGGGGACCCCTTCCCATTTGCGAATGCATTATCACCTACTTGAAGTAGATGGCAATTTGCAAGTGTTTTGGGACCGCAATTGCGGTCGCAAAACATTTGTACTTAGCTTTGCGGTTGCTGTTAGGAAGGGAACGCCCCTTCCTAATAGCGAGTTGCAAAACAGTATTTTGCGAGTCGCAATTTATTTGCGAGTCGCAAAATACTGTTTGTACATGGGCCCATGCATTTTAGCATGCGCAAACGGGTCTAAAACCCATTTGCGCATGCTAAAATGCGTCGTACATCTGGCCCTATGTTACCAAAAAATGTACTATTTTTCAAAACTGTAAAAAAAAATGTATATATAGAAATATATTATTTGTTTAACATTGTTACATGAAAAATGAATGTTACAAATATGTTATACATTATAATGAAATATAAATACCATCAAAATTTATATTTTAAATATTATAATACATTTTCTAACCAATAAAAACAGAAAAAGAATTCAATTGTGAATGAAAGTATAAATGTTTTCATATAAAGAAATATTGAAAATAAAAACTAACATATATCTGCTGGATAGTAAACCATAATAATTTACTATTCTAACTTCAACTAAACTTAGGGGAAGTGCTGGATAGTAAACCATAATAATTTACTATTCCAACTCCAACTCCAATTAAACTCAGGGAAAGTGTTGGATAATAAACTATGATAATTTACTATTCCAAATCCAACTCCAACTAAAGTCAGGGTAAGTGTTGGATAGTAAACCATAATAATTTACTATTCCAACTCCAAATCCAACTAAACTCAGGGAAAGTACTGGATAGTAAACCATAATAGTTTACTATTCCAACTCCAAATCCAAGTAAACTCAGGGAAAGTGCTGGATAGTAAACCATCATAGTTTACTATTCCAACACCAACTCCAATTAAACTCAGGAAAAGTGCTGGATAGTAAACCATAATAATTTACTATTCCAACTCCAAATCCAACTAAACTCAGGGAAAGTGCTGGATAGTAAACCATTATAATTTACTATTCCAAATCCAAATCCAATTAAACTAAGAAAAAGAGCTGGATAGTAAACCATAATAATTTACTATTCCAACTCCAAATCCAAAAAAAATCAAGGAAAAGACTGAATAAACCCCCCCTATATTGATCTTTCAAACTAACAAAAATATATTCTTAACAAAAAATGTGTTTTAAATTTTTATTAGTTTTTTAAAAATACAATACATTTTTTGTTTAAAAAAATTAAAAACGTTTAATAATTTCAATTTTAACAAATATTTTAAATATATAAATATATTAAAATATGTTTTAAATTAATCACTAAATTTTATTAAAAATGTATTTACAAAAACAAATTTATAATATTTTTAATTTATTGAAATTAAAAAAAATGTAATAAACATCATACATTTTTCACAATTTTTACAGAAAATATTTCGCAACACAAATAATTTCAAAATTTACAAAAATTAAAAATTATAGTTTTATAATATATAATTATTAATGATATGGGGGCCTATTACGATGGCGCGTAACGGTAAACGGGACCACTGGCGGTCCCACGATGCAAATTAGGATGCGCCCGCCACACTGGCGGGCGCATTCTTGCCATTAACATTGCGGCGGGCAGTGCTGTAAACAGCACCTGCCGCAATGTTAAAGGTGCATGTAGTGCATTGCAATGCACAACGTGACAGGCACCTCGCGGTGCCTGCCACCTTGTGTATGGCAATGAAGGGGGGTACCACAGGTACCCCCCAGTGCAGCCACCCTCCCTCCACCCCCTCGGGGACCCCCAATGGGGCCCCGAAGCCAATCTCCGCATGCCTTTCCATGGCGGAGTCACCGCCATGGAAATGCATGCACACCGCACACATCATAATATGGATGGCGGTGCCTGCAGGGCACCACCACCATATTGTGTGCCTTTTCCGCCCGGCCGGCAATCTGACCAGCGGAAAAGCGGCGGACGGTCTTTCCGTCCGCCGCGGTGCCCCTCGCCATACTAATATGGCGGGGGTGACACAGGGACATTTGGCGGGTGGATCGCCACCGCCGGGCCGGCGATGACCACCGCCGACCCAGCGGTGGCGATCCACCCGTTATCCTAATGGGCCCCATAGTTTTTATTTTATTATTTAAAATTAATTTTTTATTCAAACATTCTTAAATTACTCACCACCCATGTCCCCTATAAACTCAATATCCCAATCCTAAAGTTAAATAAAAATAAAAATAAAAATTTTGAACACAGTATTTTTAAATTACTCCCCACCCTTATCCCCTATAAACCCTAAAATATATACACATTTTAAAATTATAGTAAATTTTCATCAACATTTTTAAACTACTCTCCACCCTTATCCCCTGTAAACCCAACATCCCGCTCCTTTAAAATATATACAAATTTAAAATTTATATAAATTTTTCATCAACATTTTTATATTACTACCCACCCTTATCCCCTATAAACCCAACATCCCGCTCCTAAAAATTATATTAAAACATTATAAAATTACTAATACAAAATTACTAAAAAAATAAAATATAGAACATTAAAAAACTAAAAACCATAAAATCGATATTATTTACATCGATATTTTTCCCATCAATATATTCTAATTTGATGTTTCTAAATGACATTAAAATCGATATTTTTAACATCGAAAAAACTTACCTCGATATTTTATACCATCGATATTCTTACCTCAATATTCTTGCATGTCGATATTTTTCCATCGATATTCTTTTTCTGCACCCTAAGTAAGTCTAGGGGGATATGCATTCCTTCATTCTCTGCCCACCTGTTGGTAGTTTCTTTCTCTCCTAGGTGCTCGCACTTAGTTATGCACACAAAATCAGAATCGTGTGTCACCACCTCTGTCTCCAAGATTTTAGCCTTTTCATCTGTAAGGGAATTGAAGTTTCTGTCTAGTGAATATATAGGACAATGAGCATCTACATGATACACAGTAGCTGCGCTTTGCAGTAAAATGTTCCACATTTCCCTATTCCACTTCACTGGGGAATCCTGTGTCTCAGGCACCTAAAACACCACCCCTGGACTTTCTATTGGGACCTGCACCAACTGTTCATGCAATACTGCAGTTTCTGTTTGTATGTACCATTTGATCACATTTGCTTCTTGTGCATTACCTGTTCTGTATAACTTAAAGAAAGTCATCAGCCATTGCATTAGAGAAATGTCAAAAGTCAAAATCACATTATGCCTCATTGTCATCTGCCCAGTGTCTGTCAGCACGCAAAAACACAAAAGCACCTGTATCTGCACTGTGTCTGTCACAGCACAACTCTAAAGCAACTGTGCCTGCCCTGTATCTATCAGAGCACAAGTCAAAATCAACTGTGTCTGCCCTGAGTCTATCAGAGCATAACTCAAAATCAACTGTGTCTGCCCTGTATCTATCAGAGCACAACTCAAAATCAACTGTGTCTGCCCTGTATCTATCAGAGCACAAAAACACACACACAATTGTCTCTGCCCTATGTCTGTCTCAGTGAAAGCAAAACATTCCCCAGCATTTGAAAATGTTTCAGTCCAAAAGTCTAAGAGCACCCTTTTCTTTACTTGTGTTCCCACATATTCAAAGTGGCACACCTCCCCTGAACCGTCATATGTAACTCAATGTCTCCTTTCTGTATTGGCCACACGTCTGAAACACAGTGCGTAATAATCTCTTTTCGAATTCAAAAGCACATTGCTGCTCCTCTTCCCATTCAGACTCATGTTTTAAAATTGCATTTTTCATAACGTCTCTTCTTGTAAAGCAAGTTTTGTCATTCACTGACCAGTCTGATTTATAACTGCAACCAACGATAGCTAGTTCTAACAGGCTGATTTGTTTATCTTCCTGCATGTTTACATATTCTCCGTTCAACATTACTTCAGAAGCTTCTGATTCAACCAAAATACCATTAATTTCTAGTTGAGGAACGTCCTCGAAAGAATTAATTAAAACTTCTTGCGAGCGTTGTAAATGAACCTGTAGCTCTCCAGCCACATTCTCCACGAGCGACTAACTCTGGCTATCTAAACAGACTGTCAAAATAAAGGAAGCTTGGTACAGTTCCAACTCTCTCTTCAATTATTTATTTTCAGATGTTAAAAGGTCTGACTTTTCTTTAGCTCTAACTAACTCCCTTTGCAGCTCATAACATTCTTTTTCCAACTGCCCAAATGTTTGATACATGCTGAGGAATGCATTCAAAATGACACCACTATTTTTCTCTGAAATACCACTTTGTGTATACCCTCTTTAAGAGAAAAATCTTGTACACATTTATATATCTGTGTTTGCCCCTAATCTGTTAAACATGCATTAGAGGCAACTTCCCACCCAAATAACTCAGTTGGCATCTGGGAATCTGCAACTGAAAACATGGACATTGTAGAGAGCATATTCCTTTTTAAAAATTGCACTTTTCGTAAATCCTGCAAGTGACGCCAAAATGTCTTGCTTCGCCCTCAAAAAATACCACTCCCACACGATGGCCCAAACACAAAGAAGCAGGAGACATATAACACAACAACACCTAGAAAGGGGTTTCACTTTCCAAAATGAAACACATCAAAGACTCTCTTTTTAGAATAAGGCTTGGGGTTTTATTTAGGCAATGCTCTCTAACAGAAATGCTTTCCCAGATGCAACATTCAAATGTATATAGAGATATATATTTATATGCAAGCAATAATAACACACTTGGTAAATGTAACAGTTAAATGCATGAATAATAATAATGAATAAACAAGCAGCAAATAATACTGGACATCCTGCAAGAAATCACAAAGATATATACACTAAATACATCAAATGATTACTTTGGATGTGCACTCTGACTCACTCACACATCACAAAGAAAACACCTGAAATGACCACAGCCACTGGCCACACATCACAATGGCACTAGTCAGAAACAAATCACCTCATCGGTCGTTCACTCAACATCCTTGCCAACTCAAGCTGGAGGGGCCCGTTGACAGCTAGGCATGGACTTGCAACCAGGACTCAAGTTTCCTTCTTTTGTGACGACACATCTGCCCCACAAATGAGCTCCTAAGCTGCCTGCCAAGACCCTCTTCCTTTATAGTCTCAAAACACACTAGAAGGTACGAGAGTCTTTCCTTCCACGCCAAGGATCTTACTGGAATTGGCCACCTTCAATGCAAGTATTCCAGGGCAAATGGAGTTCCCACGTTCCCTCTACATTCTCACATGTTTCAGCCTTTATCTTAACGAAGCTTACAAAAGTCTTCAAGGGTACATTTAACAATCTCTTCTCCAAAAACAAAACAAAACAACCTTGAATGTGATTAACCCAAACAACTTGCAAACACTCTATAGGCCTGTGCGTGCAGAAAGCTCTAGCAAGACAGAGTCAGAATTCAGGATGACATGAGGCCATGTCAAAGCCAATAGTAAGAACTTCATAATACTTCCCAATGTACAACACAATGCGCATTTGTGCACCACTGCCTATAGCATCACATACTTCATCTCTCAATGTACAACACAATGCACATTTGTGCACCACTGCTCATAACACTGCACTTTGAGATCAAAAAGAACATTCCACACCTCTCTATCTCTTTTGCTTTCAAATGCACATCCCACGCGTTCTGTTCTTGGCAAGCTGTTCTACTCTGTGACAGCTCCCACTTTAAGACTGCAAGATTACATGAAAGAAACCTTCAAGGGAAAAAGGCATATGCAGGATGTCGTACTTTCAGACTAGGGTCAAAAGACAATTAAAATGATGGTAATCAAAGGTCATCACGTGGTGTCAAACCATAAGAGTGCCTCTAGCACTACACTCAGTATATGCCACTGCCTCAGCTCCTTCGGGCAGACCCACCACCTGCACGTTGTTCTGCAGGGAGCTGCCCTCCGCATCTCAGCTCTTCTTTCTAGTAACTTCACATGTGCCATTAGCTGCTGTACCTTTAATGCTGCATTCTTTGTAATCGGGTGGACTTCGGGCAGTTCTTGCTCAATGTCGTCTACCTTGTCAGTCAGCTTGCAATGATCTGCGTGCTCCAGGGTGAAGTCAACTGTGATTTTGTCGATGCGGCCCTCAAGGGAAGTGCGCGTTTGTTCGAGGGAGGTACCTATTTTCTCCACAGCAGCGAGTACAGAGTCTAGTTTGGTGTCCAGGGTGTCTGCTGTCACCTGCCCCGGTGGCTAGCGACCCCCAGCCACTCAGTCCACTGACACGGAGGAGCTGCCAGGTGTCGACGCCACCCCTGTGTGCAGGTGGCCCATCGTTGCGCCAGACGCCCAGGCACTATGTATGACATGCAGTGCAGAGCAGTATGGCCAGCCAGCCTCTCCTCCACTCAGGTGTATTTTAGCCAGGAATCTTTGTTTGGGTGGTACCGAGGGAAATCAATCAATCAATCAGGGACTTACATAGCGTGGCTACTCACCAGTGATGGTGTCAAATGTGCTGGGGGAGGGAGGATGCTGGTTGGACTGGGTGGAGGATCATTCGAAGAGCCAGGTCTTGAGGTCCTTCATGAATTGGGTCAGCGACACAGATTGCCTGAGGTGCAGGGGCAGGGTTTTCAAGGTCTTGGCAGAGAGGTAGGAGAATGACCTTCCTCCTGTTCTGGTCTGGGGATGGAGGTGAGGGCAAGCTGGGAGGATCGCAGCTATCTGGCGGGTACTTGGAATGTGAGGCGGTGTGCAGGTATGCTTGCCCTTCATCGTGTAGAGCTTTGTAGGTGTCAGTGAGGAGTTTGAAAGTGACTCTCTTGTTGACTGGGAGCCAGTGGAGTTGTCGGAAGTGTTGCATGATGTGGCTGCGGCGGGGGATATCGAGGACCAGTCTGGCTGCGGCGTTTTGGACGTTCTGTAGTTTCTTGATCTGCTTCTGGGTGAGGCTGGAGTCGAGTGCATTGCCCTAGTCGAGTCTGGTGATGATGAGTGCATGGCTGACTGTCTTTCTGGATTCTGTCGAGATCCATCTGAATGTCTTTAGAAGCAGGCTGAGGAAACTGCGTTCATTTGGTGGTTCATAGTGAGTGATCGGTCGGGGTGGGGGAGATCCCAGAGCGGCTGGCCACCAGGAGTCGTCCCAGGCTGAAGGGGTGGGTCCCAGGATGAGTAATCGGTGTTGTCCGAGTTAAGCTTGAGGCGGCTGTCTTTCATCCAGGTAGCAACGGCCTTCATTCCACTGTGGAAGTTGGTTCTGGCGGTTGTGGGTTCATTGGTGAGGGAGAGGATCAGCTGGGTGTCGTCGGTGTAGGAGACGATGTTGAGTCCATGGCTTCTGACAATGGCTGCGAGGGGGGACATGTAGACGTTGAAGAGGGTGGGGCTCAGAGCGGAACCATGGGGGTACTCCACAGCTGATCTCCGTGGGTTCTGAGAAGAATGGCGGTGGTCTGGCTCACTTGGTCCGTCCTGTGAGGAAGGAGTGGATCCAGTCCAAAGCCTTGTCGCGAATGCCGGCGTCATGGAGTCTTGTGATTAGGGTGCGTTGGGAGACGGTGATGAAGGAGGCCAAGAGGTCAAATAGGATTAGGGCTTCAGTCTCGCCCCGGTTGAGGAGAGAGCGGATTTCATCGGTGGCGGGGAGGAGTGCTGTGTTTGCTTCGGAAGCCAGATTGGGAGGTGTCCAGGACATGGTTCACTTCGATGAACTCGGAGAGTTGGGCGTTGAAGGCCTTCTCTATGACCTTGGATGGGAAGGAGAGGAGTGAGATCAGTCTGGAGTTCTTGAGGTCTGTAAGGGCTGAGGATGGCCTTTTCAGTAGAGGGTTGATCTCGGCATGTTTCCAATCATCCTGGAAGGTGGTGATTTCAATGGAATAGTTTATGGTGTGGCAAAGCTGGGGGGCGATGTTGGCGGCTGCTCTGTGGAAGATCTGGTACAGGCAAGGATCTGTCAGGGCACGTGAATGGATGCTCTTCATGGTCTTGAGGCTGTCCTCTGTTATGAGCAGGGTCCAACATAGCACAGTCTGCTCTGGTGCAGCTTCGTTGTGTACGATGGTGGCGGGTGTGGTGGCCGGATCTGGGATGTTGAAGCTGTCGTAGATCTTCCCAATCTTGTGGTGGAAGAAGGTGCCGAGTTTATTGCAAAGGTCTTGGGAGGGGGGATGTTTGTGGTCTTGCTGTTGGGCCTGGAGAACTCCTTGATGTTGGCGAAGAGTTCCTTGATGTTGTGTGCATTGGCGTTGATTGTGTCTTGGAGGGCCACTTTCTTAGTGGTTTTCATGAGGAGGTGGTGTGCGTTGACAGCAGTTATGAAGGTTGTATGAGGTTCAAGGGTATTGTTGTGGCTCCATCTCTTCTCGAGACGTCTGCAGGTGCGTCTGGACTAGTGGAGGGCGGGAGTGTACCAGTTGGCCTTCTTGGAGTGTTGTTTGCCTGATCTTTTCTTGAGGGGTCCAGGGTGTCAGTGCAGTTGGAGATCCATCGGTGGAGGTTGCCCGCTGTGGTGTTGGCACCTGTAAGCATTGGCGGAGTGGTGGTATTCAGGGAATTGATGAGAAGTTCTTCAGTGGCCTTGATCCTGCTGCGAGGGGGGGCAATGATGTTGGTGGTGTATGGTGGGCGTGGTGAAGGCTTGATATATACAATGATGGTTGGTCCAGGAGAGTTCAGTGGTGTGGCTGTAGTTGAAATTCCTGCTGGCGGAGAAGACAAGGTCGAGCGTGTGTCCGGCTATGTGGGTTGGTGTGGTGACTAGCTGCTTGAGTCCGATGTTGGTGAGGTTCTCCAGGAGGGTGGTTGTGTTCTGGTCACTGGGGTTGTCCAGGTGTAAGTTGAGGTCTCCAAGTAGGATGTAGTCGGTGGATGGGAGAGCCTGTGGTGCAATGAGGTCTACGATGGCATCGGTGAATGGGGGGTCATGGTGGGCCAAGGGGCCTGTAGACGAAGGTGCTGCAGAGGGTGGTGTTGGGGTTGGTCCGGTTCTGGAAGTGAAGGTGTTCCATGGTCGCCGTTGGGTCATTAGAGTGCGTGGTCAGTCGGAGTGCTTTTGTAAATGATGGCAATGCCTCCTCGTGGGTGGTCGGGGTGGTCCTTGCGGGTGATTTTGTAGCCGTCGGGGATGGCGATGGCAATGTTCGGTCCGGAGCAGAGGTTAGTCCAGGTTTCCGTGAAGAAGGCGATGTCTGAAGAGGTGGCCTCGAGGAGGTCCCAGATTTCTGTGGCGTGTTTGTGGAGGGACCGCACGTTGAGGAGGATGCAGTTGAGCCGGTCGGGTGTGCTGCTGGTCGGCTGGGCGCCAAGAGGTGCTGGTGTGTTGATGTGGCAGAAGGTGCGTTTGCAGTTTCGGCAGGCGAAGGGTGCAAGGCTATTCTTCGGTGATGCTAGATGGCAGGCAACATGGCGTAAAGGGTTGAGGGCGAGGAGGGTGCTGGCATCATAGTGGTGGAGTGTCTGAGAGGCAGGGTCTCTGGCGCTGGCTGAGATCCAGGGGCAGACAGACGCCAATGGGTTTGCCTTTGGCTTGCCTTCGGCGCACCAGTGGCATGCCCGCTGCGCATGGCTGCACAGCGGCCACCATTAAGTAGTGCTGCAGGGGGCTGTAAAGCTGGGAGGCAGGAAACGCTGGAAAGGACACTGGAGGGGGTGGAGCCACAGGGGATTACAGCGGCAACAAGGGAGAGGACAGGGAAAAAGGAACTGAAAAAAAGCACAGGAAAAACAAAGCCAAGCAAAGAAAAAAAAAGCCAAAGGTAGAAAAGCAACGGAGAAGAGCAGATAGAGGGACAGGAAGGCATACAAGCAGCAGAGCAGTGATGCTCTACCACTGGACCACCAGGGATGAGGCACAGGCAGGAGCCTCCGGGGGGAGGAGGGACTCGAACACCTGACCTCCGGGTCAGAGGAGCCAGCAGCAGCAATGGGGACATCAGCAGCAGCTACCAGATGGTGCAATGCTGTGGGAAGAGCAAGTCCACTGGGGGATAGTCCCCCTTACACCCAAATGCAAACTAACCGGTTGCGAAGAAAGGCAGGACCACCCTGTTGCCTCTTCTGATCTAACAGTGGCGACCATATTCCGTGTTCCCCAGCGAGTAACCGTGGATCAAGGTGCATACCCAAGGGCCTGGGCCCGAACCGGCCCCTGTTCCCCTGGCACCCGCTGCCACCAAAGGCCGATCTCAGCGACTTGAGCCAGTTAGTGGAGTCCCCCACCAGTCTTGTTCAGTGCCCTCGTGATGTAGGTCAGCCGCAGCCCAGGGATTGCTCATTGCATGGTGTGCACCACCCACAGGTGCTAGGCCTGGGCAAGACTCGACCCCCGGCCCTCCTCTGCTACGTGTCCCACCTTTTCCTCACCTGGACATCGACACTGTGGCTCAATCCGCCGCGCTGTCTCCAAATCTGTGAAAGACACACAATTGATGGACGGAATGCAGAACAAATCAAAACATTCACCCCCAGTCAAGAGATCTGGATTAAATCCATCATTCTTTTGCTCACCATGCCACCCCAGTTTAGACCTGGCCATATGCAAATCAGCCTTGACCCTGTGCCTCATGGGAACAGTCCAGCCCGAACTGCCAAGCCAGGTCCTCCCAGGACAGGAAACAAGCATCCTAGGACCGGTTTCAGGGTTTCACCCCTCTTCAGCCAGGATAGCTTGATTCCAGTGGCACAGTGAGCCCAGGACCCACGTCTGGGCATACCTGGCGCACTTAGGGCGAGAAAGCAAAAGACGCACAACTGATGGACGGAATGCAGAACAAATCAAAACATTCACCCCCAGTCAAGCGATCTGGGTTAAATCCATCATTCTTTTGCTCACCATGCCACCCCAGTTTAGACCTGGCCATATGCAAATCAGCCTTGAACCTGTGCCTCATGGGAACAGTCCAGCCTGAACTGCCAAGCCAGGTCCTCCCTGGACCGGAAACAAGCATCCTAGGACCGGTTTCGGGGTTTCACTCCAACTGATCTTTGAACAATCTATGCAGAGCAGTACCTATGAAGAACGCATTGAAATCTTTGAGGCATAGAAAGAGAAAGTGCTTTTCACCAGCCACTTAAAAAGGCCCAAAGCCACTTCGAAATTGAGTCACCAGCCACCTCTTGCCTGGCTGAAGCAATTTCAACAAGGGATCTCAAAGCCAAAACATAGGGTGGAGTATGCAAATGTAAGAAGAACCTGATCCCAGTCCTGAGGTAATTGCTGTAAGTGTGCTAGAGTCCAGCTGTCTACCAGAGGCTTGGCATTCTTCAAAATTTGCATGGCCCGTCTGGCCAGGACATATAAGGGCATGACTTTTCCAGCTGACCTCTTACATGGGTCCTATGCTCATGTTGTAAGGCTTGCTCTTTGTCAGCAAGACTTTATACAACCAAAACGTATCAGAAATCCCAGTTCTCTTGACTAGATGAGGATGGGATAACATCCCGGGGAAGACCAACAGATGCAATTTCCATCAGATATTTAGCTGATAAAGGAGATGATATCTCCAAAAGTCATGTCCAAAGTGGGATTCAAACCAACGCCTCCAGAAGAGACTGTGGCCTAAACACAGCACCTTAGACCACTCTGCCTCCCTGTCTGTCCAGTAATTTGACAAATGTCCAAAGTCACTCATAAACGTCTGCCCCCATGCAAGCCTCGAAATCATTTAAACCTTCTCACGCAGGGTGCAACCTTATGCACAGGACAATAAACACAGAAGAAAACCTACGAAAGCACTTAATTTCACAGGTATACTGTTGTCATGCTTTTTGAAGACCTCATATTTCTCACCAGGTTTTGAGGGTCCTGTATCCTGCTCACACAATTGCCTTGGCAGCCACCTCTCTCTCTACAGCATAGGAAGTAGGAAGTCAGAAGGTGGGGCAGTGTATGCCAATTTATGCTGTCACTGTGCCTTGCAGATACCCGCAGGATTTCTAGATCCTTGCTGGACACAAGAGTGTAGAACTTATTCCAGATCAGCTGTCACTAACAGGAAACGTCTGAGCACAGGCAGTCTTTTTCTTTCTGGCCCTTGGCCTGGGACTCACCCTTACTTGCTGAGGGTTGAAGTTCTGCTTACCAACGTTGCATAGAACCTATGTTCATGGACGTTCGGGGACTGGGGGGAGGTCAAGAGCAGGGCAGGGAGAAGTAGGTCGCCTCTTCTGCAAGCCTCCTCTTCCTTGCCTACCTGATGTTCACTCACTCTGGGGGATATTCACAAGAACGTGTGCTAAATATCTCAAAAAAATGTTAACGCAACTTTACACATCGGAGCCCATTGCGGGAAAACAACCCCGTGTTACCCTGGAATTCACAACACGGCGGTACCATGCGATAGTTCCCCGAAAACACGGCCAATGTCCACGATACAACAACCGTGACCGTGATAAAAACACAAACCTCAACGCGAAAAAACATGCGATGGGCCAAAGCGCGATGAGGAAATCAGCGATAAGCAGCGCCAGGCCTGCAATACACACATGGCAGGTGGGAAAAACCACTATAGAAGTAGAAAAAACACACAAACACAAAATGACCAACACGCAAGCACCATGGAGTCAGCCGGAGCAGGCGCAGAGGACGAGCGCAACCCCACAAGCACCCCGGACGACCAGCCTGGGACCTCGGGGACGTGGAAGGGCAAGGACAAGAAGAAGAGGAAGACAAAGTTCAGTCCACAGGAAAACAGGATCCTGGTCACGGAGGTGATGGAACACCATCAACAACTGTTCGTCACCTCCAACGTGTCATTGGGCACCAAAAATGGAATATGGCGGGACATCGTGGACAAGGTGAATGCCGTCGGAGAGCACAAGAGGTCAATGGACGAGGTCAAGAGGCGATGGATTGACATCAAGCGCAAGACCAAGGAGAAACTCGCAGCCAACCAGAAGGCAGCAATGCAGACTGGAGGTGGGAGCCCTGCGCCACAGCAGGAGCTGGATGACATGGAGGAGCTGGTGTCTACAGTCATCAGTGTGGAGACCGTGGCAGGAGTTGGGGGACCAGACACTGCTCGACAGGACACAAAACAACCGCAACAGGGTGAGTGACCACCAGGTACTGGGGGGATGGGGGGAGATGGCCACAATGGCACACATGCACAATGAAGCAGAGCACAGTGCACACCCACAATGACTCTGGATCATGACCCTGATCCACAGACTGTCACAATGTGCAATGCCATGCTGTCTGAATGTGAACCTGTACCATGCGGCTACATACATTCGGACACATTGTAATACACCATCTCCCCTTCATATTGCAGGGGCACCGTCAACACCTTCTGCAGAGCAGTCCCAGCCACTCTTCACTGATGACGAGGAGGACACCACCAGCATCGACACCCAAGCCCTCCAAGACATCATTGAACTCATCCGCCAATCACCTCCAGGACCAGGGCAGCCCAGCTGCATCGAGGAGACCCCACCCACTCCACAAACCACCCAGCAGGAGGCACCCACAGCCCTGGCAGTCTCCCAAGACCCCCAGGAACAACACATGGCCTTCCAACGCCGTGTGCTGGAGGGCCAGAGGGAGACGGCTGAGCAGGTGCGGGTGGGGTTTGACCTCATGGCTACCAAACTGGACGCCATCCATGGGTGTGTAGGTCCCAACAGGGACCAGCTCCAGTCCCTAACGGACACCCACGGCCTGCTCCATGGTCTCCAACGAGCCCTGACTGACATCGCTGGAGTCCTGACTCGGAGACAAGAACACCTGTCCGCTCCGAGAGGCTCCAGCGATCCCAGCCGTGAGCTGGCACATATGCGGAGGCTCATGGAGGACATGGTGCGGATGGAGGCGGAAAGGATGGCAGCCACCGCTGCACATCAGCGAAATGTAGCTGGGATCTACCATGCCCTGCATGTCCTCATCATGGCATTGCTGCCACAAGGCGTGGTGCAGATGAATGCTGCTGCCCCCACACCATCCACATCTCCGCCCCCTGGTGTGTCAGTGCCTCCCAGTGCGGCAGGCGTAACCACTCCGGCACCTGATGTGTCACTGCCACACAGTGCGGCCGACAATCCTCCTCCGGCCCCTGATGTGTCAGTGGCACACAGTGCCGCAGCCGGTACTGCAACACCCACAGGTGGGGCAGAGCACACATCCGACGACGAGGACATGGATGGGCTTGAGTTCAGAAGGAGGCACTAGCATTCATGTCCGCCACCTTGCCTGTTTCTGCTTGGTGCCGCACATGGCCCCATGACCTGTCACTGACCCCTGATACACTCCGCTGCACTCACCTTGGACCGCGACATGGACTTCCATATCCTGTTTGATGACCAATGACACGGCGACCAGACTGCGGACTGTACCCTTCCTCTTCCGCAGTACTTGTCATCCCCGGATGGACTCTGGCTGGCCCTCCACGGGCCCATATTGTGTGGTGTGCTTGGCATGGCCCTGTACCGCTCCAGCTGCAAAACTCCACTGGATGTGCAATAAACATCCAGAAATGCACTGCTGTGTCATGGCTTTCATCATTCATGTATGAATGTGTGGATGAATGTAGGGACAGTGATTTCCCTCACGTCAATGCTGCTCATCTAGTGGGATGCCAGTCACAGTGTGCTACATTGCCTATTGTGTTCCGTTTGCCGTGGACACTACAACAGGGACACACGCATTAGTCACTCCCTTGTCCGGACATTGACTGAACCACGCCCAGAGCCCCCGAGTCATTGTTGCAAGCCCTGCGCTGGTCCGGCGTACACCAGGCCAGACCACTCCGCTTACGCTCCGAGGGGGGGCCCACATAGCTACATGTCGCAGGCGTACTCGCTGGTGGTATGCAGGTCACTGGTATAGTTGTCAGCATGTCACGGCCACTCCCTGAGGGCAGGTCTGCACACACACCACACCCATCCGGCACAGGCGTCACAGGCCATGTGACCCCGCAAATATAAGGGGCAGATGACGTCACATTCCCCACTGCCGGTGGTGACTGGATGACGGACGCTCCACGGTTCTCAATCATAAAGGGGCCATGAGTTGCGGCGCACAGGGTTTGTCGCACCCGAGGCCTTGCGCCCGTCACGGGCCAACCAGTACGTGGCGCTGACTGGGGTTGCACAGGGTTAGTGGCACTTAAGGCCTTGCACCCGTCACGGGCCTACCACCATGTGGCGCTGACTGGGGTTGCACAGGGTTAGTACCACTGGAATAGCTGAGCGGGTGTGCAGCCTGCGATGATGACGTGTGCACTGATTTGGTCTCTGCCATTGATGCCTCAGGACTCAGCGTCATGTGTGGGACCTGCTGGGCCATGGGGCGGGTCCGCATGATGTGGACCATGCCATGGTGGCGGGACCGGGGCCTGGAGCTTGCACGGGCATGTGGTGTGCCCACTGGTGGACACACCGTTGGCGGCAGGTGAGCAGTGGGCCCGGAGTGCACAAGTGTGGATAGCCAGCGCTGGCCGGCGGGAGGGGGTAGGGTGCGGCTTCATGCGTGTGCAGGGACGGACAGGCGTTGTTGCTGTGTGCTGTGTGATGGACTCTGCCATGATTGACTCTGGCCTTGATTACAGATTGCAGACCTGGTGGCTTGCAGTGTATCCCGGCAAGTGGTTGGAGACACACCGGTGGCAGCAGGTGAACAGTGGGGCCTGGGTGCGCAGGGGTGGCGGTGTCTCTCTCTCTCTCTCTCTCCTTTCCTTCCCTCTCTCTCTCACTCTCTCTCTCCCTTCCTTCCCTCTCTCTCTCTCTCTCTCTCTCTCTCTTTTCCTTCCCTCTCTCTCTCACTCTCTCTCTCCTTTCCTTTCCTTCCCTCTCTCTCTCACTCTCTCTCCCTTCCTTTCCTTCTCTCTCTTTCTTTCTTTCATTCTCTATTTCTCTGTGTCTCGCTCCTTTGATGTGCGCATGGCACACGTTCTGATTTTGTGCTTTATTTTCAAGGCTGTGACATCGTGACTGTCCCGGACGGACCCGACAGGAGTCTTCCGCATTGGTGTTTTGTGTTGTGTTTCAATAAAGTTTTTGGTTGTTACTTCAGTGCTGTGTGACTGTTTCTCGTTCTTCTGGCCACACGTGTGTTATTTTTTGACAATGTGCGTCATCATGCGCTTTTTGTGGCTCTTGTGTCGTGCACGGTATGTGTATGTCCGGGGGGCGGCTGGGGGTGGTGGCGGTGGGTGTTGTGGCCCTCATGGGTATCCGGGCTGCATGATGATTGTCTCCATGGCATCTGTGGGTCTTCGGGTGTGGCTCTTGGCTGGGCTCCCTTTCATGCTGCAGGTAGTCGTCCTGCTTAACACCAGCAAAAGGCAGGTGTTAAATCCCTGGTGCTACCGCGGCTTATTGCCTGTTTTTGGTTCGCATCGCAGATCTGGCAGTTCGTTGTGAAAGTGGTGTTGTGGTTTTTTCGTGTGTTTTTGCACGGGAACGCCTACTCTGCATCTCATATGGGTTAGTTTGTGGTGTCCATCGCGGAGGAAAATTTTGGGGCAGTTGTCGCGGGAATACTGGGGATGTCTGCAGTTTGCACCCGCTTGTGAATGGGTTGTTGAATCCATCTGCACTTTAGATGCGTTAAGGTGGGGATAAATTGGAGGTAGGTCCTTGTAAATATGCCCCTCTGTCTTTCTCTCATTCACTCCTTCCTCAACACCCCTTCTCACTCACTCCCTCTATCACTTGTGCTCTTTCGCCCTTGCTCTGCATCCCTTACTGGAAACATCTCTTGAAGGAAGCACATGAAAATGACGTGACATAAAATTTAGAATCTACTTATTGGAAACCAAAAATATAACTACACCACAGCCAACTGAGAATATAACCCATTTCTTTAATAAAGGGGCTGTTTCAAGCACCTGACCAAAAAACACATAAAACACCACGTGGGCTTGAAAAATATCATAGGCGCTTGAAGATGGAAATGGGCAAATGCATTTGCAATTGAATCTGAAGTTTGGTACTTATTCGGATATTATATACATTGCCAATTTTTTAGCTAAGATTCTAAAGGAAATCAGAGAGTAAATCGATTTAAAGTTTTGTCAGAAGTGGGATTTGAACCCACACCTCTAAGAGAGACTGCGGCCTTAACGCAGCGCCTTAGACCACTCAGCCATCCTGACCACACAAGGAGTGCTTAATGAAAGGGTGGAAAAGAGTTTGGGAAACGGAAAAACACAGAGCTTAGGAAAATAATGGCTAGAACAAACTGAAAACCCAATGCACTCTTCCAAGAAGACAGGCATACAAACCCCAGTGAGGGAAATGATCAGATTTTCCTCTCTCAAGAAAAGGAGTGGAGTAACAACAGGAATGTCAGAATTGAGATTCGAATCCACGTATCCAGAGGAGGCTGCAACCTGAATGCAGCACCACAGACCACTCAGCCATCCTGACTTGCACATGCCATAGGCCAGGCAGCAATGCAGGTGGGGTGCTGAAAAGGAATACCCTCAATTTATTTATCCAATTCTAAGCACTTCCAACTGATCTTTGAACAATCTATGCAGAGCAGTACCTATGAAGAACGCATTGATATCTTTGAGGTATAGAAAGAGAAAGTGCTATTCACCAGCCACTTGAAAGGCCCAAAGCCGCTTCAAAATTGATTCACCAGCCACCTCTTGGCTGGCTGAAGCAATTTCAACAAGGGATCTCAAAGCCAAAACATAGGGTGGAGTATGCAAATCTAAGAAGAACCTGATCAAGGCCTGAGGTTATTGCTGTAAGTGTGCTAAAGTCCAGCTGTCTACCAGAGGCTTGGCATTCTTCCAAATTTGCATGGCCCGTCTGGCCAGGACATACAAGGGCATGACTCTTCCAGCTGACCTCTTACATGGGTCCTATGCTCATTTTGTAAGGCTTACTCTTTGTCAGCAAGACTTTATACAACCGAAAAGTATCAGAAATCCCAGCTCTCTTGACTAGACGAGGATGGGATAACATCCCGGGGAAGACCAACAGATGCAATTACCATCAGCTATTAACCTGATAAAGGAGATGATATCTCCAAAAGTCATGTCCGAAGTGGGTTTCAAACCAATGCCTCCAGAAGAGACTGTGGCCTAAACACAGCACATTAGACCACTTGGCCTCCCTGTCAGTCCAGTAATTTGAGAAATTTCTAAAAGTCACTCATAAACGTCTACGCCCATGCAAGCCTCGAAATCATTTAAACCTTCTCACACAGGGTGCAACCTTATGCACAGGACAATAAACACAGAAGACCACCTACGAAAGCACTTAATTTCACAGGTATACTGTTGTCATGCTTTTTGAAGACCTCATATTTCTCACCAGGTATTGAGGGTCCTGTATCCTGCTCACACAATTGCCTTGCCAGCTACCTCTCTCTCTACACAAACATCTACAGCACAGGAAGTAGGAAGTCAGAAGGTGGGGCAGTGTATGCCAATTTATGCTGTCACTGTGCCTTGCAGATACCTGCAGGATTTCTAGATCCTTGCTGGATGCAAGAGTGTAGAACTTATTCCAGATCAGCTGTCACTAACAGGAAACGTCTAAGCACATGCAGTCTTTTTCTTTCTGAACCCTGGCCTGGGACTCACCCACACTTGCTGAGGGTTGAAGTTCTGCTTACCAATGTTGCATAGAACCTATGTTCATGGACGTTCGGGGACTGGCGGGAGGTCAAGAGCAGGGCAGGGAGAAGCAGGTTGCCTCCTCTGCAGGCCTCCTCTTCCTTGCCTACCTGATGTTCACTCACTCTGTCTTTCTCTCATTCACTCCTTCTGTTATGTTCCATATAGGTACCCTAATATAGGCCCGGGTATCATCATACCCCTTCACCTACATTACCTCCCCTACACTACACTGTAACAAGCCTTTTAGGATTGAACCTTTACCTAGTTCTAGTCCTGGGTGCAGAAGAAGGGTTTCTCCTAAACAATAGAGTCCTATAACTCCATCAATAGACTCACACAGTATGAATGAATAGTTATAAGGGTTCTTAGAAACCAGGCTGGGGCTACACCACCTTCCTCCCCATATCTACGTACACGGATCATCCCATACGTCATCCTCAAATCCAACAATGGCTAATACAAGCAACAAGGGACAAAGGAGCCCTAGATACTTTCTCTATAAATATAGCACCTCTTGCTAGTGTTAGTTAGAGGAAACCGAGACTTCCAGGCAGACACACTGACCAGAGACGCTGAGGCTCCTGCATGCAGACGCTCCAGCTGACAGTGGCCTGAACATCCCTTGCGGGGTGTCCAACTCGAGACCAAGAAGGACTCCTACATTCTCACACTTCAGGTAATGGGGTTCGACTAATTCCTAGAGGGATTATTGGCTTTACACCTACTCACATGCTAGGTACACTTAGGTACATCTAGATAGGCATCGTAGGAGTATGCGCTCTCTTTTATCAATACATTTTATATGTTATGTTATGTTAATCAAATTTGTAGAGCGCGCTGTTACCCTAGGGTGTCCTGGCGCTATGCACTGCCTGCTAAAAAAAAGGTGGCCAGAAGGCTTATTGGTTAAAAAGGCAGGTTTTGAGCCCCTTCCTGAAGGAGAGCAGGTCTGTAGCGTTCCTCAGTTGGAAAGGAAGCTCGTTCCAAGATTTGGACGCACTGTTAATAAAGCTTCTGCCTCCCCAGCCTGCTTTTTTAAAAGCGCTGATTGTGACTTTCTTCGCCCCTATTGATCGTAGCGCTCTCCTTGGGATGTACCACTGAATTTTTCGTTGCAAGTAGTCCGGGCCTTTGCCATTAAGGGCTTTAAAAACAGTGCACAGCGCTTTGAAGCGTATTCTGTGTCTGACAGGGAGCCAGTGCAGCTGTTTGATCTCTTCCTTTACAGAGGCAAACTTTGAGGTCCCTGAGAGCAGTCTGGCTGCCGCATTCTGAACCATCTGAAGCTTGTTAATATATTGTTTTTGAGCATTCATGTAGAGTCCGTTGCAGTAATCCAGCCGAGACATAATGAGTGCCGAGATTACTGTTTTGAGGCCATTGTCGTTGAGATAGAACTTAATCTTTTTTATGATCTTTAGTACATAAAAACAGGCCGAGGTAACTGAACTTATTTGGTCACCTAGTGCCAGCTTATTGTCCATTAACACTCCCAGATTTCTGGCTTTCTCAGTGGGTATGGGGCATGAGCCAAGGTCGGCCGGCCACCAGTCTGGAGTCCACACTAGCGGATTCTTCCCAAATTGTATGACCTCAGTTTTATTAGAATTGAGTTTTAAGCAATTTGCAGACATCCATCTGGAGATAGCAGCCATGCAGTCATGGAATCGAGCCCCCGTTTCCTTTTCAGAGCCCTCCCTTAGTGACAGCACTATTTGGGTGTCGTCAGCATAAGAGGTCAACTGGAAGCCAAAAGACCTAATCACACCAGCTAGGGGAGCCACGTACACGTTAAAAAGTGTTGGGCTGAGGGAAGAGCCCTGTGGCACCCCACAAGGAAGGGTGAAAGGTTTAGACTGGCATTTGTCCATATCCACGGTTTGTACTCTGTCAGAGAGAAATGACTGCAGAAGCTTCCAGGCAGACCCCTTTATCCCGGCCCCAGACAGACGGTCCATCAAAACTTTGTGATGGACCGTGTCAAAGGCCGCGGACAGGTCTAACAAGATCAATACAGCATTACCTCCCCTGTCCAGGGCCTCCCGAATTTCCTCCGTGGATTTAATTAAGGCAAGCTCCGTGCTGTGTTCTGCTCTAAAGCCATATTGGGATGGATCAAGAGTCTGATTGGATTGAAGAAAGGCATTAAGTTGTATGTTCATAGCTTTTTCTAAGGCCTTGGCAGGAAGCGGGAGTCGAGATATAGGCCTGTAATTATTGGGGTCACCTACATCAAGATTCTGTTTTTTTAGGAGGGGGAGGATGGAAGCAACCTTCCACTTCTTGGGAAAAGAGCCAGAGCTGAATATCTCGTTCAGCAAGGGCGTAAGGGCTGAGCCAAAAACTCCCGAAATTTGTTTAAATAAGTAAACTGGACAGGGATCAGATGGAGCTCCCGAACGAATGGAATTCAGAATTTTAATAGTCTCCGGAACCGTGAGAGATTGAAAGTGATCTAATACGGCAGAGGTTGTTGAGCTATCATGTCCGAATGTATTTGGCTGCTCAAGCTCCTTATTATCTGCTGGGGAGAAGGAGGAAAAAATAGATTCCACCTTTGATTTAAAGAAGTCGGCCAATTGATCGCAGAATTTGGGGCTGCTGGAGCTCTTAGGGGCATTTGGTATGGCTAATTTTTTGAGTGTTTTAAAGAGTTCCTTGGAGTTTGATTTGGCTTGATCTATTTGTTCCTCAAAGTATTTCTTTTTAGTTTCCAGCAACATCCCCTTATAGATAGCAATGCTATGTCTATAAGTGTCCTTGTCTGGCTTATTATATTCTTTCCTCCAAGCCCTTTCTAACTGTTTACAATTCAGTTTTTGAATTCTGAGCTCTTCTGAGTACCAAGGGGCCGAAGGTGTAGCGCGTTTAGGAACCCACTTTTTAACAGGAGCGAGTGTATTGCAAATGGACTCAAGCCATGAAGTGTAGACTGAGGTAGCCTCTTCTGCTCCAGCGGGAAGAGGGCACAGAGATTTCCAAAGCTCTTCTTCCAATTTGGAACTGTCTACCTCTTTCCAAGCTCTGGTTTCAATCTCATAAGCAGTTGTTAAGGGGGTTATGGGATCCGCGGGTGAGTTTAAGTGAAACTGAATCGCCCTGTGGTCGGACCATAGCAGCGGGAGTACCGCAGTACAGACAAGGTTCGAATTATTTGAGTAGATCCCGTCTAGGGTGTGTCCCTTATCGTGGGTAGGATTATGTATTTATTCATGCTTATTGCAAGATGGTAGAACTGTGCTATCCTTTTATGTTCGCTGTACTGCTAATCATATATCTCTGCTACTGTCTAATGGTTGTTGCATCTCATATATTCTACACGAGAATAACAACTGTTCAATAAATCCTTATTGAAACGCCCAGGCTGTTTATTCTGTGTATCTCTGAGACAAGATAAGTGAGCACGAGTGACTGAGCGAAAAGTAGTACATTGTTTCCACGATCTTGAGGGATCAGGGTTGTCATGTTCTGAGGTTGCCAGAAACTAATCTCTATCCGATAAGAGGAGACACTAGTGGCACTGTGAGCTAGCTTATGCAAACAGGCTAACAATTCTCGTGGGGGTGCTCAGAGTCAGTCTGCCACCAAGCCCACAGTTTATGTTATCCAAACGTTCAGGTCATGCATGGGTACTATAAGAACTACACGACATGGCGCCGCCAACGTTGGTTAGGTACTTATTTAACAGTAGAATCTGAGTAGTTCAGTCCTGCTAATTCTCAGAGACCCCTACTCACAAAACACCAGAGACGTCTGGAGTGGGTGGGCACAAAAACTCCGCCACAGTTGAGTAGGCGAAATATCCTATTTATTGGCTGCTGGTTAATCAAGCTCGAAGGACATTTGGTTCCTAAAATTGTGTACAACACCTTATCTTAGTTCCCTTGAACAAACTACTTTCCAAAATGACTGAGGACACAACCAACCAAGATAACCCGGTGGTGGCTAGACGCATCACAGTAGAAGATGAAGAGGTGGATGGAGTACTCATTGCACCTAAATTCAGACGTACTATCACCCTGAAACTACTAGAATATGGTTTATCAGCTAGGGGTGGCTTAGTAGCTTTTGTGATAGAGGCACACAAATAGAACAAAACAGAGGTATTCTATTCATGGGTTACATTCCCAGAAGCAGATGCAAGAACACACGCATTTCACTACTATGTAGAAGGAGATGCACCAGCGGAATACGGTCCTTGGGAGGACATAGAAGTTCCACTCACGTACCAGGAACATTTTTACTGGTTTAAAGGCGCCCTACCCCACTTAAGACACAGAGTAAGATTAGGCCCGCTCGGAGGAGACAGGGCAACATGGCCAATATTAGCGGCCTACACACCACATCCTGACATTGATACAATGCCACAACCAGTCTTACTCATACAACATAAAGATTTAATTAGAATCTACAGAAACCTGACGCAATACATCATGAGGACTTTCACAGTCCAACCAACAACAGTTGCAACAAATGGAACTCAATCTCAGGGTACAGCAACAAAAATAACTCCACAAACATTACATGCAGTAATGGGCAAAATGCCCACGAAACGTGAACAAATGCCATTCTGGGTAGCTCAGAAAATAACTCAGCTCGAGGCAGTATTTCCAAATACTACCACGTTTGAAAAACACAGAATACTAACAATCTGCTTGCCCATGGGGATAACACCACAGTTAGAGGATTGTACCACTTGGGGTACAGTCTTTGCTGCCATATATACCAGAACTCATGGTATTCCTTCATTAGCGGTAGTACCAGATGTATTAAGACAAATACAAAACGAGTATGGAGCAGAGCCTGCCCTGAACTTAGGGATGAAGTTATTAAATAACTATGACCAGGTATCAGCCATAATACTAGCTAATATTAAAGGGGAAGCAGCTTCAGTGGCAATCCGCCAACGCCTAAGGGAGTTCAGTCCGTTAGACCAACCACACGAACTACCCAAAATAATCGAAACTGCATATGCAGAATTAGGCAGAGACAGTTTGGGTGGGAAAGCTTTAAAACCACAACTGATGGGCAGTCCTGAAAAGGACACTTCCAAGCAGACACCTGCTTCTTCTAAAAAGAAGTGGGATAATAAAAAACAACAAAACTTTTCAGAAAAGAGATCTCAATCCCGAGGTAGATCTCCTCTACAGGAGCCCTTTGAAAAGAGGTATAATCTCAGGAATAGGGATAATATTAGGAAACCTGACAGGTATCAGGATACTGATACACGTTCCTCTCGTTCCTTTCAGTGTTCGACGAAAACTTCCGAGAGAGAAGGACGGTCAGAACACAAAGAAGAGCGTACAAAGTCCAGAGACAAGCAGCATGCTCAAGACTATACTTCCAAAAAGAAGACAAGCCAAAATCAAAACCTCAATTTAAGAACAAGCATTTGCAATGCAATAGGTCTCGCATTTACGCGAGTTTAAGCTATTGGCATTGTAAATGACAATGCGTTTTATTTGTTTTAAAAACCAAAACATAAATAAAAAGCATTGTTATTTACAATGCCAATAGCTCAAACTTGCGTAAATACGAGACCTATTGCATTGCAAATGGTAGGCATCACGGACAACGGGAGGGAGGGGGAGAAGGCACGGACAACGGGAGGGAGTGCGGAGCAACTAAAACAATACATATGCAAAATGAAGCGTGCTGTACCCCTGTGAGCACCTAAAATGACAAAACGTATTTCAATTTAATAAGTGAAATTGATGTGAGTCATTGCGAAAGAGGTCCTTGGAGTCCGGCAGTTGGGTGGGGTGTGTAAAAGTGAGTTTTTATAAGGTGTCCATGGAGCGGACGGTCTGTTTGGACGGATGTGTTTCACTATTTGAATTAATTCAAGGCGTGGTGTGTCGTTAATTGTCAGAATGAGTGTTTTCAATGTTCTATTAAGTTTGCGCGCAGCTTTTAATCGTAGAATGAATGTTTATCTGATGACTAACTACAGTCAGGAAGCGCAGGGGTATGAGGTGATGAGAAGGGGCAGAGGAATAGGGGTGAGCTCGGTATGTCGCAGCAAAAGTATTAATTGGGAGATCCTGTTGGTTTTAACAGCTTCAACCTATAGCTGGGATGATTCTGTGGGAACGATTTACACGTCTAATTGAGTCCTTACCCTTGCACTGTGACGCAGTTCAGTAAATCAGATTATAAATACATATTCATTTCAGGGCTATATACTGGATTAACTGAATCTCTTCTAGGGAGATTTGAGGCATTTGCAGTATCATAGAAACTGAAGTTAAACTAGCGAGGCGTTTTGGAGTCTAAGGAGACTTTGGCTGACTGGCAAGCATGTGAAATAGCCACATGTGAGATTACGTTTGTGATATCCAGCCGCCTGGTGAACAGTCATTTACCGAGCCCGTCTGCTTCCCCTCCTCACCTGGAGTCGAACTTAGTGCCGTCCGTGGTAGTGGTAGCGCACGAAGTCGGCAGACCTCAGGCACGGAGCGGCGCGTCATTGCAAGCCACCAAGCTCATCAACAGGCAGGCCGTCTGCAACCAGGCCAGGGCCTGCCACCAGCGCCGGCTGCTGCATCACATGGCCTGGCTCAGAGGGATGGGGGTCTGAGAAGAAAGCAAGCCGGAGGGGGAAGGGCAGTGCTGGGTGAGAAGCTGGGAAGGCGAGCCAGAAGGAGAGCAGCCCCTGAGCTGAGGAGAAAAGGATTAGAAGAGCGGTGGCGTGAAAGAAGGGCACAGAGAAGCGAGGGTACAGTAAGTAACTGGGAGCTAGTACACCGAAGAGAAATGAGGCCTGGGAAAGCAGAGCTAGGGAGGAAAGAGAAATTGAATGAGAGGCAGGATCAGCCGTCAAAGTAGGTATCTGCAAGCGGCAAAGCGCTTGTTATTACAACATGCAGAACAAGGGTGAACGCGGCCACGAAAGTGAAAACGATCGCACTAATTGGAAACATGATCCACAATAGATGGCACCCTGCGCGCCGCTGCTCGCTCCCGCAAGCTGTAGGCCGTGGGAGTAAACATGTACTGAAAAAGGTGGGGCATGCACCCGCCTTTGGCCAATTGCGTGCTTTCATTTTTGAAAGCCACACGCAAAGGCCAATAGAATGTGACAACCACACGCACGAGCTTTCAGAAAGCTTTCAGAATGTCTGGAGTAATTCCAAGAGGCCCTCTCCTAGAGCAGCACATGCGCGCTGCGCTAGGCTCAACCTAAAAAGAAAGTTGCAGGCATAAAGATTAGACATGCCCAGAATTCTGAGGATGCAACTTCTGAACGGGGAATGGGCTCAGACAATGCTAGACAGTGCGGCAGAGGTAACAATAGCTCGCCAGAACCTGAAGGAATTTCTGGTGATAGAGGACTTGAATGATTACATCACGGTGGAAACACCAGACACCAGGGTGAGCGTCCCACATAAGTTACATGAGATAACACTCCAAATGGAGGGGGACAAGCCCAGGAAAGTTAAGGGTCTCTTTTGGGAAAATCTGTCATCTGGGTATGACATCCTATTAGCAGAACAAGATTGGCCACCAGCATTCGTTATGGAGTGCCCTAGGGGGGAAAACATAATTTTTCCAGCATTCTCCGACCTCGTTCCCATACACCTTAAACATGCATATGCACGGGAGTGGGCAGTAGCCCTAGCTCCAGCATTGTATAAAAATCATGCAGGGTGGGATGAGGGGTCAACCCACCATGTGATCCCATTAAAAGTTTCACCAAATGCACAGAGACAATACCCAATAAAGCAAGAAGCTAAAAAACAGGTCAGGGAGATCTTAGATCAACTTGAATACCAAGGGGTGATTGAAACATGCACCTCACCAATGAACAATCCTTTGTTTCCAGTATCAAAACCGGACAACTCATATTGTCTAGTTTTAGATTACAGACATTTAAACACATGCACAAAGACATTCGCTGCCCAAAATGCACATAATGCTGCATTAATGAATAATATTGCGCGGAAAAAATACAAAACAACACTAGATATCTCAAATGGATTCTTCTGCCAAAATATAGCACCTGAAAGCAGGTATTTGACCGCATTCTCAGAGTTGGGGTCCCAACGACAATTTTGTCGTCTTCCCCAGGGGTATAAGAACAGCCCTGGGGTATTCTCAGCAAGAGTAACTGAGTTACTCCAAAATTTTGATGAAGAAGCATTGTCCTATGTGGATGATATATATCTGACGGACGATGATTTAAAAAGGCACTTGACCAGGGTGAGCACCATTATTATGGGATTCACCTCTGAGGGCTACAAATTTAGGGACATATTAACAAGCGGCAGCGATAACTATCGCTGACCGCTCTTAGCGAGAACTTTTTTATCGCCGGCTATCGCTGGCAATTATCACCATGCTATCGCTGTATTAACAAAGCATAGCGCAATGGAGATAATTTCCCAGCGATAGCGGTGTTTTCCATGGAACATCGCTGGTTTTCCAGCGATGTTCCATGGAAAACGGCGATAACCTTGCTGATACGACCCTGTGGTCGTATCAGCATAATCCACCCCCATTGTTAGTCAGCATTTTAGCAGACGTTAGTTTTTGGCAAAAACCACGGTTTTCGCCAAAAACTAACGTCTGCTAAAATGCGTGGGCCTCCTTGTAAATATCGCGATGTACATTTCGTGATATTTTACAAGGTAGTCCGTCAGGGGTACGCCCAGTGACGCCCACCTTGCATCTCATTAGAGATGCAAAGCGAGGCGTCTGGTAAACGGGTGCTAACATGCGCTAATGCATGTTAGCACCACCTTGTAAATAGGGCGATAAAAATATCGCCGCTTTAGCAGCAAAAAGTGCCACTAAAGCGGCGATACTGCCCTTGTTTATATGCCCCTTAATTTTAAGAAATCTAAAATAGCCCACCTCAATGTCCTATTTTTAGGAGACGAGCTTTCAAGTGAAGGGAAAAGCCTGGCAGCTAACTTTTTAGAAAAGTGTGCGCTGCTCCAACCTCCAAAAACATTGAAAAACTTGCAATCAATACTGGGATTCCTAAATTTTGGCAGAACATACATTTTGGATTACGCAGAAAGAGTAAAACCTTTCAACGACTTAATAAAACCTGACTTTTCAGTTAGACATTGGACACAGGAACATTCCAATATCCTACGTTCAGTACAAGAAGACATGATTGCTTCCAAACACTTGCAGACACGCGTAAACGGACGCAACTTGGTGATCCGTGTAATAGCAGGTCAATGCGGGTACACTTACTTAACCTTCAATGAAGGCAAAACAGTACCGATCGCATACAAATCACACCTGTACACAAGCGCAGAAATGCGTTTCACTTCAACAGAAAAAATACTGACAGCTGTTCAGACCGCTGTAGCAAGAGAAAGAGCTCTGGGTCAGGGGAAACGCATAATTGTCGTAACCCCGGTACCAGCTTTAGAAGCTGTTACTAAGGCGAGCATTCCGAATGCAAGAGCCTTACATCCGAGATGGATACAATGGGCTAATTCTCTTACTGCAACGGACGTTGAATACAGATTTGATCCAAGTCTAAAAACACAAGCATTCCTGCAATACCAACAAGAATATCCTCTACCAAATGAGATTTTGCCTCTAGATCAGTATGAATATATTATTTACACTGACGGATCTGCTCAACCGGCCATAGGGAGTAAGCAACAATACAGCGCAGTGTGTGCTATTGTTAAAGGTCGCATGCGGGATGGAAAGTTCAATCCGAGTTGCACAAAAACGCAATCTCTAGGAGACTGCACGGCTCAGTTGGCAGAGTTAAAAGCACTGATAACGGCACTTGTAAATACGAATCACGAATTCCCCACACTAATTGTGTGGGATTCCTTTTACTGTTTACAGTCATACAATGAGTACTTACAACATTGGGAACTAAATGGGTTTAAAGATGCAAAAGGTGGCACAATTAAGCATAAAATGCTATGGGAACAGGTAGTGGAGTTGAAAAACGAACTACCAAGGGCTCACGTGATACACACACTGAGTCATCAGCGTGATGGCGTTCACGTTGAAGGGAATTCATTGGCTGATAAAGCCGCAAAGGGGGCCGTGCGAACGGCTTCCGTAGCTGCAATCACTCGCTCTAAAATGAGAATAGACGGCGAGATAATGGTGACTGTCATCGCTTCACGCAAGGGCAGCTCAGCAGTACCGAAAAAATTTACACTCAAGTACTCCTACAAATTAGATGCACAAAACATTCCATATGCTCAGATTCCTGGAGTGGGGGATAGAGTAATACCAAATATGGATCGTAGGCAAGGTTTGATTGTTGCAGCACACAAGGGTTTGGGTTCTGCACATACAGGCGTTACAGCGACTATTTCACTACTGAAACAGCGCTATTGGTGGCCAGGTCTAGCAAAACAAACTAAAGATTACGTCTTGAAATGTGACATCTGCCAACAGATGAAAGGCTCCATCATAGCACGCCCAGCGCAGACACCATTATTAATATATGACAAACCTGTAGTGTTAGTTAAGTAAAACAATATTATAGTTACTTTATACACTAATAGCATGTGAGCTGGAATGTCCAGACAGAATGTAGAGTGTCCTGTTCAAGATATTCTATGTGAGAGTCATTACTGTTTGGCAGCGCTGAGAGCAGGACTGCTGTGCTGAAGGTATCCATGTATCCAGAATAAACAACTTTAAATCATCCTTCTGGAAGTGTAATTACTACATTTTATGGCGACGGGCTGTGTCTGTGCAAGGGACAGACTACGGATATCTTCACCCTTGGACTAACAAAAGAAAAGTGTTTAAATCGATCTACATGCTGGTAAGATCGTTTTTTATTCAATTAATGTTGCGCACTGGATTGACTTTGAAACGTGCCTGGATTGGATTTGAAAAGAGGTGTTATTTCTTCTTATCTTTCACCGTGATGTCTTGTAATTACTGTTGTGGCCTGTAATTATTCAAATGGCCTGCACGAGCTAAAGCGCGAGATATATATAAACAAGCTAGAACCTTGTAATTGTCAAGTTGGCTGTGTGGGTGCGAGGAGCAACCCTTGGGAAACCCAAGTGCAAAGGAACTATAGTCATTAATTTCAAGCTTTATTTACAGCATTTACCTTTAGGATTCGCATCACTCCTGGCCTACCGAACACAATTAACCTAAATAAAATGCAAGAAAATACAAAGTCCATGGAAAACACTTTATTGTGTTAGCCTGTTTTGTTAATTTGTTATTTTAATCCTTTATTTTAATTTCTTATTTTATTTTATTGTGTTTTTTCAGAAACAATGTCTGATCAGGCCATGGACTCCCCGCCTAGATTCTTGGCCACTCCAGGTTCACCACCTATACCTTGGGAACAATGGAAAAAACTCTTTTCACGTATATGTTAGCTATTGGAGGGGATAAATATGGGCCTGTTAGGCGTCAAGCCATACTACTACATCACTTGGGAGTTGAAGGGAGGAGGTTGTATGAAAATCTACCAGAAATATCTCTTGGGGTGGGAGATGGACAACCCATTAATGTATATGAAATGTCTATCAAAATGCTTGATTTAAGATTTGTCACAAAGGTTAGTGTTGTAATGGAACGACATAAATTATTTACACGAGCGCAACAGTTAGATGAAGATGTAGATACATATGTGGGAGCACTACGTGGGTTGTCCCTAACCTGTAAATTTGAAAGCTTAAGTGATTCTCTCATTAGAGATCAAATTGTGAGGTGCACTAATGACAAGAGAGTAAGAGAAAAGTTGTTAACGAAAGATCTCGATCTTGAAGCGACAATCCAAGTTGTAAAAGGAATGGAACATGCTTCAAGATGGTTGAAAGAAATAGACACTTCATCAAAAATTGAAACAAAGTCTACAAACATTAACAATGAAGTATCTCCAATCTGCGTTGTTCAAAAAAATTCTTCTAATGATACTGCGAGGAAAGATTCCGAGGGAGCAAAGAAGAATACAGTAGATGATTGGAAAAAGAAAGACACTAGGGAAATAAAATGTTTTCGTTGTGGTACTCCAGGACATATTGCTACAAGTTTTAAGTGTGCAGCAAGGGGTGTTGTGTGCCGTAATTGTGGAAAAAAGGTCATTTTTCCAAAATGTGCAGATCAAGATATACTCAAAGTGGTGTTAAATGTATAAATGAATCACCATGTGAAGACGTAACAGAGATAATTGTACCTGTTGATGGTGAAGAATGTACTCATGTTTACAAGGTTGATACTACAAACGAAGGGAAAGCTAAAGGGGCGAAAATGGAAAGTGATGAAAAACTTGAGAAACCACATTGTGTTATCAATATAAATGATTTTCAGGTAAAAGTGCTGATTGACTCTGGAAGTATGTACACTTTAATATCAAAAGATACATTTTCAAGAGAACAATATGATGATTGGTCTGACCCTGACATAAAAGCAGTTGGGTATGGAGGTAAGAAAATAGATATTCTTGCAATGAAATGGATGAATATCTATTTTATGGAACAAGTAGTTTATGGACGAATATACTTGACCAATTATGGATCTAATCTTTGGGTTGGCGCCACCAGAAAGATCTTGGTATAAAGTTAGACCCAAATGCAAAAATCCTGTTATTGTGTCGTTGCCTGCAAGTCGTAATGTGAACTCTGTGGATACATTTGAAGAATGTATGGAAAAAGGTTTCCACGAGTCCTTAATGATGAATTAGGCTTGTTAAAAGGATTTTGTCACAAAATAATTCTTAAAAAGGTGCTGTCCCGGTTGTGCACAAGGTGCGCAATGTGCCTCTCATGATGAGGGAATCCTTGCAGAAAGAATTGGACAAGCTGTTGAGTCAAGGTATAATTGAGCCAATAGAATCATCTGAATGGTTGGCTCCAATCGTTGTAGCTCCTAAGGAAGGTGGCAAAATTAGGTTATGTATTGATTTGAGGGATTTAAATCGGAATATTTGGGTCGACAGGCAACCGCTCCCCAATATTTCAGAGATGTTGTCAGCAATGTCAGGGGGAAAAGTTTTTTCAGTTGTCGATATGACATCAGCATATCATCAAATCAATCTTCACATAGAATCTAGGCATTTGACTTCCTTCGTCACCCCCTTGGGGGCATTTCGATATTTGAGAATGCCTTTCGGGCTAGCATCTGCAGCTGCGGTTTTTCAAAGGGTAATGACGAAGGTATTTGAAGGTCTAGAAAATGTCTGGTACTTCCAAGATGATATTATGATAGCAGGGAAGAATGAAATACACCATGATGAGTTGTTAGACAAGGTGATGAAGAGTTTGGAAGAATATGGACTGACTGTCAAGCGTGAGAAATGTCAATTTAAGAAGAGATCTGTTACATATTTAGGACACACTATATCAGGTGATGGTATACAACCCAAACAAAGCATTGTGCAAGGGATAAAAGAAGCACCACGTCCGGAAAGCAAAGATCAACTGAAGTCCTTTCTTGGGTTGGCTGAATATTGCTCAAAATTTGTAAGGAACTTTACTGACATTGTAGAACCTCTAAGGTTACAAATGAAGAAAGATGTGATATTTGAATGGAATGATATGTGTGAGGATGCATTCGAAAAGATCAAGGATTATATCATGAAAGCTCCTTTATTAGGACATTTTGAAATAAATGGGAAAACTTATCTGACCACAGATGCCAGTGGTGTTGGATTAGGAGCGGTATTGACCCAAATTGTTGAAGGAAATGAAAGAATTATTGGATTTGCTTCCAGGAGGCTGCAAGGTGCTGAGAAAAGTTATTCTACAATAGAAAGAGAAGCCCTTGCATGCTGTTGGGGAATCAAGCATTTTAAATACTTTCTTTGGGGTTTACCGTTTAAGGTTAGAACAGACCACAAACCACTGATACATTTATTTAAAGGAGGAAGAGGTTTAGAAGGTGGAGTTACTCCTAGGATATCAAGATGGATGTTGTCTGTTTTGGAGTATAATTTTGAAATGGAATATTTGAAAGGACTTAAAAATGTGGTAGCATATTGCTTATCACGACTACCTACGAGGAATGAACTTGCAGAAGTTAATGATTTTGGAACTGAAGTGAATGATGAAAATAAGATCCATGAATGTGTAGCATTAAGAAAAGAAGTATGGGATGTTGCAATGGACAATGATCCAGTGTTAGTAAGAATAAAAGAGTACATCAGGAATGGTTGGGAAACTTGTGTAAGTTGTGATGAACACATAAAAGAATATTGGAATATCAAGGATGAGTTGAGTATATTTTGTGATAAAATAATGAGGAGGAATCGCATTGTACCTCTTGTAAGTCTTTGGAGTCAAATTATTGAACTAGCTCATGAAGGACACCCTGGAAGGAGCATGACAAAGAGAAGAATTAGACAAACATATTGGTGGCCAAAGTTAGATAGCATGGTTGAGGAAGTGATTAAGCATTGTTATGCATGTGCTAACAGTGACAAAGTAAAGACATTGAGAGAACCGCCACTTAAGTGTGTTGAGTTACCTGCTAGACCATGGGAAAAGTTAGCAATGGATTTCTAGGGCCCTATAAACAAGTTAGGTAGTGCAAACAGGTTTATTTTTGTACTTGCTGATTAGCACACAAAGTGGTTTGTGTACAAGACAACGAATGTTATCAACACTAAAACTGTGATGGGATTTTTAGAAGAAGTTTTCATGGAAGAAGGTGTACCTAAAACCATTGTATCAGATAATGGTGTACAATTTGTATCAAGAGAAATGAAGGAGTTTATGGAAAGATGGGGAGTTGCTCATGAGAGGGTGGCTTTATATAGACCACAAGCCAATGGAATGGTAGAGAGGATCAATCGTCTAATAATGGACAATATCCAATTGTCATTAGCTAATGGTTTATCTTGGAAAGAAGAGTTAAAGAAACTAGTTTGGGCACATAGGACTACTCCTCATGCTATTACGGGTATTTCTCCCTTTGTATCTTTGAAAGGAAGAGAACCAGGTAGGAAAGACAATCCCAGTTGGTTGCTTGTTAAGGACCGTTTATGGGTAGACCACCATGCTGTTAAGGCAAGCGTTACAGAGAAACAAAGACTTACTGAAGATTATTACAATATGAGAAAAGGTGTGAAAATGCCAAATATTGTAGTTGGAGATTGGGTTGTTACAAAAAAAGTGGTGTGGTCATTAAAGGGGATAGCAAATTCTCTGTTCCATTAAAGGTAATTGAAGTAAAGCGTAATGTAGTGGTATTGGAAAATGGGACAGTTTGGAGTATTGGAAATGTTTGTAAAGTACTTAATGTACAATATAACCATCGTCATATATCATAGTGTCGCTATGAGATCTTTGTGTTATGTTTTTCAAAGTCTTTTTTCTTGTACAATTTTTAATGTTTCATGAGGGGGAGATGTGTAGTGTTAGTTAAGTAAAACAATATTATAGTTACTTTATACACTAATAGCATGTGAGCTGGAATGTTCAGACAGAATGTAGAGTGTCCTGTTCAAGATATTCTATGTGAGAGTCATTACTGTTTGGCAGCGCTGAGAGCAGGACTGCTGTGCTGAAGGTATCCATGTATCCAGAATAAACAACTTTAAATCATCCTTCTGGAAGTGTAATTACTACAAAACCTCTCGCATGTGTGTATCTGGATCACTGCGATCCTTTACAATCTGATTGGGCTTACAAGTATATCTTGGTGGCAGTAGATTCTTGTTCCAGATTCCTATGGGTTTGGCCTCAGCAATCGGCTGGCGCCCGAACTGTTATAAAAGATTTGCGTGTCTTTATAGGGACATACGCAGTTGGCACGTTACATTCGGACCGTGACCCGGCGTTTAGCTCTCGGGCTTACAAAGAGGCCATGGAAAGTATGGGCGTAGCATTGCGGTACTCCCCTCCGTACCACCCTGAGGGAAATTCGGTCGTGGAAAGCAAAAACCGGGACTCAAAGCAATCTTTAACAGCTAGGGTATTAGGCAAGGGCGGTAGTTGGGTCAATCACTTATATTGGGTTCAGAGAGCACTCAACAATCAGCCAAGACGTTCTCTAGGGGGTGTCACTCCATATGAGGTCCTATTTGGGACGAGAATGTTGGTACATGATCTTGATTGTGAAGGCACAGTGGCGGATGAGAAACCATTTGATATACATGATCGTTTGGCTGTTTTACAGGATCTAAATGAATCCAGGACAAGACAAAGTAACGTCAACACCAAACAAACCGCCACTGGGGAAGTCATGGCAGTCACGGCAAGACCTGTCTGGATCCCAAAAGTCGGGGATCTGGTCAGAGAGAAAATAGCGGACAAGAAAGAATTTGGACCATCCTACAGAAAGCCTGTACCGGTCCTAGCAGTACAAGGAACAAGAACTGTACTTCTGCCGCCTCTTGCCGGGAAAAAGGAGAAAAGATTTGTCTCAATTGACTTAATCAAACCACACTATGTGGCCGAAACTGAACAGTAGGCCTTGCGGACTCCACAGTAGCAGACGCCCTCCTCTAGCTACAATCCAAGAAGTTCAAACAGAAAGATTCATCACGTTTGAAGAGCCTCCTGTGAGGAATGAAGGACTATGCAACAATGCTATGGAACTCGTTCCCCTTGAACCCGAGCTTCAAAATCAAAACAACACACAAGTTGCAATACGACCAAATATGGATGTTTACATCAACATGCCTCGACGAGAGCAAAATGCGATTTCAACAAATCCCGATGCAATTCCTACAATAGATCAAACTGCTTCCGGCTACTTCATGAACTTTGATACGTTTTCTTTGGATCCAAGTGAACCAGAAACGACGCCAGCCCAAAATTCCCGCAAACAGCAAGTTAAAGACTTTCTAAACTTTCTTTAAAAGACTTACCTGGTATCGCCTTGGTTAGAACTCTGGGTAATTACTGGGATTCTATTTTTTTCTTTTCTGGCTAGGCTTAGTTATAACTTTTAGCATGCTTATTAATGGACGATATCTTCAGCAAAGCTCTACAGCCCCGAAAGTTAATTTGATTTTAAAACCACATCAATCGTCTCATCGTGAACAGAGAGACTTGTTATCAGTGAACATCACAGCGGTTCCTATACCGGATGGTATAGTTTGAGACAAGTTTGTTTTCGAAATATTCGGTCCGACTGAACTTTTAAAAATTTCTCATTTATTTAAAATTTCATTAAGTGATATCATTACCTCCAGTACATTTTCTGATGATTGGGACTCTGAAACTGTTAATAACATGTTGTCTGATTTAGAAAAAACTGCTGCATTTCCGAACACCGAAATGTTAGCAAGTAATTCAGACTATGACACTTTGTACTGTTACCAGCATTATGGTCATCATTTCCTGCACAAATCTATTTCACCTAGAAATGTTTTTGAGTACCAACAGTGGGAACATTGCCCTACACACCAAAAAGTAGTTCACACACATTTGCACAGAAATTTACATACTTTTCAGGCTTTAACACCACTGACCCAACCTCTTATTATTATAAGGTTACACCAACATCAGCACTGAAAATTATGTTAACAAACACCAAACAGATTTACTCTGCTTCCTTTATTGCCCAACTGTCTGAACAGGGTTTTGACCTATGGAAGGACACAATAGAATTAAAATCAGTTTGGGGTTCTAGGGACTGGCAAGTCCAGGGAACAGAAGCGCTATTTAGAGCATGCCTCATTCCACAGCAGATGATTTTTCTAAACGAAACTGGGCAACAGACATCCTGTCTTGGATTAGCCAAGATCAAAGATCTGAACACACCTCGATCTCCAACACCATCACAGATGGGAGGGTGGCAAAATTCGACTTCACAGGAAGGGGCAACAGTAGATGACATTTTACAGTACAATAGATCAGACCCTATTTGGGAAAAATGGGTGGTTTGGCCCTTAGACACAAACATATGTCATAAACGATTCTTGGGTATCACCGAAGGGTTCAATATCCATAGGCCAGACCCACATTATGTACAAAGAGAACACCCAGGGGTAGTGACATCCTACAGTGTTGGGAAGTTGTGCCTTGATTGGCTAGAAACCTCAACACTAACAGAAGTGAAACAACACTTAACCTTACTCTCACAAGACATGGATCTTAGGGATTTTTTACAAGGTCCCAAGAAACAACGTCAGAAACGTTTCATATATGCCGGTATTTATGCTGCCTATAATGAAAATTGGAAAATATCCCAACAAGAGGCCGCATAGAGAATACGGGAAATAGACCGTATTAACTTAGAAAAATCGTTGGCTGTGGTAGACAATGGGTTAACAACTTTGTCCTCCAGAATATATTCTTTGGGCAACATTGTGTCTTCTGCGATAGTTATCCTAGAACAAGATTTGGCCATACTACAACACTGGCAATCTCAATTACGTTCTATCATGTTATTGAGCTGGACGCTGCAATCTTTGCGTGCAGGCTTTGTGCCTTGGCGTTTTATAAGCAGGACGTCTCTGTTTTCTGAATAAAATCTAACAGATAAACAGGTTGAAATGGCACAAAGGGGAGCTAAATATACAATGCTGCATATTGAAAAACTGGACCGACTACCATTTACAGTTGCGGAAGCTCCGTCTACTGAGTGGCTAATCCATGGCCACATAACTCTACCGGTCACTACTTTTCAGTTTCAATATTGCCTTGAACAAAGGCAGGCGGACAAATATGAAAAAATGGGTAAGGAATACATTAAGGAATCCTGGGATTTACCATATAGATTTCGATGCCGGAGTGGGGATCGAGAAGTGTTTCTAAGTGGTACAAACTGCAAGAGCGCTTTGAGCGGTTCGCTCATGTGCCGGGACATTTCATTGCAGGGAGCGTGTAATGGGTCGATAGCAAACTTGTCCTGCCACATGAAAGGGACTCCAGCTGCCGTGATTAAACCGATATTCGAGCTACTCTCAAATGGGAGTTACTTGATGCTGAACGATCAAGGTTGCTGTGGTATGCTTCCGGGCATTGCCTATCTGGTCACTGTGAACTCCAGGGTTACTTGCTGTATGCAAGTATTGTTTCCCCCAACAAGTACAGTCAGGGAGGCGCCGTTATGGCCTTCATTGAATGTTTCCTTTATACAATTTGATACTTTAAGCAGACTGAAAGCCATGCTTTTACAGCAAACCGTACCCTTAACCTCCGCTCGAGAGACCTTTGATCTTCAAATCACAAGGACCTCGACTGAGATACAGGCACTTATACGTACAAACTGCCCCATTCATTTCACAGAAATGGTGGGTCGTATCTTTAATATGTCTGATACGAGTGGTATTCTTCACCTATTTAAGACCATAGAGTCAGGACTTCTTAGCACCTTTCAGACAATCCTCAGAGTTATCCCGAACTTTATACACTCCGTATTTGGAAGCATTTTTGGAGGTCTACCTCTGATCCTGCTATCAATAGCGGGAATCCTGATTGTCATTTACCTGCTACGCAATGGACGGCCCAATTACCAACGAGATGGCAAAAGCGCTCCTGGAGCGGAAATACCGTGAACGTGTGGTACAACATCTGGGCACACCTCGCCTAAGGGAACTAAGCGCCTCTTGGTTCCTATCGTTTAGACCAGTCTGGATGGACTGCATCTTACCTGTTCTTCGATGCCTGTTTTGTGGTGAAGAATGCGTGTTGAACCTCTGTCTGACACTTGCAACGGACACGCCTGCAGACTTGAATACCAGGCTGGAACCCCTGAGGGCCCATGCTCGGCAATGTCCCCAGCGTATTCCCATCTTGATGGCTGCATTCCTCGAGAATCCGCAGGTGCCTTTTACAACTGGGGTGAGCTTTAGCTCCACCACTAGCACCCAGGTATCGACTACAACACCGGCTGCCTCTACACCAGCTATTGGCAGTACTGAATATCATCTGTGCTCCATTGACGTACTCTGCGAGGTGTTACAAGGACCGTCCCATGCAGCAGCAAGCAGCGATGATGTTGCGTCTCCCAGCCAGGACATTTAATATGTAATTGGCGCATTGTGTGCTGGGAAAGAATTTGAATTTTCATTTTCTCTAAACTTAACTAAATTTGGAACATTTCCTACAAAATTGACACTTTCTTGCTAAAAAGCATGGCCTTTTGACACTTGTAGAACATCAACTTATATAAACGAACTCAATTAGGACTGACTTAAGTGACCATTCAAAAGATTTTCGAAGTAAAACATTTTTTTTTAACCTTATAAAATGGTTATAAAAAATTATTTTAGACACTGAAAAATGTTTTATGCACTACTATCTAGTAAAGAGTAGAGTTCACTAGCATTTTTATCATTGTTGACTGTTCGGAAGAGGAGTGGGTGTTATGTTTCATATAGGTACCCTAATATAGGCCCAGGTAACATCATACCCCTTCACCTACATTACCTCCCCTACACTACACTGTAACAAGCCTTTTAGGATTGAACCTTTACCTAGTTCTAGTCCTGGGTGCAGAAGGAGGGTTTCTTCTAAACACTAGAGTCCTATAACTCCATCAATAGACTCACACAGTATGAATGAATATTCATAAGGGTTCTTAGAAACCAGGCTGGGGCTACACCACCTTCCTCCCCATATCTACGTACACGATTCATCCCATACGTCATCCTCAAATCCAACAATGGCTAATACAAGCAACAAGGGACAAAGGAGCCCTTTATACTTTCTGTATAAATATAGCACCTCTTGCTAGTGTTAGTTAGAGGGAACCGAGACTTCCAGGCAGACACACTGACCAGAGACGCTGAGGCTCCTGCATGCAGACGCTCCAGCTGACAGTGGTCTGAACTTCCCTTGCGGGGTGTCCAACTCGAGACCAAGAAGGGCTCCTACATTCTCACACTTCAGGTAATGGGGTTCGACTAATTCCTAGAGGAATTCTTGGCTTTACACCTACTCACATGCTAGGTACACTTAGGTACATCTAGATAGGCATCGTAGAAGTACGCGTTCTCTTTTATCAATACATTTTATATTCATGTATTTATTCATGCTTATTGCAAGATGGTAGAACTGTACTATCCTTTTATATTCGCTGTACTGCTAATCATATGTCTCTGCTACTGTCTAATGGTTGTTGCAGCTCATATATTCTACACGAGAATAACAACTGTTCAATAAATCCTTATTGAAATGCCCAGGCTGTTTATTCTGTGTATCTCTGAGATAAGATAAGTGAGCACGAGTGACTGAGCGAAAAGTAGTACATTGTTCCCACGATCTTGATGGATCAGGGTTGTCATGTTCTGAGGTTGCCAGAAACTAATCTCTCCCCGATAAGAGGAGAAACTAGTGGCACTGTGAGCTAGCTTATGCAAACAGGCTAACATTTCTCGGTGGGGGTGCTCAGAGTCAGTCTGCCACCAAGCCCACAGTTTATGTTATCCAAACGCGCAGGTCCTGCATGGGTACTATAGGAACTACACGACACTTCCTCAACACCCCTTCTCACTCACTCCCTCAATCACTTGTGCTCTTTCGCCCTTGCTCTGCATTCCTTACTGGAAACATCTCTTGAAGGAAGCATATGAAAATGACGTGAAATAAAATTTAGAATCTACTTATTGCAAACCAAAAATATAACTACACCACAGCCAGCTGAGAATATAACCCATTTGTTTAATAAAGGGGCTGTGTCAAGCACCTGACCAAAAAACACATAAAACACCACCTGTGCTTGAAGAATTATCATACGAGCTTGAAGATGGAAGTGGGCAAATGCATTTGCAATTGAATCTGAAGTTTGGTACTTATTTGGATATTATATACATTGCCAATTTTTTAGCTAAGATTCTAAAGGAAATCAGAGAGTAAATCGATTTAAAATTTTGTCAGAAGTGGGATTCGAACCCATGCCTCTTGAAGAGACTGCAGCCTTAACGCAGCGTCTTACACCTCTCGGCCATCCTGATCACACCAGGTGTGCTCAATGAAAGGGTGGAAAAGAGATTGGGAAACAGAAAAACACAGAGCTTAGGAAAAAAATGGCTAGAACAAACTGAAAACTCAACGCACTCTTCCAAGAAGACAGGCATATAAGCCCCTGTGAGGGAAATGATCAGATTTTCCTCTCCCAAGAAAAGGAGTGGAGTAACAACAGGAATGTCAGAAGTGGGATTCAAATCCACGTCTCCAGAGGAGACTGCAACCTGAACGCAGCACAATAGACCACTCACCCATCCTGACTTGCACATGCTGCACATTCCATAGGCCAGGCAGCAATGCAGGTGGGGTGCTGAAAAGGTTATACCCACAATTTATTTATCCGTTTCTAAGCACTTCCAACTGATCTTTGAACAATCTATGCAGAGCAGTACCCATGAAGAACGCATTGATATCTTTTTTTTATTTTTTTATTGAGATTTTTATTGCATTCCATACAGCATACCGAACAGTATACAACAAAAAAATAACACAATTCAGGCAATAATGTCAATCATCACAACATTGCGAACGACACATATCTGACATATAACATACAGTACAGTATACACATACTTTCTTTTCCATCAGTGCATTGACAGTTACAGATTGGAAGAATTTAGGATATCTGGGTGATTCTGCAAAAAGTCTGTAAGGGGTGTCCAGTAGTCTTTGGGTTTTGAACTTGTTGGGAGTTCTTCTTCATAAGTTTTCAAAGTATCTTTACAATATACCATATCTTTTAGCCAAGACCTACTGCTAGGGCTGTTTTTACTATCCCAACATATTGAGATCCTCCTTTTCGCTAGTAGCAACGCTATAGTACATAATTTTTTTTTTATAGAGCGCAAATGTTTCGTTAGGCCCAGGAGACATGTCTGTATTGTACATTCCAGCGTAGATTCTAGTATTTTGCCCAGTGTTACAATTACTTCCTCCCAATATTCCCTAATTTTTACGCAGTGCCACGCTAGGTGGATAAAATCAGCGTTATCTATCCCACACCTCTTGCATCGGGGGTCAGCTCGTAGTCCACATTTCTGCAGCTTCGAGGGAGTGTGATATGTTTGGTGTAAGTATTTATAATGTTTCATTCTCAAGTTGCCATTAGGAGTAAGCATTTCAGTCAGCGCACAGCAGTTATACCAATCTGCCTCCTCTAATGGTATGTCTAGATGCATATTCCATCTTTCCCAAGCTTTGTTTGTATTCCCTGCTATATCGTCTTGCAATAATTTATATAGTTTGGATACTAGGTGCAAATTATTAGGGTTGGTAATGATCATTTGAAGTGTCAGCAGTGTCGGTGGTTCATTGGGAAACTCCGGATACAAATCTCTAATCGCCCCTCGCAGTCTATAATAGGCAAATTTGAATAATACAGTTTGGTTACTGATGTAACTTAGATCATTGCTATCCAGGAACTTGCCGTTATTGTATAGATCTCCCATCGTATCTATTCCAACCTGTTGCAGCATGTTCATTCCTGCCTCTTCTTGTGACACTGAAATAGCCGGGTGTTGTCTCAATGGTAGTGCTGGTGCATATAGTGGTATCTTATGTGTTAACTTTCCCATGCGGTGCCATGCTAGGTTAGTCGCGTATATGGTAGTTATCTCATTTCTTGCTATATGTGGGCGTTGATGTGTTAGTATGCTACTGAGCGGTATGGGATGCGCATCCCCATCCTCCACTGCCACATGTGTCATGTATGGTACTGGATGAAATCAGTAGTGTGCATATTGCGCCTGTGTGCAAAGGTAGTACAATAAGAAGTCTGGCACCGCAAAACCCCCTTTAGGATATGGTAGAGTTAGCGTTTTAAGCTCAATACGTGCTTGCTTACCAGCCCAAATTAATCTTGTTATACTTGTCGTTAGCTTTTGAAATACCGGTGCTGGGGGGGCTATGGGGATATTGTTAAATAGATAAAGGAACATGGGCAGGATCACCATTTTTACGATGGCTATTCTGTCCGCTAGTGATAGTGGTAGGTGGATCCAGCGCTCAACTTGATCCTCTAGTTTCGCTATAGCAGTTTCATAGTTTGTACGTATTACTGTTTCTGGATCACGATGGTATCATATCCCCAGGTATTTGACAGGTGCTGCTTGCCATTCTAGATGGTAATCTATTGGCTGCGGTTTGGTGATTTCTGTTAGCGGAATTATAATGGATTTACTCCAGTTAATCTGGAGACCTGAGTGTCTTCCAAATTTTATATATTCCCGTAGTAGGGGCAGTAAGTTCACTTGAGGTTCACGTACATATAACACCATATCATCTGCGTAAAGGGAGATATTTATGGGTCGTTGAGGGAACTGTAGTGCTGTGGCTTTGTGCTGTTGTCGGATTTTGCATGCCAGCGGTTCTAGCGCTATTGCAAATAATAAAGGTGATAATGGGCATCCTTGTCTTGTTCCACGACTTATTTGGATCGGGCCCGATATATGCTTGTTTACTTTTATGCGTGCCACTGGTTTGGTGTATAGGATCTTGATCCATCGCAATAGGCTAGGAGGCATACCCATTTTATTCAAAACAGGGAAGAGATACTCCCACTCAACCGAATCGAATGCTTTGGCAGCATCGAGTAATACCGCCGCCGCCTCCAACTCTGGATTAAGCTGATGAGACAGTGAAAACAGGGTACGTATATTGTGTGAAGTAGATCGGCTGGGTATGAAACCCGATTGATCAGGTAAAATAATATTTGTTATAAGAGGTTGTAGTCTTTTTGCTATTACCTTCGCTAGTATTTTCGTGTCTGTATTAATTAACGATAGCGGACGGTATGATTCGCAGACATCTGGATCTTTATCGGGTTTTAGGAGGGCTATTATCAATGCCTCCCGCAACGTAGGGGGGAGTATATGCTTATCATGAGCGTCACCATACATTTCAACTAGATAGGGACATATTATTTCCACATATTCTTTATAAAATTCTCCAGTAAACCCATCTGGTCCCGGGGCTTTCCCATTGGGCAATGTTTTTATAGCATCTTGAACCTCTTCCACCGTAATTGGCTTCGCTAAGTAGTCCCTCTGATTATCCGAGAGCCATGCTATAGCTATATCCTCTAAATATCCCATGACTTCATTTGTATTAGCTGTGTCACGGGATGCGTACATATCACTATATGTGTCCATAAAGGCTTTTAATATGTTTTCGGTATTATAGTGCAGTATACCCTGAGCATTTGTATTTTAATTACTATGTGGGGTTGGCGGTCTTTACATATTTTTTGGGCCAGTACCCGCCCAGATCTGCCACCTTCGCCATATGCCCTTGCAGTGTGTCTTTTAATTATATATTTAAGTTCACTTTCTGCATATTCCTGGTATTCAGACATGACTTCTCTAATAGTACAGAGGATAGCTGAGTCGTGCGTGTTTTCATATTCTTGTTCTAATTTCTTAAGTGTATTTTAACATCTAGTGAGTTGTTGTCGCATATCTTTCAGTATCCCAGCATTCGTACTTATGCAGATACCGCGTATTGTGGCCTTGAAAGCATCCCACAACAGGCTGGCATCTTCCACCGAGTTTTTATTTAGGCAGAAGTATTCTTCTGTAGCCTCTCTTATCGTTCTGTTATACAGTGGGTCTAACAGTGCTTTGGCATTAAAACGCCATATATACGGTGGTGGTATGTAATTGGGGAGCTCCAGTGAACGTAGGATTGGATTATGATCTGATAATGTCTTTGGCAAATGTTTGATGCTACGTGTCCAGGTGCTGGCTACCTCTGTTGCTAGCCAATAATCAATTTGTGACCAGCTATTATACAGTGTGGATGTATGTGTACTCTCAGACTGCTGTGGATGGCGCAAGCGCCACACATCTACCATCTTGAATTCAGTCATGCCGTCGTGTATTGCTTTAACCGCCCTCTTGTGAGGCTCTTTTGTGGTACCCGACCTATCTTGCACTTCGTTGAGTGAAACATTAAGATCCCCTGCCCAGAGTAGCTCCATATCTGGTAATTCTGTTAGTTTTCCCCATATACTTTGAAAAAACTCGGGATCGTCTATATTTAGACCATATATATTGACGAGTCCTATGGGATGTCCTCGTAGGTGCCCCGTAACGACTAGATATCTCCTGTGCTCATCTGTGATAGTGCGTTCTATTATAAATTGTACTCCTTTTTTAATTAATATTAATACACCCCTCGAGTAGGAAGAATATGATGATGCTAGGACTGCTTATGCCCATCTACTACCAATCGTACTTTTGCCAGTTCTTGCCAAATGGGATTCTTGTATCATGGTTATTTCAACCTGGTGTCTGTCTAAGTATGCGAACATCTGTCGAATTTTCTTTGGATTATTGAGACCCCGTATATTCCAGGTTAGTAATCGGATCTGTGCTGAGCCCTGTTTACCACTCATTTCAGACGTTTTAGTCTTCCCCTTATCGTAGTGCTATATTTCTGAGTAAATTTGCTTTGTATGTTGAGTAACCATCATTGTTGCATCTGATAAGGGCAGTTGTTTCTATTACACTTAGTAGTGTATATTGCTCTGCATTGCCTGAAAAACCGAGCTTTCTCCACGTCCCCCCACCCACTTTAGCATCCCAATCATGCCAAAGACATACCCGATATCTTACTTATTGATGTAGGGCATGTATAGCTGAGCAATGATTAGTGCCAACAGGTCCATTCTGTCCATATTGCTCAGTGATTGTATATAGTTTGCTTCACTTTACATATCATCCCTACTGAATAGTGTGATACATATATTTAATATTTTATACGACAACATTATTATATAACCAATTTGTAACTTTATTGATAATCTGCATTATGGCAGTTCAAATATATAGAGCAGAAGTACTCCGCAGATCTCGAGCCAAATATTGTCCCATTGTTCATGTGTGATTCCGAGCATCTCAGTTATGTGCGCATAGCGCAGATCCTACCTTACGGAGTCCTGAGCAGATCGTCTTACGGTCACTCCATCCTTTGAGCGCGTGGCCGTTTGATCATGTCGTCAGCTCTATTGTGTATCGCAGCCGACTTACTGCGTCAGTCAGACTGTGAAGTCGCCTGGGCGTGTTCTGGAGATTTCCTTCTTGTGGAGACTTTCTTTAGGTAGTCTTGTACAGCCTTTGGTGTTGTGAAAATTTTCGTTTGCCCCTCATGCATGATCTTCAATCTTGCTGGATACAGCATTGCGTAATCTATACCCATGTCGC